>OW796102.1:10731733-11331733 GCA_941860345.1 Chrysodeixis includens
AAATAACCAGGTATGCTTAGTGTAGACTGTTTTATGTATTTAGCAGCTTATTTAATGTTGACTAAGAGTAATAATATCAGTTAAAGCCCTAATCTTCGTGCAGGTTATAAAATAGTTCACCGACTAAGGTAGACTTGATAAATTGACAGCGCCGAGTACAGAGTTACAGACTCGACATTAAAACCTTACCTAAAAAGTGTTATGATAATTATAATTTTATGTTAATGTATTAGGTCCTTGCTTATATTAAAATTATCTTTAAAAGAAGGTTTATAAGTTCAAGGCTCAAAGAGCAAAACTTAAAAAGGTCCATGTATTCAAACAGTCAAACAGTTATCAATCTTAATTAAACTTAGATTAACAACTCAATTAACAAGTACGAACTTTAATTAGTCCCACCTATTTACTGCGTCTTTTACTTAGCTCGCTCTATCTAGAACTTGCTTTAGACATTATAATAATTGTCTTTACAACAACTATGGAAAGCTGAACTTCTCACTACCTATTTGACCTTTTAAATTATCTTGGAGCTGTAGAAAAGAGATAGAACTCTATGTCGTGTAGAGCGCTGTCTCGTTTTAAGATCTACGGTAATCTTACTTTTACTTTTGTGGTAGGCCTACTCTACTAAAGTAGAGAACTCAGATATTTTACTAAATTTGAATTTATAATGAACTTATCACTTCTATTAAAGACTCATGAATAGTTGTTTTCGTTTTAGTGTCAGCGAGAATTTAATAGAGATCTAGTTGTAAAATTAACAAATGAAAATTATGTCACTCAGTGAATATTTCTTGGTAATTTTAATGCTGTTTTAGTTTAGCTACCGAGAATTGTAAAGCAATCTAGGATTTATAATGAAAATACTAGTTAGAAAAGGAGACTGGAATCCTTTCAAATAACAGACCTTTTTACTAGCTCCACTCTTATGTACTGATACCTGCATTGTGAATACTCGCATAGAGCTTATACTGGAAGTAAGATCTTTTTGCTAGCATACATCGTAAATGAAAATGTTCATATTCATTACAACAATCATTATTTTTCCAGAAGGGTAAACACCCTAAGCCCCACCTGAAATAAATCTACATAATCTCTCACAACCGCTTACATCTACAATACCTCAAAAAAAAAACTTTCTGACAGAAAATAGGAGGAAAATGTAGAGACAAAATGGCTGCGACCCGCAACAATCCATCAAAGGTTTGAAAACTAGTCGGGTTTCGATATCAAAATGTAGTTACTATTGTCCTCAGCTTGATAAAATATGAGCTGTGACGTTGACAAATCGGCGATGCCTAGGAAAGAAACGTTCGGAAGTTAACACCGACCTCGCGTTACTTCATTGCTGGTAGAGATTATTTTAGGGATAATGTATGTGGATTTGGACTTCCTGTAAACCGGTTGCGATTGTTACGTTTCTTTATCTGTTTGTACTTATCTTACTAAACTATCATGCATTATCAACGAGCAGTTGAAAGATATCATTTTTTGTAACAACTTATGTTAGAGATGAATTACACTACCTACTCGTACATGCACATTATTATAAAGAGCGCAAACGTTCTTCGAAATTGAAATGACATAAAATTGTATGAAGACATGTATTTTGCACAATAATATTATAAAGATCAATCAAAGCATCATCGTTTTTAGAAATAAAATTAAAAAATAAATTGTTGGGTACACAAATAAATCATAAACTCTTATTAAGATTTAAATACCTTCTAATTCATTGTTATATTTCATTTGCAATGAGATTAAATCACTTGTGTTGTAAAACGTCTAAAGTATTGTAATGTCTTGAATAATTTCAGTGTTAATTCGGTAGTAAAACCTTATTGTTCTTAGTCAGGAAAGCCTAACCTTGTTCATTAGTATTCAGGGTGCCTACCTCCACCCTTTTAACTAAGACCTTTTCAAGTGTGCGAATGAGACACTGCAATATAAGTTGTAGAGCAAGGTCTCTCTTTTACAACTGCGTCAATATTACTTTAAAAAGTATTGGTAGTTACTGTGACAAGAGGCTATAGTCAATTTGATTTTGTAATAAGAAACAAGTTCGCGATTGTCAATTATTTCGCTACTTTTAGACTTTTGATAATAGGAATTGGATTCTTGTGATTATATCCTTACTACCTCGATATAGTTTTGATATTTTATGAAAGATTGAAGTACAATGTAACATAAGACTCTATTGTTAAGTATTTTTATCTTCTCCTGTCAGCCACGTCACTCTTTCAGGTACTTGAATTTTTAAATAATGCCATAGTTTAGGAGGAACTCCACATTAATTTAAAATGTTTGTGCAATTAACAGTCAGTATTAACATTTTTTGCTAAAGTTCTTCTCCATATTTTTTATGTTATCAATTGAAATAAAGTGTAAAGCTAGATTGTTATATGTAAATTTTCAATGTAATATAAAGTTGTAAAGTAACAGAGTTTATCTCTTAGTAATTGCAGCTTATGCCTTCAGACTTCGCTTTTCGTTGAATTTAAAGTTCCAAGACTTTGCTTACGTGTGAGAGTCTATTGTTTTACAGTACTAATTAGTATTTAGCACTTTGTTTACACTTTAAGTGATTTGAATTTATATAGAGTAATTAATAGATACAAGAGAAACAAGTGGAAGAAAAGTAGGAAGGCCTTCGCCCAGTAGTGGGACATTTCAGGTTAGTAGTTGATAAAGATGATTTTATTTATTTTTTTTTACTAAACTATGTACATCATATTAAGACGTGAAAGTGTGTGTTCGTTTCTCTTTCAGGCTTAAACGGCTAAACCAATTTGGATGAAATTCGGTATGGAGTTAGTTAACACATTGGGTAAACACGTAGGCTTACTTATTGTTTAACCGATTGAGTGAAAGAAGATTCGTGTATCGGTAAAACTGACATCCAAGCGGATGAAGCCGCGGGAAAAAACTAGTTTTAAAATATTTATTTATTTCATCATCTAATTCCGGATGAAATTCAAAACAATGTGTAGAGCTATAAACATTCCCGTCCAATGCATTCATAAAATTTATGATAATAATAATTGAAGTATCTACAGACTTTTATAAAGCATTTTTCCCACTCGTGGTCTAAAATAGGGTCAAGAAAAAACAGTATGTATTTTTTATAAGTTATAGGGTAATGTCAAGTAAAATATTTTTGATGTATTTCCTGAAGCAAAAAGCTTTCAGGCCCTGTATCGGGCTGGAAGCATAAGTTTTCTAGTTCTCTCTAACTTTGCTTGGCCTATATTTGATATATCTGGTATATGCTAACCATAAATCATAAAAACAGATCTTCCTGAGGTGTCTTTGCCAAGTTTCCTCGAACGATACGTCAAATGCTAGGGCTAGAAAATGGAACAAGTATTTTTTGGATATTTATGAATTCTAATTGTGGTCTGATTAGAATATTTACATTTTATATGAGAGTTTTTGTGAAAGTTACATTGATTCAAAATTAAAAAAAATGGTTTGTAGCAAAACGCCCTGAATTTTACGATAAATATAATATGTATGCCTAAAACCAAACTCAAAACCTCTATGTGGGACGTTTATATGCTCGTATTACAATTATCATATGCCATTAAATCAATAACTTTATTCCAACATTTTTTTCAGTTAAACCAATAATCGTAGTTCAAAACAAACTGTTACAAACTATTCCAATACAAACAGAAACCAAATAACTTCAAGTCAAACACGGCAATCAAATCTGACTGCGAACATCGTTCCCAACAATTTCGTCCATCAATCGTATCACAAATTTCCTACATCCGTTTGTCATCCCATAAAACTGACTACATAAATGTTTTTGACGTATCAAACATTAATCAAGGGGGAAAGAGACAAAAAATATTCCAGTACCACTATGAAGTACGATGTTTGTAGTCCTCTTATCACGCTCTCGGAGTATTTATCTTGGCATGAATAGGCTTCACGACTTTGACAGATCGTTCGTACCCGTATTTTGTTAAATAAGTCAAGATTGGATACAGTTGGCTTTTTGTACGGTAGCTCTTGGACTATTTTCGTGTTGCCTTCTAGTTATTTTGTTCTCAGATGATTATGTCAATGTTTTGTTTTGTAGACTAGGGTCCTGTCCTAAAAGTTCCTTTGTGAAACTAGTATTTATTAGATTTACCTGTGTGAAAATATATGTGCTCAAAGTCTCCCCCCAAGCTATGGCTACAGTATAGATCTGTTAAAAAAGCATCTTTTCTTAACACCTACCTACAAAGCTACATGATCAACACACCGAACATTATCACATAACATCTGCCAGATAAAAATATGGATGTTTTCTACCACCGCATAGCTTTCGCGTGACTGGGCCTGGAATGGTTAAATCTATTCCACATAAATGGCTGATGCAGCTCCCGTCTCCATGAATTCTCGCTCCAATACCATTCCTTTAGAAACGATTTCGTATCGGAGATGTTTTAATAGTGTAGCTCAGGTTTTCCCTGTTCCTCGATGCAGTATTTTTTTATCGTAACCTAGTTTCACTTTTTGTGTTACTGGCTGAAATATTTTTTTAGAAGATTTTTTTTTTGTATACGGCGGCTGTTTTATTGAACGTTGGGACAAAGTAGAATTCTGGAGTGTTTTTTAGTCATTTCGGGCCTTTTGTCTAATATACATAGTAAAATAAAGCAAACTACATCATTTCGAAAGTGCCCGTATAACTTAAATCAGAGACAAGGTAAAAGACTGTATTGTTGTCAAAACATTACGAATACTAGTATTATAAAAATCTATCCATACGGTAGAAGAATAAAATTATCGGTAGGATCAATTGATACAATACCCGTATCGTAACGGGCTTTAATTCGTTTCTACTTGAGTATGAAGACGTATATTATCAGTCGGAGTCGGAGACCATATTTTCAACTTTATATTTAACATCTTAAAACACAACACAAACAAAACCATAACAGCCGGTAATCCGATCGTCATTTGACATCATTCATATTTCACACACTATCGTAGTAATATGGTGCATATAACCCTCGACTGCCTGCGATATATCCCACCCCATATCACCTCAGGGGGTAAATAATTGCTAACCACATTAATCATGAGAAGTCGAGACGTTCAATGACAAACTAATGATTCATTGCAATCGCTAAGGTGTATGAATAGTTATTGCAAACTAGTGGTAGTTCGAGTTAGGATTTGCTCGCTTAGATCGTGCTAATGTCGTGTGTTCGGAGCTTAGATATTTGTTACTCAATTACCGTTTTAGCTTGGGAAAGTCTAGAGATCTGCATCAAGTTTCTGTTAATCGTTCTATTTTTTTATGGTCTTACTACTATACCGAATATAAACGAAAAAGTGCATCGTAAAGGTGCGTAAAATAATTAATTCTCTTTAACAGTCTGTTGAATTTTGTCAACAATTATTACTACAAGGCTGTGTGTTACCGACTGCAATAGGTAAGGAGAATTAGAGAAGCAGTTGTGCATGTAAAATCCTGGTTCAGTTAAAATTTTCGTATAATACATAATGTAGTAAAATATAGCCGAGAATATAAGCCATGATTTACTACAAAACTTATCGATACCATGTCTAAGCAAAGCAAATGATTGAGAGAGATGTTACATAAGGCACTTTTGCGATATCTTGGCTTCAATAGATATTACGATACGTGTGGATCGCGAAATATAGAAAATATGAAATATCTTCCTTCAAAGCAGTGTTGCGAAATATTACTTATGGAAATATAGAGGTATAAGTATTAAATAAAATATAAATTTTAAGTGCTGTTTTGAATATTACTTAAGTAGATTGAAACCTTTTTTAGTTTAGTTGATGAAATGAGCATTGGAATAGAAGTTGGAATATAACTTTACAAGGCACTAACACATAAAAGAAATTATATTTTTATTCGAGTCGTAAAAATAAACTAAAAACTCTTAAATTGCTTAATGCCATTAAGTTAATCGTAGACTATAAATGACGATGACATTTTGATTATAATCCCTAATTTTAATTTAAATTTATGAATAAAAAATGTCGTGATGGCCTAGTTTGGTTTTATGTATGAACTTGTATGCACGAGGTCCAGGTTCGATCTCCAGCGCAGGCATAAGTGCCAATGTGAGTTTTTCAAAGTACTTTCTTGGTTATTATTAGACACTAGTGCCAAACGGTGACGGACAACATCGTGATTTGCTCACAATATTCTCCTTGTATCAAGCTGAAATTGCTAAACTGCAATATATTATTATGGGAAGAGACAGTGCCAGAAGCTAGCTGTGGGAAGAATATAGGCTGTTTTATCTATGTTATAAAAACAAGATCATAGTGGTATACGCAATTCAATATCTCACTAAGCATTTTTGCAGGATTCCATATTTTATAACACAAACTCGCGAATACATTTACATTAGAAAACATAATACTATGATTATAATAGTACAAGTTATTTTAGTAACAGGCCCACAAACATTAATTGTTTACAAACTAATTTATTTAATCTGTATTTCCAGTTTTAATGACGTCATAAGTCGTAATGTGTAAAGTCGGAACATTGTTGGTACTTTACTGTGAACTGTAACAGACGTTATCTTAACCTTGGGCTTGTTTTAATATTTAGATAAAAGTTTTAAAGACTTTCAACCACAATACAAAGTATGTTTGAATATAGAATATGTAGTTTATTAATTTAAAATGCTATGAAAATAGTGTAAGATAGAGTCAGCCAATCTCCCGTGTCCCGTGTCCCGTGTGCCTTTACCAAAAGTAAAGTAGTTTTGGTAAAGAAAGAAAGAAATAATAATTATTGAAAGTAAAAGGCAATTAGACCGAATCTATGTATACGATATATAGCTACATCCTTTACCCCTGGGAGATAATGTGTCAAATAAACTGATTTACAAAGATTCGTGTTCGGAATCTTTTTTTAGGCAAATAAACCCTTTATAATATTAAGAAGACTCCGCTTCTGCCCATTTGGTAAAGCGTAATGATAAACATAATATTTACTTATTTTAACAGAATATCCGAAAAACAGTAAGATACGTGTATGCTTGTTCGTGAGAATATGTATGGAGATGTGTATGTGTGTGTGTGTGTGAGAGTGTGGGATGTTGCGTGGGGATGTGTGTGTATGTATCAGTTCGGGTTATAACAAACCTTCCGGGAATGATATTCCTTTCCGACAAGTGACCTGATATAGACTTGTGAGGTCAATTAATTAGAGCTATTGTGAATTATGTAGCTTGTCTACAGTCCCTTAATGGAAAAAAAAAGTATTTAACACGAATGACTGTTCACGTTAAAAGTGTTTCAGTGCAGGTGAACCCACTCATAAATTATAGCTACACCATAACACATTGCTTCCTAAACGTTAAGTTTGAAACTTAGAGCGCTATCAAGCACACTAGTTCTAGTTCAAACTAACCGTTGCATCTAACATCTTTCCAAAGTTAAAGTAACTCGGCTAATACGAGTAACTTTGATGTGTTCACTTTTTCATCCGATATTTTATGAGAGTACCGATGAATCGGGTTTAATCGATAGTGTTTGTTGAGTTTTAAGAAAAAATAAATTTTAGTAGAATGACGTTTTGGCATCAAAGTAAGATAATTTTATCTAACTACGTTTTATCAACAAAGGTAAAATTTAAATATGCATAAACAAACCTACAATTAGAAAAAGCATTTGTGGATCGCACAAATTATTTTTCCGTGGTGGCGTGGTGTCCTAAACCACTTGACTATCTATGCAGTCAAGTCAGTTTAGCCTGTTTATTGGGACTCTCGACCAAAAATATCAATATTACTATTTTAAATCGCCGCTACACAATAATAGATTTAAAACAGATAAAACTAACATTCATCTAAGTATTCCAGCATAAAACTTTGGTAGGATATTATGTACCAAATTTTATTTTGATAGGAAAAAACGTAAAATGCTTTTATTTTATTTTTTCTCGAATCAGTGGAGTCATGGTATACGTAACACACCTATAACTTCGTATGTTAGAACACGGAAAGACATCCAAGGAGTTGCGTACAAAGAAAGAATTCTGCAGTAAAGATCGGATTTCTCAAAACAGCTGAAAACAAACCGTTGAGGAAGTTAGTGCGCAATGGTCGCTAGTGATGTGCTGACTACTTGGTGTACCTAATAATCCCAAGAAGCAAGACCGTACTAGAAAAAATGAGTGTTAAAATGGATCACGAATTTTATTTCCATTAAAAAGTAAAACTGAATATTATAATATTATTATGGTTTTTTTTTTTATTCCATTTAATATTTATCTCACCTACCTTATAGTCTTCAATTAGACTTTGGGTATTTAGAAACATGTAAGTATCCGATTTGAGGTATCAAATAGCGGTTTTTATACAACCTAATGCTACTGTATTTAAAGCACATAAATACAAAATGTATTTAAATAAACAAAGTCACATCAAATGTCGCTACAATTACCTAAAACTAAAATTATGAGGTTTGGCACTAGCAAACTTTTCCCGGGGATTTAATCCCGCGCCGGGAATTCGCACACATGTCCCATCATTACTCTAGTTTCCAAAACAAAGTACGTTTTGGAAAACAAAAGAAGTGCATCACAAACATTGCGCTTAGGTTGAGAATGTACTAAGAAGTTGGGAACTAGACTTCTTTAGAATTTACAATGGTTTAATTTTGGCCAACATGGTGACTGTTTGTCTATTCTTAATAAGAAATAGATAAAATGATTGAATGAGTTAGTTAAAAGGTGGCAAAGGCTGGATATATATGGCAATTTCCAGCAATGTCAAATATTAAAGTTATTTCTTGCAAATACTATTTTTAACTAGTAGTTACCCGTGACTATACCCACGCGAAAGTCGGTTATAAGCTGCAAAAGTCGCTTAATCCATGGTGTCTGCTAACTCCATACCAAAATTCATCGAAGTTGATCCAGCCCTTTGAGAGTGAAGGAGTTACAAATATCCATCCATCCATTCTTAAAACTTTGTCGGTTATACTATTAATAGGATCGCTAACACTATCACTTTTTGACGCTTAAGTTTAAAGAAAACGCTGCTTTATTATGACGAAATCTTTTCACCAGTTTTTCCACATTTTCTTTTCCAAAAAAAAACATGTTATCGATGAATTAAGTAATAGTCGGAGTAAACTAGTGTGCCTCTAACACCGGTTAGTTCAGTGTTTACCAGCCTAGCGATGTCGGTGCGTCTGTGTTTGATTGTGGCAGCGATCGCGATATGGACGCATTATGACTCCGTGAACGGAGGTAGGTGACTAAAATGCTGCGTAATCAGCGCAGGTTTTGATACACAAACCTTAAAACTGCTTTGTCGCTGTTTTGATCATTTAAGTCTATGGAAATTATAAGGCCTGAAGAAATTATTCGACTGTTGTAATTGTAGAAGAAAAATTGTTCACATAACACTATTTTAATTCAATAATTATGACCGTTTTAGTGAAAAAAAGACACAAGCAAAATACGATTATAATTCTCTCTAAATTGGCTAATTATAATCATATACTAGCTGTTGCCAGCTACTTCATACGCGTTTCCAAGCAAAACAAAAAAAAGAGGGGATGAAATAAAACAGATGTTGGCCAATTCTCATACCTACTCAATATACTCGCAAAGTTTCTAGAGAATCGGTCAAGCCGTTTCTGAGGAGTACGGGAACGAACATTGTGGCACTATTTTTTTTATAGATATAAATATTTTTTTAATTAGATGGGGCATCTACCAATGGCTTGTGATTATTACTCTTAAGGTTTTCTAGCATCGTAAATAAATTAACACGGCTGCTGTTTCAAACATCTGTCATAGACGCTAGAGACCAATGATGATGAATGGATTGCTTATAATGATGTTTTCCCTTCACAGCCATACCAGAATACATAAAGAAGGCACTGTTACAGAAAGTAGTGCCTCCAGTCCACCACGATAAGACCAAAGTCCTGCAGAATCTGACCATACAAGACGTGTTGGAGAAAATAAAAGACATTACGAGGAAACTAAACGAAAACGCGCAGAGAAATGGATACAAAGTTGATTATAAGTTTAGAATTTTAAATTAGAATTTGATTTTGTTTTATTTTGGTGTTTATTGTACGTAATTTAGTCAGTAGAATAAACCAGCTTATAATCGATCTACTGCTAGGCCCAGGCCTCTTCGCATATAAGGAAGGTTTGAGCATTGATCACCACGCTACCTCACTGCGGATTGGTGATTACAGATTCTAATTATTGAAATTCAAGTTTTCTCAGTGTGTTTTCTTTCTTCGTTTGTCAGTAGTGTCTTGGAATAATTTAAAAAGTGCCTATAACTTTGAAAAACTCATATTGGCACTTGCCTGCGCCGGGGATCGAAACATTACCTCGTGCATACAAATCCATACGTAGAACGCAAGGAAACGACGACATCCAGTTAGTAAAATATCCAAATATTTACGTAGGATTTTGTAGTTATGTACTAAATTGACGAGAGAAAAGTTTTTTGATAATTACCTTAACATTAAGGTACTTGTACTTAAGAAGCACAGTATTTTTTCGTAATTAGAGACACAAATATTATAAAAACACGCCTACTAACATCAAACGCCTTATTAACTACTAATTAACAATAAAATATACGTTTCAGTACCACGTATCTACCGTAGCCTTCAAAGCTAAGTTATTAATGTTTTCCGTCTATTCAGTGTATGTTTGATATACCTCCTTTTTACTTGGCCCGTGAGTCACGTTTATCCTAACAGGGACACAAGGGACGGCCTTCAGAAAACTGTACAAAGCAGTCTTTGATGCAAATGTACTGGGAGTCACTGGCGCGTAAAAATCGACGATTTGTCACACCCGATTTGTTGCCATGGTAACGCTTTTATTGAAGACAAACGTAATAAAACAAGGCACTAAGCCATCAAATACTGAGATAGTAAACAATGTTTGTATGCACACAACTTTCGTACAAGATTACCTACTGCCTGATATTGTTTTATCTCGTACAAGTACAAGGTAAATATTATGATTTAACTTCATATAAAATAATGTTGAGGATTACTATTGGTTCAAGTCACAAGAATTTTGTTAAGCGAAAATAGAATGAGTTCTCAGTTTTTGCGTTGTATTTCGTACCTAAATAATTTAAAGACGATGTTTTATCGTAATTTAATCTTGCTTATTTTTCCCCCTTGCATGCATGTATTAATAGCTCTAACCTATTTTTTACCGTAAAAACGACGTATGTAGACAAAATTGTGGATAGTCATTTCTTAAATAAGGTTAAAATGAAATGTTCCCTCAATCGATTGCGGATTTGCACATCAAATAGACATCAATCGAATAAAAACAAATGATCTTTTATAATTTTAAGTTTCTATATTTTGTTTTTATGAATTTAATTTATTTATATTTATCATGGCGTGATAAGGCAATGAGAAATGATAGTAACGTCTCCGTAGGTGGGTTATGTTATTTCGAAATACCTAAGTCAACAGTCTACGTTGAGGCATGTTTAGGCCAGGTTTTGGTTAAACAATAATTCTGTTATTAGATTTCTCTTGTGGCCCAAAAATTTGCATTCACTCCATGTTATTAGAAAGTTTTATTTTGAACAGTAGTGAGCGGATTTGCCTGTTGTTTTGAACAATGTTCGACATGAGAACATAAAATAATCAGTAAATAACTGAATATTTTAATCTATGACTTATGAGGCTAGATAGATCGTAGTCTTATCGTCTGACTATTTTTGTAAGAAATGTTTAATGATCTGCTATTTAGAAGTTCTAATCAGTCAAAGTCACAGAATTATTTATAGTGTCGGAGAAAAGAGATTCAAGACTTATTAAATAACATAAACAAATGGAATATTAGGTACTGGTACTTATATGAGGAAAATAACATTACTGACCATGGCAAGATGCTTTTTTTTCGTGATATTTTCTTTGCTACGTCACATCATTTAAATCTACGCAAAACAGCCGATAAAACGAGTATGTTATTCACGAAACTATAATAGTCGTGCTCACATCCAACAGTCCAATGGTCCAATATTTACTGCGCTCTGGTTGTGACAACTTTACGATCTCCCCGCTTTCCCTTTTGTGTCAAAAACACACCGAGGTTAGCTGTTAGGACATTTTCTTTATTTTATTGTGTTTATTGTTCCGATGCACAGTGTGTTATGGGAGCCGATTTGCGGTCATGATCATTTTCAATGCTCAATAGATAGATATTCATGGAAAAAAGCATTTAAAAAAATCCCCGTGACTTTATCTGTAGTAGTTTTTGAGAAATAAAAAAAATCGAGAAAAGTCCATAGAAACCAAAAAAACTGTTTATATCCATTCTGTCTATTATTTTAGTATAAACTGATTAATGGTTTGATAGATTATGCCTAAAGGAACAAATTAACGTATTAATAACTGATTAATCAAGCTCTCACAAGCAGTTTTTTTTTATTTTATATGTTTTCATAATTATTTTTTTTCTGACTAAACTTCGCATGGTCGCATTTTCTTTCAGTGTATTTATATTTTATACATATATATGTATATTTATAAAAAAAATCAGACACTACAATGGCGTTGTACCAGAGATATCGATTTTTTAAGATTTTCTTAGGGTTGTCAACAAAGTAAGCGATCTATACACATAATAAAACTGTAGAAGTTTATATTTTGCACATTGAAAATATCAACAAAATAAATAGCAGGCGTTGTTACTAGATCGATACCAAACCCAAAAATAGGATTAAAAAAATTGTCTGTCTGAATGTCAGTTTTTTTAAGCAAAAACTACCAGTTCGATTAAGATGAAACTCGGCATAATTATTCCTTAAGATCCTGGGCACCACACTGGGTACTTTGTATCTCGGAAAAGTATATACAATAAAAACAAACTTAATTTTGTGGATCGATCCCTAGTCACGATTACTGTACCAACCGCAAATAATAAGGTTGTCGTCAGTTGCTTAACCCGCAGTGGAGTTCTAACATTTTATTTTTCAATTTTCTTTGATGATGGACATCGTGTAGTATTGGGAAGGGGTCCGCATGAAAGGAAACAATAAAGTGAAACATTTGACTCTCCCTGTAAAAGTTATTTCTCTGTTAAAACCATCCACGGAAAATGTAACATTTCATGATCAGTTACCTCTAAGTTCCATAGATAGTGATAACAGAGAAATGGCTACAGATGATGAACCCCTGACACTGCTATCAGAAGAAACTATAACTTTTTCTGATGATGACAGCATGGAATAATTGCTTTTTCTAGCTTATACAGTCCCACTGCTGGGCAAAGGCCTCCCACAACTTCTTCCATGTACTCTTTTCCTTGCACCTCAAATCAATAATACCATGGAATAATACTTTTGGATTTTATGTTATGATTTTTTAATACGAAAATTGACAACCCTACTTCCATAGAAATTCCTAAAATACATAGAAACGCTTAATCTCTTTTGCAACGCGATTTTAGTTTGTGAAATTTTAGAATATGATTAGTAATATTAGTGAGTATATTATGTGAAAAACATAAAATGCTACATCGCTATAGTTTAATTAAAAAAAATAAAAAAGTGAAATTCAGAAAAAAAATAATTACTCTTAAATAATTAAAGCTAGAACCCTCTTATTTAATATGTAAATGTATATAATCATGCAACATCATTTTCAATTCTAAAAAGAACCATAAGTTTTATATTTTTGGAGTAATCTTGAAACTAAGATTTTCTAAAGGTCATTGCCCTCTCACTAAAAAAATCATATCTATTTAACTAAGCAAAAAAATGCTGTCAGTATTTCTGGCAAGGCTGTATCATGACTAGATCTTTCTAATAGACACTTAAATGAGACATGACCGCAAATCGGCTCCCATAACACACTGTGCGATGTAGTGAACAAAATGGGTTCGTACCGGATTTTCCGATTCAATATGGCCTGCGAGGTGAGTTTCGAATGTTTATTGCGAGGCAGTGTTGCGAATTAAATTGTTGAAACATGTAACTTAAAGTCGTTCTTCTGTATTAAAGTTATATTTAGGTCTAATATGTAAATACGTCGTTTCGGCATTGAACTTGGAGCAGTCTTACCACTAGGCTTTTGGACAACTTATAAGAAAGACTGGAAGGTCTAGCATGAAAAGCAAGATTTCCTAATTTCCATTTTCGACAACATAGAACAAAATCTAGTTTCTTAGAACTAAATCGAAAACAAACATAAGTAACTATCAAATAACAGCTGTTCTGTGAGTAATTACATCAATTTACCTATTCTTTTGATCAATCACAAAACATTTAGCTCTAAAACTTCTCTGACCACTCTCAGTAAAAGCCACTACACTCAACTCTTTGTCGAAGTCAAATGACTATTATTAAATAATTAAACAAGTGAACGTCTTTGAACATAGCTTATATATTCAAAACTTCTAAAATTTACCTTCTCGAAGTTTCCTTACAAGATCCAAATTGATCCCTCCACGCAAAGTTAACTATACTAACGAGTTTGAACCCGTAACTCTAATATTGTAATCGACAGTTTCAATTAAAACTTGTGTACAAAGGAGCTATTTAATTGTTATTGCCTTACTGAAGTACAAACATGCTAGGTGCAATAACATTGAGAGTTGGCCTCGCCTCGTGTCGCTACACTGTGTTGTTTTTCTGGAAATATGACATCAAAATATGCTTTGTGGCAACATTTATTACATAATAATAATATTCCACGACTTGCACACAACGCTATCTAGCCTCAAACTAAGCAGAGCTTGTATTATGAGTACTATACACCTGATATACATACTTAAATACTTCTATATTATACATATATACTATAGATCAATTACACCCAGACACGGGAAAAGTGATCGGGCCCTTCACACAAACATTTATCCTGGGTGGGAATCGAACCCACGACCTCTGCTATAGCAGTCAAGGCCAGTAACCACTAGAACAATAGGCCAGTCAATTAATTAACTGTTCATTTGATTGCCTGAGTTAAGGTGAGATATGCCTAGTATAAAGTTTTGTCCTACAATCTAGTCTAACGTAGCGATTATAGCTCCGTCTTATTTGATTTTGTGGAATACACGGGGTCATGAATTCACACTATAGACTTTTGATGTTCAATTAAATTACCAGGAGAGCTAGTCTAATATATACTTCATGCCAAAATCGATATCTTGGAATGGATTTGGACTATAAACGATTTAAATGACCGTTAATAAATGAGAAAGTGAGGTAAAGTGTTTTAAGTCCAGAGATTCTTTTTAATAAAAAAGTAAAAATTAATAGCGTATCTATTACATTATAAGTACAAATATTAATTACAAAACCTTTCTAACATGACAAAAAATCAAAATAAAATTTTGCCCACACTCCTCAAAACAGCCCACAGTGCTCGAGTTTAAGATTGATAGCTCGACTAAGTGTTCCCCCGGTATCACCTGCTAAAGTTCACTGGTTAACTCCAGGAAAATTGCAAGTTACTACGATACAACTAAGGGCTAGATATATAGCCCCGAGTTGTTACCCCCAGGGGATAGCTATTCTTGTATTTCTATTGTTAGTGTGATAAATAGAAATATTTTTTGGCGTGGGATGATATTTTTTCGTTACCTAACAAAAAATCTTGTGGCTCAGTATCAGTCAAGCAGAAACTAAGTATAACCGGTGGACGAAATTTAGAAAAGATCTAGGTGTGTAATTTGCACCAGTCAACTGTCATATTGGCTCACCTGAAATAGTTGAGGGAAATTTGATTTCATATGAATTTCACATCATGGTTTTGCACTTTTGATAACTGCAAAAAAAAGAATGTTTAAAAAATATACAAAATTAAAACAAAATCATCTACCCCTATCCCAAATCAACCAGCATTTAAATTCTACCATTTAGCTGGGCCTCAGTATTTCAAAATATACGTAGGTATGCGTCGAATTATTAATTATGCCAATTTATACCCCTCACTTGTGATGCATAGGTTTTTTGTTTATTATTTCATGATAAAGTTTAGGGACTGTTCCGGGATTACCCGCCGGGATTCAAACCCAACCCGTCCTTTATCATTCAGCTCAGTTGTATGACAAAACCAGTAGCCGAATTCCATTTTGTCCAAAGACTGAGAGATGAAAAAAGTAAGTAAGCTAAACTAAGTTTAAATAAATTAGGGCTCATTGATACCTTTAGCAATAACAACTCTTGTGTTTTTTGTACATTTCTTCAAAAATACAAGTTTACTGTTATAACTAATGGCCAAAGAGTTTCAAAGCTGTTCAATATCCATCCATCTACAATCAAATTCAGGTACAACAATTTTTACATACGTATAACTTGTATCCTTTAATAAGAGCAAAGAAGTTCAAGAAGTATGTATTGAGATTAAGTAAAGGAATGGGCAGGAGTGGAAGCATACATAGTGATCAAATAGCTAGATATTGGATAGGAAGACATGGAATTTGCTACAGCGGCAAGTGCCTTACATTTTAATTATATCCCTTAACAACAAAACATTTAAATGAAAAGTTATATACATTTGTCCAAATTCCACCACAAGTCACACCCATAAATACAAATAAACAACGTTTAAAAAGTATCAATTTATCAGCACAACATAAGATAAGAAAATTCAAAGTAATTGGTGTTAGTATCATTCATCATGATCCATCTTCGGAGTGGTTCCGAGTAAACGTTTAGCTAAATGCGATACATTGCTCCACTTGAGCTAGTATCGCGGATATTTTAACGTATGAGACCGTATTTAAGAGTAAGGATGATGTAGTGTTTTTAGTTGGTGTTTCACAGTTTCACAGCATGTTTGGAGGAAAAATAAGGTAATTTTGCTGAATTAGGTGAATACAAACTTTTTGGTTTATTTTTTTGTAATTAGGAAAAAGTTTTCTGTAGTCTGCAAGTGGCTAGAAATCACAAAAGACAGTCAGATATGAAAGAGATCTTATATGTATAGGCTAGGAAAAAGATAAAACCTTCGTGATATGCTTTAGAGATTATCAGCGGTATGCAGCAATGCAGCATTGACCATCTTAAAATGTCTGTTTTTCTCTACGTTTTAATGTATGATGATAGAGACTGCATTATCCTGATGACGTCTGTAACCACAGCTGATTCAGACGTCCCTTATTTTTGCCAACTTAAACTAGTTTTTCATTTGGCAATTTTTTTACTGGAGACAGTATTAATATTGCTTCAATTAGTTGTAATAGATTGAGAAATAAAATGTTGCCGTGCTCTTAAAAATAACTGAATAATATTAGCGCTCCAGTTGATTTGGCAGGATCCGACAATAGTTCCCCACATCAAAGTATCATTTGATAGCAAAACAGCCATCAAGCCATCAACATTCCACCCTCTGAGGCAATCCATAACTAAATACACTAGTGACTACACAACCCAACATTAATTACCCAAAAACATCTTAATTTATTAGAGCAAAAGACATTTTCCACAAAGCAAACACGAATCTGAGTGGATGCTTCAGGCCCGTAAATGTACCCACTATCACTCAAAGTCAGACCTCTTATTTATCACTAGTCATATCACCAAATGCCACATACCTCCCAACAATTTCCACTACAATCTTATTTGCAAGTCCTAAGGTCGGATTTCGTTTGTTTTCGATTTTGCCAAGTGGTTTTATAATGTTGTAGGACAGTTCCTATATTTTTATGAGCAGCTATGACGGCTAAAGGTCTGCTCGTTTAGGCTTTTTCACTTCAGTGTATTGACTTTAGTACAAGTATTTAGAGCTTAGTCAGGATTATGTATCTAATGGCTTGTTATGTCAAGGCTTATCCTGTAGAAAATGACATGGTATGACAGTTTTGCTCGCATCGGCGTCAATTGAAACAAATGAAGCAAGGTCTAGTGTTAACTCTTTTTGTTTCGTTTTAATGCTCTAATTGATTTATTCAATCGTGTTAATGTGACGACTTCGCTGCCACAGAAAAATTGAAATTAAAAATATAATTAAACAGTTTTTTTTTCAAAGTTATCCATCCGTAAACGAGGACGTGTAGTTCTCTTCAAAATACTGGGAGAGATTAATCCAGTACCGTACGTAGATTTTGGTATCTAGACGCCCTGAAGCGCTATTAATTATAATAATATAAATAATTGATACTATTTAGATTGCCTACCAAATGCAGGCACTAAGATAAAGCGCTTCACAATAAATAATTCAGGCCATCACCCCCGTCCTGCTTGATGAAGCGGCTTTGTAAATAAAACCACACAGTAAACGGCAGTTTAGATTTCATAAGGCACACGTACATTTTATATGTGTGGCGAGGTTGTGCGTACAGTTTGCGATGCGGTCGCTTTCTCATGAATATTCCTCGTGGATAATGTGCGGCCCGTTTAATATCGCCCGCCGAACTGCAAACTGCGACACTTTGTGTTACAGATTTCGCTAACTTGTGAACGTCGTACAGCTGGGGTTTCCTGCTTTTTGTGTGGATATTATTGCAGGGTGTCGATGCGTTGTTACTCGTAAATATTCAATGTGTATTCATACTCGTAAAATCCTCGAGTATTGTGCAACTTTTCTCGTATTTTTATACAATATTGACTCTTCCCTCTTTCATAACATTTTTTTTGTAATATCCTATGACACGAATAATAGTAACATAGCAACGAAGCCGCAATGGTTCAGAAAGATCACAAATTGAGTTATCAACATCAGGAGCTCAAGCGCCTGATAGAATATTCATAGCATTAACACGCGTGAACGTTAAATATTATTATTGTACAGGCGATTACGCTGACTGTCTTGTAGACCTGTCACGCCCTATTAATCATTCGAATTATAATCTGACTTTAATTGAAGTCTAAACCAGTTGGAAACTTGAGGATTCTTGACTACTTAAAATAATTATGCTGCAATGAAAATGGAGATAGAATACTTACTGTGCAATCGACGAGTTATCTTTTTTTTTCTCGTCTGTAATTTAACACGACTCAACTTAAGTGAGCACTTAACGGGTGATTCTTCGGTTACGGTACGGTGTTGAGAGTGGTCTGTTGCGGTCGTTTCGTTAGACCTTGGTTTATAATATTGTTTTTAATATTTTGATATCTGAAAGAAACCTTAGGTTTTAAGTTCAGTAAGCTCTTAAAACTTGCAATAAAAAACAACAGTTTTAATCAATGGAGTAAAATCTTTTTTTTAGTTTATTTGTCACTTCACTTCAGTATTTTTTTATCACATTAGCACTTTCTGTTAAAAGTAGGATTAGTAAAAAATAAGATAAAATAAAATGAAAGTAGTAGCAGTACTAATCTGGAATCACAATCGGTCTACCATCGTTTTTTCTCTATTATAATATTAAATATTATGCTCTTAACAAGCTTTCAGTTTTACTCTCGACCTTAACAAAAAAATACCAATAGAAACTCCTTGATCTGCGATATCAAGTATCCCACTCTGTACTTCAATCAAGCATACTGGCTACATGACGAATGCCTTTTTTACGTTCACTGGACAAATTTCCACCACCTGGCTATCCTCGACCCGTCATTAACCCGAAGGCGCCGATAGCTGGGTAAATAAGGAATTTTTCCCACCCTTCTAATGGCGAGATGGCGACCCACACCAAAGTTGTTCGACCAAACCAAATACATCCACCGTCTTCGCGATTATAGGGGCCAACTAGCCTTGAAGGTTCCTTGTGTAGCTTGCTAGGATACCGATATGTTGACTGAGAAAACTTAGACGGGATTCAACGTTCCGAGCTGGTGTTTCAGCTAGGAACTCTTTCTTCTTTGTCTAAGTATCTTTTTGTGTACGTTCAGATTGTCGTTGTAGTTTGAAATATAGTAGTAATTATGGAGTAAAAAAATATTCTACAGACGAACAAGAAATCTTCAACACGTGTTTTTCATTTAGAAAAGCGATTGGATTGTATAATTCTTTCTCAGATATCGTCTCTGGACTGAGCTAGTTACCACAAAAATAATGATAACTATGTCCACTTATGCTTGCCTGTATTACCATAATTAGTCGTTCGTAGTACAAATGGCATTTGTGTTAATAGTAACCTTGATCCATGAAAGGACCTTTTTAGAATAAAACAACCTTAGTTGATCCTGACCTTCTAGATCAAACGACCTTTGCGGTAAGTCCTAACCGCGAGGCTCACATCGACTTTATATTTTAACGTATTGAATACACACCATGTAGATGTATTTTTTTATTAAGAACTCATTAAATAACATCACGATTGGGTTGGTTCACTCTTCAGCCAATAGATGGCGCTAGGTTTCTTGTGGGAACCAATTCTTCATGAAACCGGTATCAATTGTTTATGAATAGTTGAGAGATGAACGTATCACGCTTCAAAAAATTATATTTCAGTTGCAGTTGCAATTGATAATAAACATTCTGAAGCAAGAATTAATTGGTTAGCAAGAAAAAGTGGGCCCAAAAAAAGTTAGTAAATAAATCATAATTTATTACCCCACTGAATAAAACTAACCACTTCCCAGCTTAGTTAATCAACACTAGGGTATATATAGCCAAAAATAGCGCAACACAGACCCATTGTGGTAGGAGTATATCAATTACTGTCACCAGCAAGCTCGTAAACACGGTGCCAAGTCCTCCGCCAACCAATAATATTGATTGATCACGGGCATAATAAATTACAGCTTCTATGGGACGTAGTGGGGAAAGAAATTATTTTGACCCGTTGTTGCTTCAGATAATGAACGTATTGTTTGTGTGATTTGTTTGACTTAATGGGATAATTAAGTGGGTTTCGGATTGCGTTTTGGAAAATTTCGCTGCTGTTTTTGGGTTGTGGAATTGGATGTGAAGGAGTTTAAGATTCATGTTAAAATATGATGATAATTATTGATATGTGGACTTGGCACAGGTTGATCTACAGTAACAGTAGTTGTTAAGTTTTACATAATATGGAAAAGTTATTTTAAAACCACGTAAGCTACAAATAGATTAGATTTTATTTTATCAGCTTTATATGCTCCTTCAATTATTTAACTTTATTTATTAACTTTGGTTCAGAGCTTCATTGAAAATTCGACAAAATATGATAAAAGTGATACATTAAACTTAGCTATAAAGTAACAAAAAATCAATTTAATAAAAATAAATGCTCTACTTTATTGAAATTTGAAGATTAAAATTGATTTAATTCCATAAATTAAAAGCTACATCCCTTGAAACACATTAATAATTATCTCTATTACATACACCGCTACATGCGATCCAAAATAAATTCCTCGAGAGAACGGGAAAGCCTTTAAAATACAGTACTATTTCACTCACATATCAACATGGAAATATACCATAATGTCACCAAAATACCCAAACCTTTGCGCACATTACATTTCTGGTACACAATGGGAAAAGGTTGGCATTAACGCATAACCTAATGGTGTGAGACGGCGGGTATTAGAAAAATGTGTTCAACGCAGAAAATCGCTGAACTGAGTGAATATTCAGCTACAATATCAGCACAATGCAGCTTTCTATCTTTTTCGATCGAAAGAATTTCGTGTATGAGTGATAGAGACAGGTAATTGTCAGTGCTACGGATAGTATTTTGTGTTGGAATATCAATTATATTGTTGCGATGCAACTGAATTATTTTATTCCCATAATTAATGTTTTGGTACGCGATCTGGCCTTAGCTGCAAAATCCTAACAGATGCGATACTTTTTACGGGTTCATAATATAAAATCAACTACCAATAATCTGACCTGTGTTTGTTTACCAAAAAGTTATAAATAACGCGGTAGGCCTATGTTTATAACTAACTACTTTGGCATTTATGAAAGCCTATTATAAATCTGTAATATCATTTTCTAGGACCATGAAAATAGCTACAAAATTTTCCTTATTTTTTTTGTATCTAAAGCACCCACTTCCCTCCACATTTCTTCACTAATACCATTATAATTACCTAGCCCGGTTTGCGTAAATGTCACTAATAACCGCGGCGGAGTAAGGTGGAGTGTACTTAATCGGGCCCTATCAATCATTATGGTAGATCGGTGACGCTCGATGCATCAATATAACCCTCATAGCTTGGCATAAAGAATATTGAGTGCCATTTTCCGTGTTTAAGCTAGATTTTGAGGACTTGCAACATAATGCATTTGCATTTTGCCACGGAAATTTTTGGTTGGGATTTTTGGCGCTTAGAAGATTTTTGATCGGTTTTTAAGGTGACTTTTAATTTGACCTATCCAATCCTTAAAATCGTTAAGGGTATATAAAATTCTCGTGTCGCAACGTTCGTTTCCCTACTCCTCCGAAACGGCTCGACCGATTCTCTTAAAACTTTGAAGATAACAATATGGAGTGGGTCTAAGAATGGGCCAACACCTATTTTTATCCCTGAATTATTTGTTTTTTAACTTTCGAAAAAGAATTAATAACGCTTACGAAGTCGTGGGCAACAGATAGTTAGTTTATAATATTATTGAGAATTTGGTATATTATGGATACTGTTTAACAGTACCAGTAAGTTGGTGTTTCAAATGTATTCAAATTCCGTTGCTGGTTTCCGAGAAATACAGCCTATCGTATTTTCCTGAAACAGGCAACAATATTTTATTATGACTAGGAATATTTTAACTATTTCTAAATAACCAAAATAGATACGTAATCTGTGAAATATATAGTTGCGGAATTGAAATAAAACCAGAAAGGCAGGAAAGAGCTTTCCAAAACGGCTGTACTTACCTTTAAATTAACACCTACTGTTTAGTTAATAAAAGAGTTATTGAATACAGTAATAGACGAATAAGATAACTTTCAGACAACCTTGAGAAACCCTGTTATTGAAATAAACAAGTAGGCAGATTACCTCAATATCACAACACACAGTTACATACGTTATACAGGTATATATTTTGATGAACGTAAATAACAAACAAAGTAATAATTTTCTCCTGACTGAATTTGTTAGGGCGGCCAATTTCAACGGCGACTAACGAACTAAGCTGAAAGCCGGCTCGTCCGCCGAAAAGGTGAAAGAGCGATGGAGGTATTAAAATGCGAATGTAGTACACTCTATTTTCCTACTCCTATAGATAGAAATAGGTAGGCGTACAGTATAGACTTTTCTATAGAAAGCGAACTTGTCAACTAGGTATCCAAGGGGTGAATTGTTTTAATGTAAACTTTATAAATTGATTTCTTTTAGATTTGTTATTATTGAATTTCAAAATCTAATCCTTGTGTTCGGTTCGAAGTGGCAAATAGCTAATACTGGTTAGAAGTAGTGCAAGATAGAGAATCGTGGAAGGATTTGAGGGAGGTCTTTGCCCAGCTGTGGGGCACTACGAGCTAAAGCCTCCCCCAAATCCTTCCACGGAAAATCCGTATATTATTACGCAAAGAAAAATTAGAAACTCTATAATTTCCTTAATTCCCAAAACCTTGGAGAAATCAATTTATTTTCACAAAGGCGATTGACAGATAGTGTAACACATTTATCAAAGGATTTTCTTTAGAAATACATATAGTTATTATATATTTTGTCTGAAATTCTTCCCAGCCTATATAGATAACAACATTGACTCTTAAGAATCGTCTGGAGCCCATGTGTGCGAATGATGAAAATATCAGTTTTTGTCCCACGCCACTGTATTCGCAATATGCTCCCAACTGTATATTATTGCTTTTTACTGGTCCCTTCCTATCCTTTCCTATTGTACTAAACTGTCGTGGTGTGACTTGAGTATTTGAAACCAACAGTTTTGTCGACTTAGAAGATATTGACATTATATTTTACCATTATACTATGATTGCTTATACACTTCAACATATCTGATGACAAGGAAAGGGACTCACCTGAGTCCACAGACAAACTGTTTAGAACTGTTTTGTGGACCTATATATTAAACTAGGTTAAGCACTATTCTGTAATAATAATAAATAAATAAAAAAAAATGTTTCTAGTCAGCACCGGCTTACGTAGTAGCTACGGACTTTTATTTTATCCGTTTGCCTAATTCTCTCTTTGTGCTAGACATAATTACGTAAATTTAACTACGTAATTATGTCTACAAATGTATACATCGTAAATTACCGTCAAACCTGCAGTGAAAGTTAGTCACAATATCTGGCTTGAAAATAATCACACTGTATAAAATAATGGACGTATGCAAACTTGAGTGTGGTACGCTTTCTCGTAAATCCATCGATCATTATGACAAGTTTTGTTGAAGTAACTTACTATAATATTACATCACTTTCTATAACGTTTCTGGTACCTAACTTAAAATAAACCATTAGTGCTTTACACATCATTTTGCATTTATAAGGATCCGTGTTTAAAAAGGTGAAATGAATCGTGGACTATTTGATTGACAGTCTGTCTCGGTTTGTCTGTAGTTTTCAATGCAATATGTTGTAATAAGGAATTCACATACTTCGTTGCGTTGTTGTTAGCTTTAATGTTGGCTGTAGATATTCTAGGCCTCTCTAGTTAACAAAAGTGATTCCTTGGACATGAATGCAATATAGACGATTTGATTTTTATAACTGGTATTTTATACCCCCATTAAAGCATGAAACTTAAAGATACGTATACTTCTGAAAAGTACTGTACTGGTAAGAAAATCAAACCACTGTTTCCGTATAGCATAACGTACTAAACTCTACAAAAGCAATTTAAAAACGTAACCATACAAAATAATAACACGTTGGAACTGTTTCAATAAATGAATAAAAGAAAATTCTGAAATTGAAAAGAACAAAGGGGAGCATCACAAACTAAACCAAATTGTCTGGCCACAAAGGATCCTTGGTAGTTTATTTTTAAAAGTAGCTCAAACAGTTACTGTTCTAAGGTAAGCTAAACAGCATTGGCACAATGGCTACATGAATCTAGCCTCGAGGCTTCCACTTCGAATCGATTTGGCTACTGCTTGACCCAACCCTTACTGAGATGAGCAGCTGGTTCTTGTATTGGAACAAATCGCTTTGTACCGAGTACATTGCTGGCTCGATACTAATATTTGTTTTTTTGTTTTCATAATTTTTTTCCTTAGATTTGTGTTAAGTACTTTTGAATATCTGAACAGGTGTATCTTTATCGACAATTTTTTGGATTAATCTTTGTCTTAGTTTTCCTCAAATTTGAGTATTTGCTCTGATAAAAGCCAAGTGATTAGATTAATTACTGCAGTAAGATTTGACCATTTTTCCCGTTGTAAAAGCCACAGTGAGACAATTGAGATAAGATTGCCATTGTTTGTAGTAGCAGGTCATCATCATCATTCCCCTTCTCTTATCCCAATTATTATTTGCGGTCGGTGCAGCATGTCTTCTTATTCCACACGTTCCTAACTGACGTTATCTTGCAAGCAACACTCTCTTTGTAGTAACAGGTATACTAAGTTATATTCTCACATGGGCCATTGACTACTGACAATTGCTTGAACCTGTTTCCATGACGTATTTGGCAAGGCCGTAAGCCTTTGGCTTGGTATCTGACATATTCAATCTTCACGTGATGAAATATCTAATATCTGGTGTATACTAGTCTAGGAAACTATACTATGTATTGTATTTGATGCTCTCGGTGTGATAAAACGAATGTAGCTGCATGAACACATTTATTTAATATCAGGCTGTTTATAATGGATTTCCAGTGTCGTTTTTTCTTTAGTTTTTACTCACGCATATAAATAAAATTTTCAGTTTTTTTTTCTGACGCTGTGTTTGTTTCAGCTTTCATTCAATCCGCATCTCCTAACTAATGTGCCTAGTATTGTAATAAACTTACTAATATTATAAAATGCAAAAGTTTGTAAGTATCGATGGATATTTGTTTCTCTTTTACGCTTAAACGGCTGGATCAATTTTGATCAAATTTGGCATGGAGATAGCTGACACCTTGAATTAACACAAAGGCTTTTAACCGACTGCGTCAAAGGAAATTAGTTTTTGCAGCTATATCCGGCATTGGCGCAGGCATAGTTGCGGGCCACACTAGTAATAATATAATTTGTGTTAAAATTACCAGAACAAATTACGCACACATCACTAGATACAAATTAACTACCTAATGTAGCGATCAATACTAACTCATAATGTAAACCTCGCCTGACTGGTATCTGAAACTAGACTGTCTGATTTAATCATTCTGGCTAAATTAGAGCCTAATTTCACTATCGACTGACGGCTAAAGGCTAATCATTTAAGACAACCTTCCGCCGTGTTCGAAATAATTACTTGTGACAGACTATCCTTTAGTTCAGATATAAATTGAATAATAGAGCTAAAGCCATTATCCATACTAATAGATGACTTTGAGACTCTACTTAAATTTTGACATTCGGACATTGTACCACTAATAACACTATACACTGATTTATTCAGTCAATATAATATTATATCAGCGACAAAAACGTTCAATGGACATCGTACAACGAAAAATTATCGGTGTTACCCCAACAAGTGAAGGTAGCGCATCCACGGCAGCGGAGTAGCAAAACCAGTGGAAGCATGCCAATAGCCCGCGACATATGCTCGCCGGCCTTTTCTCAATTCCGAGACTATTTTCGGTAAGAGAATGCTTGTAAAACGTTTTGTTAAGAACTCATTTTACTGCGGGTATTGAAAGCGCAGTCGGCAATTGTTTTACGTTCAGATTTTGGAGACTATTTCATATGAAGTTGGAAACTTTCAACTAAGATGAACGGTGGGCATATAATTAAAGGTCTTGTG
The DNA here is from genome assembly GCA_941860345.1 of Chrysodeixis includens. Taxonomy (NCBI): domain Eukaryota; kingdom Metazoa; phylum Arthropoda; class Insecta; order Lepidoptera; family Noctuidae; genus Chrysodeixis; species Chrysodeixis includens. The sequence continues at coordinate 10,758,432 of OW796102.1, forward strand.
GTTCTTTTTCGATAAAATAAATGATAAATCGATAAGGAACGTGATGATAACTTGTCACCACTTTTCATTTATGCGACAATTATAAACTTATCTCTTCGACACGGTAATACAGAATTGTAATAACTAGTTATGAGAAATAACATAAATATTTCATTTCACATTTCTTGACCTAAACTTGATCAAATGGCGGCAACAATTCAAAACCCAGTACTTAAATCAAGAGCCAAATTCTCTCAAATCAAATCCTAAACGAGGAGCTCGTATACCAAAAACAACATTTAAAATTCAGCCAGTTTATACCTGCATTTTATGGTTCACCACAACAGGAGATCACGAACGTTTGGGCGTATTAACAACACCTTAATCCATAACGGTAAATCATCAACCGCGGGAAAACGTCGACCCATAAACTCTTTGTTTTACCGTCTATACGTACTTGTAAAACTTGGGCATATAATATTCAGTTATATTTGTGAAGGCCGTGTATTTCAAACGCATATTTCATGAGGGGTATGCGGTTTGGGCGTACGTCATAAGGATCGTAATAAAGGTGTGGGTGCGCTGCGTTTCTCTTGGAATGAATGTGTTTTATTTGTTGACAAAAGTGAGACTTACAAGTATCTCTGAAATACCTGACTTGGTTGAAAGCTTGTATTTTAAGAATCAGATCAAAAAGGCATCAAATACGTTTTTGGTTTTCATCTTTTCTCAAGCTAAGCTGGCCTCAGCTTCCAGTCCTGTTTTTTTGTGAAACTACTACCTATCTTACTTCCACAATCAAAATCAACAAGTTTTTATTTCCAGCAGGCTTAATATAGAAAACAGGCACTATAGAAACGCTAAAACTGCAAGTTACTGATTTTAGATGCATGGTTCTAAAATTTATTTTTTGTGGAAAAAGAACGGCTGGAAATTCCATAGGTTACTCTTTTAATATTTGTTTAAAATTATTATTAAAAACCTTTTTTACTTAAAGCTTTCTATTGCTTTTCCTTATAGCTCTATATTTCAAGCATATTTCTCGCAGTGACGACGCAGCGACAAACGGAGCAACTAAACTAAATCACTGCAAGGTACTGTGAGTCATAGCTACAGGGGTATGCGCAAATAGGTGGAATGCTACGAGTCACGGTAGCGAAGACACGCGAATGCGGTGAACGGATTACGGTAAGCACTGGATTCAATTATTTTGTTGTACTTTCATCTAACATGCACTTTTATAGAAGCGGTAAGTTTTCATAGTACGATGGAATGTTTTTACAATTAATGAAGTTACTAAGACGGTTGTTGATCGAATTTGGGTGAAACAATACATTATAATAAAAAATTAACTTAAAAGTAGCATTTAATAAAAAACTCGTAAGTACCACATAACGTTAGTTTAACAACGATAACAAACATGATGGCATTTAATCGACATTCCAGATTTTATACAAAAAATAGACAAAGAATATAAGCAAATCTGGCAAAAATATCGAAATTGATCTCTCTATTTTTTTAACACTTCTTTTTAAGGTCTCGTCTACCTCAAACCCACACCATTTTTTTTCTTATCGACAACATTAAATAAAACCTTATTAGGTACCAAAGGACAAAAGAGCTAGATTTTAACGTACCGAAAGTCTGATAAAATAATAAAGATGCGAGCACTGAGCAGCCAGTTAATGTGAAAAGAAGTAGAATTTCCTTTGCTAATGGCTCATTTATATTGTTAACGATGTTGGGTGGCCCGCATGTCTCCCAAGTCTCTCAATCATTTGTCTTTTTGTAGCCTCGCGTGATTTTGTGAGGAAAATTCTGGTACATTGTAAAGTCTTCCAGTAGGATGCACTGATGTATTTGTTATTCTTCTTTGTGATGCTGCTGTAAAATTTCGCTCTATAGGTATTTTGCAGTTTTGTTTTACGACGAATTTTCTATTGATATCAACAGACTAACTGGGTGCCGAAACTTTTGGTATAAAGAATTGGGACAATTTACTTTCTTCTCCAATCATAAACCCCGTACCAAACGTCTTGGTCTGAAACAATACTTTATTTTGTTTCTCTTTTATGCCGGATATTTTAATGCGTTCTTTTTGGTTACCTATACTGTACCTGTTAGGCAAAGAACACCCTTATACATTTTTACAGTGAGCCATTTACACCAACCAATTTCTTTAAAGTCATGTGATCCATTCATACTTTATCTACTCATCCTCCAAAATTCAAAATCAAAACCAAAACTCATTTATTAAAATTAGGCTACAATGTAGCTCTTTTTGAACGTCAAGATTAATAAATCATAGACAGAACCCCATCGTCCACCCTTCTATTATTATTACTATTAACTAAGCCAAATCCAAGTTCACAGCCAGAAATATGAGTGTGAAGGTAGCATAGAAGTTTTCGGATATCTGTTATACTCTAATTAGGTCAGCATATATCTTTCGGCCACAATTTACCGACGAGATTATTTGCTTCTAATTTGATAGACGTCTATTGTAATTTGAGTGGGCATCGTTCCAATTCAGTGCCGATGGAATCAATATTATGTAACGGAGAACCTAATTACATTTCTCTCTTATCATTTTCATGGTCGTGTTAGTCATGTTTTTGGTCTTGATTACTTGTGATTTCTGATGGTCATGAACTCCTTTATAAGCCGTTATTACTAGGATTTTTTTTCTAATGTAACTACCGTAGGTTATGTAGCTGTTATTCTGAGAATAATTATTCTCTCCTTTTCGTGTATAAACTTACCTACCTATACGAAATTTGAAGTAATTTAAATATGCCTCAACTGCTATTTTTACGTGTGCGATTTAATGGACTAAAAGTGTTGATTATCCCGTCTTATAACATTAGATATCCTAAAACACAGAGAAAGATCGCCAGAAATAACTAAGTAAAAACTTTCAGAAAATTCCATTATCATTGTACTTAAATTAGATACCTAAATCGAGAAGAGTACACACCCACTCATTTGGAATAAACGCAACGTTTGTCTTGCGGTTTATGGTAACACAAAAACTCACAGCACTGGAAAATCCATGAGGATAAAATAGGTAATTTCACTTACGACGTTCATAAGTTCGCATCTCAACGATTTTTCATCGACTTCAAAGGTTTTCAACAGTACTCGATGTAGAATTATCTTTTACTTGCTTTTTTTCGTGACTTTGCCCGCCTGGATATCAGTAAGTTGTAGCTGCATAACATAACTGCTTTATGCGCATTTGGGTTAAAATAACCTGTGGTAATCCAGGGTGTCACATAACTAGAAATTTTATCCTGATTGGTTCAGTCGTTTAATCGTGAAAGAGTAACAAACATCCATCCATGCATACAAACTTCTATTTAATTAAATTTTATTCTATAAAGATTTGTCATCAATCATTTTAATGGTCAGTCAATTAACAAACGTGTTCGTACCTAGTGTATTTGTTTGTGGTAAGTTGGAGATTCCAAAGTTTATGTACGTTTTTATTAGATGTTTGACATAATTGCTCAAAAACTGAAAAAAACTTCTTGTTTAGAAACATCTGCACAAATAAATCTATAAATATCATTAAAACTAAAAAAAATCGCAATTAAAATTTAAATCCCTTATTCCCGTAAACAAAAAAGTAATTCGCACATTACCTTTTGAAATACTATCCAAGTATCCATACAGGAGTGTCATGTAGCGAACGAGGGTACTCGTAATACATAAATCCTGTCCAACAGTATGATACACAACTTCGAAATCAAAACCAGTCTATTTCCCTCGTTTCCTGAGCCAAGTGTACAAACTAATAGGTTCTGCAGTGAGAAATTACAGGTATCCTTTAGACTACAAACGAGGATGTATGGAGAGCACGGCTCTCTGTGAAACCCTGACCGATATTTAGCCGCAGCAGGTAAAGCAATGTCGTAAATACACGCTTTATGTTGCTACCAGAGTATGAATCGGACTAACGGTGTTGATGTAGATGTTTGCTGTCATCGTTTTTATGATGTCCGAAGTTTAACTTGGATTTATGGTGTCTTGTTCTACCCGTAGCTTGGTGGTGTCATTTGTTAAATCTAAATGATTGTTTGTTATTTGGATAGTAACGAAGTGGAGCGCGTGGCTGATTGAACATTTTGATTGTTTTTAATTACTATATCAATAAAACTTTTTTGTCCTCTCATCATGACAACAACATACATTTTTTTTATGTCGCCTGTTTGAGATCCAACAATCTTTTGCTATTTCTGGACGCCAGAGGAAGGCAAAATATTATTACACTATTTTAGTCTAGGTTTAAATGGTAATATCAAATTGCTTACAACCCGACCTGTGTTTACCTCGTTGAAAGACAAGTACATAGAATCAGATACATAGAAACAAAATCCGTCACGTAGTTTTAGATTTAAGCGGACATACAGACAGTCAGCAACAACAACTTTGTTTTATACTAAGTAATGATGATAAAGTGTGAAAGTTTGGTATTACAATTACATTCACCATAATTCTGAAGTCAAGTAATTGGTGGTATTACTAACTAGGAATAAAACAACGTTGACTGAAGCTGTAACAAAAGCGCAAGAAAATATAACGAGACAGTCAAATGATACGAAAATACAGAATTCTACTGCAAGTAAGAAAGCAAGAATTCTCAAACAAGAAATAAGGGAAATGAAGATCTCGTCTACAATTCTAAAGGACTCGATAACCAGAAGCGGCACAGATTTTTAATATTAAAGTAGATGTTGCTCAAGACTCGGTTGTATAGAAAAATCTGAAATTATAAACGGCTTTTACTAGGAAAAAATATTGTGGAAATTTCATTAAAGAGTGAGATGCCAATTAGTTTTGACATTAATATAATAAATACAATTTTGTGTATATTTTCAAAAATGTACCTATTGTTAGTTTGTTGTTTTTACATCTGGGCGAGGTTTAGATTTAAAATCTATGAAACATTCAATACCAATTACGTTAATTTCCCAGCGTTTTATCAGTTCCTAAGCAAAGCTTTGTGTAACTAAATAGGAATAATTCTTTCCGCCGTCAAGAAATAGAACAATCCCTCTATTTTGCGTAATTTTGATTGGACTGTAGAACAATCAATCTTATTAGTCCCGCCATTTAATCAATTCTGTTTCTTAATGCTTTGTCTTAAAGTTGAAGATTGTTTGAATTGATACCAATAAAATAGATTGCCGGCTCGACAAATATATTAATGGTTGTATTGATTGAGTTTTATGACGTCTGAATGTAGTCTTTGAAATTACGTCATGGTGAGATGGGAACAATTCAATTCTGTTTAAGAACTTACACAAAGTAATTTGAAAATCGAGGTGATATTTTTCGAGGATAATTGTAATGTATGGAAAATGTTATGAGAGGAAATAAATTGGTTCAGTACCTTAAAACGCGTGTTCTTGCTTCCTGGCATTTTTACTGATAATAATTATCAGTAATAATATAATTAATTATAATAATATAAGTAATTATAAGTAATAATAATTATTGACACGTAAAAACCTTTAGATTTTGTTCGCTATAGTAATAATTATTATATATAGAGTTATCACTACAAAAAAAAAACATTTATTGCTCTTTGTTTTTACCGCCAGGCCTTGCAACTTACAATAGATATTTTTTACACATTCCTTACAATTGACAAAATCCCGAACGAAATATAACAACGGGTTCTGCACAAAATTGAAAACGACTATTTCCATTTTATTCAAAAATGTTATTCCTCTATATGACACGTACAATATATCGACATACATATCTATACGTCCCAATGAGCTGTATGAATTCGACCTAGTTTTCAGCCACCGTACAATTTGCTATAAAGATTCCTGATTAATGACACGTCGACAACGAAGATTGAAATACACGTAGAAACAGTAGTTGTAAACGTAGCGAGTATAGATTTATGGCTTTGTTGTTTAAGCTACATTTATTGGGCATGTAATACAATGTACGTCGTGTAAATTGGATGGATGTATGGATAATCCTTTCAGATATTGTTGTTTCCTTCTCTAGTATATGTAAAGTCTCTGGAGTAATGTACTCTAATATAGTAACGTCTGAGTAGCTTTTTTGACGTACTGTGAATAAAAAAGGCAGGATAAGGACCTGGTTTACTGGTTAATTGTAATACCTGATACTGTAAGGAAGTTTTTAGGTTGATACGTAATTTATGTATTTACTAGTACGCTAAAAAAGCTACTCAGAATTCTACTCGTAAGTATGACTATAGAAGTGTAATTAAATTTAGTAAAGCATTTTTATCAAACAAAGTCTTAATATGGATATTGCATAATAATTTCGTGCCTGGTTGAAATAATTAACTGTTATAATTGTACTTTCTTTACAAATCTGGATAATGTCACAAAATCACATAATCACAAAAGTAACTATAAGTTAAAAACTATTAATCTTTAAAACCGTTTCAGTTACATCCCCGTGTCAGCACAGATATTATAAAAGATCTTTTCATCCCCAAAAGTAGAAAAAGCTAACGTTGCCCCATTCTGAATGCACTTACAATTTATATCCCCGATCTGTATAATCCAACCGAATGAAAAATACATTCAATCCAACTCATGAGTCCAATTCCTTAACATCCCCAATTTTGCCGTATAATCTCAGATATAAAGGGGGAAATTGAACTCAAACGTGAATATTTACAAGTGAACATGGCAATATCTCGTCCAAATATACGTGCAACACTCTATGCGAAATTAAAATTGGCTTGAGGCCAATATAATCTTACTGTGGGGTCGTATTTATCGCTCTGGATAGGGCAGAAAGGGGAACCATTATGAAAATAAGGAGACTAAGCTTATATCCTGATCGGTTTGGAGATCTCGGCTAAAAAGTTGATAAAAGTTTTATGAATGATAGTCATCCAATTATGGACATCATCTACGGTAAAATGATGAAAAATAAAAATGAATATTTGTATGTGGTTTAGTAAGAAAACTATAAGTTTCGGATGGACACATACATATATTATGTTCATGCTAACATAATTTGTGTCAAAAATTAAATGCTGCTTTACCTTAATAAGTAAAATCATATTAATTAGGAGGCAAAGATATTAGATATACGATAACATTAATGATAATTTTCAGAAAATACCTACCTACATTTAATGAATACATTTTACCTCTTAGTGATATAAGAAAAAAAAACAGTGACGTCTTACTTGGAGGAAAAACTAATTAAATTAATAATATGTTGTTTACTTGTTTAGTATTTTAGATGCTAATGCAGCAGTAAATTTTCAACTACGCATTTTGTTTTAACTAAACATATGATGTCTTTTATCTATTGTTTGAAAGAGATTCCGACAGTAAAATTATCAATAATTATGATATTCAAATTAGGCTACATTATAATATTTTTTGAACATCAAGATTAATAAATTATAGACAGCACTCCATCTCCCATCCTTCGCCGTTTCTTATGCTATTACTATGTTTATTTTTAAAAGAGTAACTTATGGAGTTTCTTGCCGGTTCTTCTCCATAAGAATGACATTTTGGAACCGCGCAACTAGAGTCAGTAACGTTTTGAAAGTGCCTGAGAAGGCCTACTGGAAATAAAAACCTTTTGATTTTGATTTTGTTTAGTATGTTTACTTTATAATAGTAAATTTAAATATTGGTACCTGTTACTCCCCAAAAACAGGTAAAAACATAGGTTCTCTCTTTACCTTCTATTGTTTACTTGACCAGACCTTCTCTATTATCTCTATTTTTACTACTCACGCTTCTTACCTCAAAAAAAAACAGAAATGTATTGAATTCTTTCTGCCCAAAAATGACCAAATACTCGAACTGCCAAAACATCTCCACAACAGCCGTTAAGCTCCCTTCAACTACAAAACCATACAAATTCTACATGAACACTAAAACAATCCCCAATCAACTAACTCCTCACACAAAAAATAACTACCAAATTCACTGGAATAAATCCATATGAAGCAAAACTATTACCTAAAAGACTTCCAAATGACATCCCTCATTCTTCAGAGATAATCTACTGTGTCTATTTAGGCTAGTCCACTTACCGACGATATAATTGTATTGGCTTCGAGCCAGGGATGCACAATTTCATTCCTAAATGGCCACGTATATAATTTTTATTGCAGTGCTTATGTCCGAGTGGTTGTTTGTGGCAAGATACTCTGTAAAGCTCGTTTTAGCCAACTTATGGTGGCGTTTGGTGATTGTTTTAGTTATTTTATATTTTGAGTGATTTTTTTCGACTTGAGTCTTTTCTACTAATTTTAGTTATTAAAGACTCTTTACTTTTTAATAACTTATGTTACCTTGTAGTAAAATAAGTGAGATCGTTACAAACAACTATGATTTATGTAAAAAAGCTACAAATCTCATTTAATGTCAACTAACACAAAAAATAAATCATATCTCTCAAAAGCGCTATCAAAATAAAAAATTAAAATACCCAGACACAAAAAAAAACTAGCACAGGAGTAATTTGAAAACCCACGATTAGTGAAACAATTACTTAACATAAGTAATTACAATACAATCAACTACACTTCAATTACGCGGCTTAATATGCAGTTGTTTGTATTCCGTGTGGTGTCCGGATATAAAGAATAGCGCCACCCCATATCCTCCACTGGGTGTCGTAAAAGGCGACTAATGGACCTTAAGACCCAGTGCATTGTACCAAACACCTTGGGTCACCCGAATGGTGGCGGGTAAGCCACCAACAATCGCATTCCCAAAGAGGGTTAGTGTCAGGCAGGCGGCCGACTATAAAACCATAGCCAAATCTATTAGCAACATGTTGAGAAAAAAAAAAACATGTTGCGCCGACCCCAAGTAAAATGGGATAAGGGCAGGAAGATGATGAATATGCAGTTGTTTGGCCCGTTGCTAGGCAACGCCGCCATATTGATTTTACGTTATCAATCAACATCAGTCAGCATTTATATATCGTGTTATAAACTGTGTTCATAAAACCATCAGTGTAAAGTGGCATTTGTTTTGTTTCATGTACATTTGTATTGGGCATTGAAATAGTTTCGTCACGAGACTGTATTGTAAGTACACAGATACGTAAGTTGTAGAAAGGTAATAATTCATATTAAGACCTTCATGGTACTTAATCTTTTTCGTTTATGTTTAGATTTGTGTATGTAACAGTAGATAATTATACTATGTATCTTCAACTCGGCAAAAAATCATATATTTACGTGTATATTTCAATTATTTTTATACTTAACGGACATAAATAGATATAGAATCTAAATATAATACAGCATTAAAGTCATAATTAATTTAAGTCTTTGTTAGCGTACAACGTTATAATTATGGTAGTAAACCTACATTAATAAACAAGTCATTGTTTTTGCAACGACTAACCTTTGCCCTGAGATAAGAATGTAAATATTATGCATCGCATACAATTATATATTTGCTTGAATAATATAGGTATTGTTAAGGCTACTTAGTAATTAAATTAGTACTAAAGCAATAATCGTAGGTATATTCGGATAAAATAATGTTAAGAGCCACTCATAGCAATCGTGTTTTATCTTTTCGCCTTCTTTCAATTATATTATTTTTCCATATCTTGATGAATTTGAATACAAGAAAAGAAAAAATTATGACATATTTTATTATGAGATTAGAGCAAAGTTCTAAGTCCTTAAAATCAGGTAAAAAAAAAAACAAAATCTTGGAACATACACTTGTCTCAGATAGGGATGCAAATCCCCCAAAGTTGCGCAAATATCGTTGTCATGGTTACCAATTTTATTCGGACCTCATTGATATGATATTTAAATAGTATGCAAGTTATCAACACCATGTACCAATCTGACCGATAAGACATTTTGACTGAAAGTGTTTCTTTACGATAAGTAACAAGTAAATATTATTATGAGCTATCTTTTCCCGTTTATGATAAGCTTTTTTGGGGATTATTTAGTGATAGTAGATTATCTTGGACACCTAGATAAGTTATGTATAATAACTACTTTAGTGTGGTAATTACGTAAGTGGATATAGTTCAGAAAATAATTTGACAAAGTCCTCATCATCTTCCTGCCCTTATATCATTTTACTTGATGTCGGTTCGAAAGGCTTTTTTACTAACTACTAATCACTTTTGTCATTTCTTTAATGAATATTTGCTGCAATAAAAATAAAATAGGTAATAATTAAAAAAACAAAAAACAACCACTAACTAAAAAGGGAAAAACAAGCTCTATAATTTAGTGCGAAGAGTATACAGTACACTGCAGTACCAACATATACAAATTTATACGTAAAAAATTAATGCAGGGTGCCATGACATCAAGCTCATAATGTAAACATAATATAAAATTAACAAGTAGACGATGATACCGATTTCGATTACGTTTTATTATCTAAGTGATAAATAGAAAATACTTTAGACTTTAAACTAACTTTCGAGTAGGTACAAACTTTATTTTAATGACATAAATAGCATTGATTAGGTATCATTACTGTCGTATTTGTTTACTGCAGAATGCAGATATGAATATTTTAGATGAAATATATGTACAATAAAATTTATTCATTTCTTTAAAATTAATGTGACAATATTTAAAATCTAAACAGTTACCTCAACGCAGACAGCATTGTTATTAAATGATTTGCTTTTTTTCTTCATACATTTTAGTGGTACAGCGATCATTGTTAGCGATAGCAGAAAACTGATTAGACTGAAGACAGAATCATATTATTTATGTGAACATAAAACAATTGACAGTTGGCTAAAATATAAACAAACTGCTGAAACTGCATTCCTTTTCAACCATTCATAAAATTCTGTGTAATAAATGGAATAGTTACCAATTACACTAATTACTTATTATTCGTTTATCTCACAGACGAAAAAAAAATGAATATTAATCTCATAGTTGAAAAACCCTCTAAAATCCAGACATTTCTAATTATATTATAATGTTATGTGCAGAACAATGCAAGTCTGGGCTTCATTTGTGAAATTGTCGTTCAGTAGAACCTTGTGAAATTCAGATATTTTATGAATAAAATTATTTTAATTGAATGTAGATAATTGGGTGTTTGAATAAAAACCTAATTAGTTAGATAGATTTTCATTGGATATGTATGTAAGTATTTATAGGGTAGTAACGTCACTTGTCATTAAGAAGTACATTAAGACGTGATGTATACGAGATTTTAACTCACTGTCTCTACTTTTTAATTTGAGTGATGAAATAAAAATTGGTGTCCAAATCTTATGAAAATATAGATATCTGACGGACTGATTAGTGGTACTTATCTCATTACGGTGTTCTGATGACTCCATTAAGACTATAATATATAATAACTGTAATATACGATGTACCTGCAATAAAAATATTGATATTTATTGACTGAATTGTTTGAAGACTTCAATAAAAAAAATATATCTTTTTGTATTTTTTTACAATAAAACAAATTAATCGACTTTGCTACTTCACACTCATGGCTTAAAACAGGTACATTCGAGGCGTTTGCAGATGTTATCACAAAGCTATTTCACATTATCTTTATTATACTATAAAACCTTTACAATAAGCAATAAATTAAATAACATTATACGTTTATGTTTATTTGTGACAAATATAAATTTAAACTATTCATGCATTTCTTGCGTAAACTACAAACAGCCTTTAACAAACTCGAGGAAACTGCAGCATAAACAGAGAACGTATTTATAGCTATTCTCGCAAGCACTGATCTAGTAATACGTTAGTACCTGAGCCTGTACTATGAACCCTCGAACTATACCGATCATAGTGTGGGAGCAAGAGAGCACTCTACAATATGTAGAGTTGCATCTCGCTTTCACAACATCAAGAGTCATTTCTAAGTAGTTTCTAGTGCAGGTGTCGGTCACTGTAACAATTTAAACTAAGTAAGTGCTATACATCGTGAGAACGCCTCGGAAACTGGGTCAGGCAGAAGTTACTGAACTTGGCTGCAATTTTTTACTGCTTCAATTCATTGACTTGAGTTCACTTTGTCATCTTTGAGGTAGGTTTTATTGATCTGTTTTAGAATTTTCGTGATAATGGAAATATGGTTGTTATTTATTTTGTCATGATGTTTTTGTTGTTTTTTTTTTATTTTAATTTTGCCGCTGTCAACTAGAAACTATTAAAACAGCATATTTTTTGTTGGTAAGCGCCTTACTCGCACTTTTTACATTTTTTTTTTTTTGATAAATTCAATCAAATTAATGCTAGTCTAACAGTTTGATGGCCGAATTTATTTTCACTGGTTTGTAAAAATCAGTTTTTAAAGAACTCAAAGATACAATATAATTAAAACACTTTATAATATAAAAATATAAACAAGATGAATTATACGTACATCGCGAGGACTGGTTCAAAGCAGCGCAAGATGGAGAGTCGTGGTAGGACTTGGGGGAAGCCTTTGCCCAGCAGTGTGGCACTACAAGTCAGAAAAAACACTACAGTGTAGGAAAAGGAATATAAAAACCCTCAAGAGTAAACCAGTTTTCATTTACTTTGGCATTGGAAAGCATGCCAAGACCAGCAAGTAAATCAAACTAATCTCATTACGGTCAAGTGATGATTATATAATTAAATTCGACACTTATGTGTACTTCAGTGGTTATCGAGTAGCTAATAATAGAATTATAATAATCTAATTACACCTATACTAATTAATACACGTTCAGATCAATGATCAAAGAATGCTGTTAATTACTTAGTACTGAAATAAATAGAGAAGGTCGGAGGAGTCCGTAGATCGCGTAGTTTGAGAGCATAGGTAGCCCTTTAAAGTGATATTATTGCAGTTCAAAGCATGACAGTGCACTAGACGGCACAGAGCGGCATAGTAAATATTCCTCTCAACATTCCTACAACACCATCTCTCAAATTAATTATAAGAGAGTAACTTGCGTTAGAAGTAATGCGACAACTGCTCATCACACAAACATTTGCGAACCCACGACCCCCGGTATAGCAGTCTGGGCCATTAACCAATAGACTAAAAGGCCCGTCAAAATTTGAAATTGAAATCTGAAATTAACAATCCGCAGTGAGCTAGCGTGCGTGATCAACGCTCGATGATCAAATCTTTCTCATATGGGATAAACACCTTAGTGGAAATTATACAGGCTGCTATCGTTATTGTTTTAAATGGATATTATTTATTAACAAGGGTTAATAAGTGTTTAGTTATGTTCGTTTAATATAGTTTCATCAAAGTATTAAGAACTGGTAATTCTAATTTCAATAATTAATATCATAATTAATATATTTTTACACAGAGCTGCTATTAATTTTAATATGATATTTAAAGCATTTTCTTTTAATATAATTAATAATAATATGAATATATACAAATACATTACTTATAAATTAAAATAGAAAAATCCATTACGATTATTAATCCAGGCCTTTCTGACCTCAAGCACTTAAATCACTCGACCAAAGATTAATCATTATTAATGTGTTTGAAAAATCTTTTAAAATTTATCTCGAGCGAGTCCCTGTTGAAGAGGGTTCCCTTCAAACATTTAACAGTGTTTAGCGGTTTACGGGGAGCTAGGGCTGCTACGACAACGTTTGTAGAGTCGTTTTTTGTTGGTAGGCAATTGTAGTAGAGTAAGTTTTGAAGTTGGTATAATTGTATTTAAAGGGATTTGGATTAGGATTTTTTAGGTTATATTTTAAATATACTTACGTATTTATACATATATTAAATTTTGGTTATTAAATACAGAGTTCAAGTTGCTATACTATATTTAACGTAATGGGTACTTAAAATTTAAGCTTCATTTCTCGTTGACGTTATAATAAAATAATAATAAACCAGCCTATATACGTCCCACTGCTGGGCACAGGCCTCTTCCCATATAGGGAAGGTTTTGAGCATTGATCACCACGCTAGCTCACTGCGGATTGGCGATTTCAGATTCCAATATTTGGAATCTAGGTTTCCTCACGATGTTTTCCTTCACCGTTTGTCAGTAGTGTCTTAGAATGATTAAGAAAGTACATATAACTTTGAAAAAGTCACATTGGTACTTGCCTGCGGTGGGGATCGAACTTGCACCTCGTGCATACAAATCCATACATAGAACCGCAAGGCCACTACGACATTTATCCACAAGCCACGTTGACGTTATCTAAACAAAATTTGAATATTAAAGGTTTTTATAAAAAGACGTACTTGTCAAATAATGTAGCTACTTTACACCGTAAAGGAGATTTAAAAGCAAAAAATACATTATATTTGTTAATGCCTCACTGTTTACTAATGTTCTCGCAAAGCAATACTCCTGTCTTTACCGAATTATTCCAGGTACGTACTTGCCGTGACATCCCTAGCGATACTCTAACTAAATAAATAAACACAGAGTTTAGCGTGTTTCCTGTTTACTGAGGGAAGAATTATTACTATCGGCACTTCAGACTCAATTAGATGTGCTAAACTGAATCAATGCAACTTTCCATCTTAGGGTCAATTGGGATATTGACTGGTGTATTTTCAAATACTGCCTGGACTTTGCCCGAGTGAATGTCAGTTATAGCTGCAATAACTATACCCTCCTCTGATGCAGTCGGTTGAAAAGTAGCCTGCATTAACACAGGTAGCTATCTGACTCTATATCAAGTTTCATTAACATTGATCCAACCGTTTGACCGTGAAAGAGTAACAAACATCCATCCATACTCACAAAGTTTCGCGTTTGTAATATTATAAGGATAGTTGGAAGGCTACTGATATTACTTTATTTTTGTGTTTCTTAGAATTAACTATGACTAAAATTTAAACAACGAATTATATTTGTAAAATAGTGGGGAAGGTTTTATGACTAACTGATTCATTTTGACTGGTTAACCTAATCAGTGAGTACGTCATAAACCTTAATTTATGATCAAAGTGCCTATTGTTTTGTTATTTCGAATAAATAAAATAAATATTTATCTAATAGATTATTATTTTTCCTTTTGATATCAAGTCAAAAAAAATCGTATTCATACGCAGATTCGTAGCAAGAAACTATAACCTGATAGCTAGTTGATATAGCAAATAAATCCTTATCGCAATTACGTAAGGCTCATATTTGCTCTGAGATAAGAATCACGCGCGAATTTATTAAATTAATTTTATATTATTCACATTAGACTTAAAACGAATTATAGAAGTCAATTAAAATAAGTTATTATCTTATAATTCGTTTAAACAATAGACACTAATATTTTTAGATCCCATAATTTATGTCAAATTTTAATTAAGAAAGATTAACTTTAATTTTATTTATATTAAAATTAGGTATTTGTTTACCAAATAACAATAATAAATATTTAGTATAACAAAATTTCAAGTTTATTATCGTAATCTATTTTAATTTAACATTGACGAGTCCGTCGGTCCAATGTACAAAGTCAAACGAAAGGGCATTACACCTACTTTGGAAAAGTGTCTTACCACAATGATAATAAACCCACAGAAATTACGTGTTCATATATTAATTATGACTTACTAAAAATGCGTCAATTTTTACGTAATTTTTTTTTAATAGGTACATTTAAAAAAAAAAATTACGAAATAGCAAAGAATAGAAAGGTTTGGAAGAACATGGGAGAGGCCTTTGCCCAGCAGTGGGATCTTAAACAGGCTACATAAAAAAATACGTTTTATACTTCTTGCTGTGGTAATATAACGCTAGTTATAGTAGCAAATATTTTTGATATGAATTTAAAAATAATATTTGTATTTCACTAACAACAATCTTATCGTTTTTCAAATAATTATCCAAAATGCGAAAATTTCAGTATGTAACTAAAACTAGTAATTTAAAGTCGTAGAGAAAGAAACAAACAAATATAAATCATTTGAATTTCAAACAAAAGCATTCCACGTTTTGATTTGCGGCAAATGCCAAACAACGAAGTAACTAATGTGGGTTAATTAGCAAGTGTGGAAGCAGACTAATAGTTTATGGAATTCTAATGTTCACTCGAAACTAGATATGCATAATTACGTACTAATAGCTTTTTCCGTGGTTTTGCCATAAGGTTTATTTTTCAGTAAATTTTACTGAAAAATAAAACCTTATGGGCTATTTTAAATTACCACGGGGTTTGTATAAAATACTAGGCATTCTATACAATGCTGAATGCCGGATTGTACACATTGCCTATAAAATATACAATTAGAAACCTATCAAACAAATTTAATCTGAGAAATAAATTGTAGACGTTGATCGAGTTTTAAGAGTGAAGAAAAATATCTAACGTAGAGCCTTATATATGTATAGAGAATATGATGTTGTAGGCTACTTTAAAGTATGTTAGTGACTACTTTATTAGATAAAAATTACTTATTTATGTAAAACAAATTTATCTGATACCTATTGTTAAAGAATGCAATGAAAATGTATATCTCGATGAAACTACAAATTCATTTCTATAAGACTCACAAGTTCCGTTGCCAAATTGAATATTAAAAAGAATTAATCATCTATTATCGATATTTATAATCGCATTACTTGATTTTAATATTTCATTATACTAAAGATTAAGAGAACGCAATCAGTTCGTATTATCGTTCATAACACCAAAGAGTAGGTAACTACAGGTATGACACGCATCGTTTTGTGCCTACAATGTATGTATTTTTTTTTTCAGCATAACGTAATTCGTAACACTTACTTAAACGATATAACGGTTTACTCACGCGTATTATTTTATTGGGATAGCCCGACTTGTTTTGAACCCAACCGGAGTCCTTTATCATGAACTTTCATCATTATAAAAAAGCTTTACTATTATTTTATTAAGATAACGTCTTTGCTTTTTTATGTGATTTTTTTGTAAGAGTATGTCATTTGATGCAATTTTTATAAAAGTCACTCAGTTAAAACCCCTTTGTAATTTTATCTCGCGTTTCTTTTATTTAACTTACTGTAAAGTCGAATGTAGAGATAATTAGATGATATTAAAAACGGGTTTTTTGTAGGTGTAACTCTCATATGTATACAAAAATAAAAACCAATTTCTTGTGGCATCAAATAGAAAATATATGGAGAACTTTGAAATTCAAGAAACATTCTAAAAATAATAACCGTATCATTGAGCTTATATTGATATCAAACGAGTACGAGTATTATACGTTTCTCTATTATTACACTTTGATTATTGAATTCTACTCCGGGCAAATCTATTCTGGGAATATTATATTGATTTTATTTGCTCTAAAGACAATACCTTGAATATATTATTGAGAACTGTGATAGCTATACTTTTTATGCTAAATATATGAACATATTTTAATCGTCTAACTCTACTTGTCAGTTCATAATTAGGTTTACATTTCAAGAAAGTCTAGATAAATTAAGCATCATTTTTCATTTGAAATCGAGAAACATAAGCATTGTTTTTTAGAAACGAGTTCAGCACAAAGTTATAGATCAAACAATTTTTAACCGACTTAAAAAAGGCGGAGGTGCTCAATTCGAGAAAATATTTAATTTTTTTCTTCTTTCGCAGATTGAAGATAGAGTGAGACTTAACACCAACTTATAATAAATTAAATTTCCGTATTTGCCCATTAGTGACGCAAAATTATTCCATCCCATTACAAAGACTTAGTTCAATGACCTAACACAATAACAACATTAAACATAATTATTTAAATGACTGACCCCCGGAATAAACGGAACTGCTTTAGGCCCGAACTAAATATAACCAGGTAATTACCAAACAATAATATTATACTTACATATTTTAACTCGAATACGTTTGTATAAAATATGGTTTGTGGTGTAATGATATGCAATGTATTGCTTTTGTAATGTTGGTAAACACTAAATAAATAGTTTTGAGGTAATGTAACAGGCTGAAAAGAATAAACATGTAAAACTAAAATGTTTACTTGTTATACAACAAAATATAAAAGATTTTTCTTCAAATTTAAAGAGGTTTCTTTAAAGAACTTCAAATTTAAAGGAACCTCTTTAAATTTGAAGTTAGTTAAAAAAAGAATTGAGTGTTGATTTAAGTGCTACTGAGTAGTTACTATTAGGTACACTATTGCAGACATAACCAGAGAGACGAGATGACATTGATAGGTATAAATAATAATTATGAATAACTTATAATAGAAAAATAAAATGATGTAGCAAAATATTAAAATGAGATCAGTCACTTACATCACCATCTTTCTGCCCTTATCCCATTTTACTTGGGGTCGGTGCAACACGTTTTTTTCTTTAATTTTACCCTATCAGACGCCACATATCGGCCACTTACATAATACAAAAGCTTATCTTATTATGATCAAAATATATTCCTATGCCATTCAATAAATGTTCAAAATACATGTAATAGAGCATATTCCTACGCAGTTTAATCAATTCTGATAAGACGGACGTTCATATCTAGTAATATATCAAAGCAATAATTATCATTGCACTGTCGCGTCCATTCCTCACTTACTCTATGCCATCAGCCTGTAGTCTGTACTATTCAGTTCGTTATTGCTAAGCGCGCGCACGTACTCGTGCGCAGTTGCATGCGATCAAAGGGCGCTCGCGACGTTCAAATAAAACAGTTTAATTTTAAATCCTTTGTTCTGTGTTTTATACGTGAATTGTGACTTAAAAGGTGAAAACGGATTAGTTACATTGGATTTATTTGTTTTTAGGCTGGTAAGATTTTTTTTTTATTTTTGGATTGAAGAAAAAATCGTTAATAATCAAAATCAAAAGGTTTTTATTTCGAGTAGGCCTTTTTAGGCACTTTCGAAACGTTACTGACTCTAGTTACGCGGTTCCAAAATGTCATTCTTATGGAGAAGAACCGGCAAGAAATTCCTTAATTGTAATAGGAATGTGATCGAACTTCATACAATACAAAAATATAATTAGAAATATATAGTTACGTATGTTTTTCATTTAAGTTAATTATTAAATTAAGTACTAATAGATAGAATTGTATACCTACTATGTATTTATAGGTACTTTGATTTTATGCTATAATTAAACTCTTGATTAATAATTCTCACTATTAACCTTTGAGACCGTATGAGACTAGAAACCTAATTAATCAATTAATTTATACACTACATCTTAAACAATATCAGCTGTTTCCAAGTATTAGTAACAATTGAGATATTAAAGTATATTAATGACATATCTACAAACGTCACTCAGTTATCTTTGTCACTCTAAAGTGGAATGTAGAGACAAAAAAACATTTTGAAACGTCACTTATTAAACTGTCATTATTTACGATTGTCGATGATATAATATTGAACACTCTACTATACAATTAGGATGTGTATATGTATTTCTGTGATAAGTTTTCAATTATCAGGCTAAAAGATTATTTTAATAAATAGTAGGTATAAAAAATCTAATTTGTTTCTTGGGTAATCTTGAAAAAAGTATAGTTTTAACAAATTAAAATACAAATGTATTACAATTTGCAGTAACGAATTTAATAAATAAGGTATAGAAAAATAATTATGTACACATTTTAAATATTTATTATTTTAATAGTATTAAAATCAAAACAAACATTTGAGGTTGCTTAATAAAACGTATCTCGTTTCAATGACATATTAAAGAACTAATTGATATTGATAGGTGTTTATTAGATAAATGGGGATTAACTTTATCGATCACATTGGTATTTTATCGATAAGAATAATTTATCGAAAAATAACGAGCACTACTTACTTAAAGTAATTGACCTTTATACAATACTCGTGTTACTGTATTTTATCCTCTTTATTTTCCTTTCCCAAGCAATGATACGTACATACGTAATAATCATAATATTATGCACTGTTTGAGACGACTGTAATGTTTAGCTAACTATAAATAGAAGATTTATTTCCTATTTACAATTGCCTTTGAGGTGACCAGTTGTTAGATAGGGCAGTCTGCCGGTTACTTATTATTACTAATATCAGCTATTAGTATACTTCTGCAGGGCAAAGGCTTTCCTTCTTTCCTTCTATTCCAGTCAACTTGATAATTATAAAGAAGACTGCTGCACTAGGCTCTGAGACTGGCGTTACTAGGTTTAGGGACGAACTTGTGTAGTATTTTTGTCAGCAGTTGCACAGGGGACATCAAGGCGGTTCTTCTAAAAGCAACCACCTTCTCTTTGTGCTGATGAACAACTTCTTCTATATATTTTTTGCTCTTAAAGCCGAGATTATTCAAGACTTGTCTATGCCAAGCAATAGTATTATAGTAGCATATTGAGACGTCAATTTTATTAACATAAAGACATTATTTTGGTTGAGCATTGATCATCCTTGCCTACTCTTCGGTAATTTAGGATCCTAATGTTTTGAATTCTGATTCTCTTACGATACTTTTCTTTACCACTTGTCAGTGTAGTTTACCAACGCGACGTATAATTTTGCAAAAATCACCTAAATATTATCCCCCTTTAAATAAATTGTATTCTGGTGAATCATTACAAGAATATGGGTTATGATTCAGAAAATCTAACAGATTGTTATCAGCGTATTAATGTCAGTATTATTAAAAGGAAATAAGGGCTAGGCAGGTAAAAAACCGATTATCTGGAATAAGGTAAAACACCGATGAGTAAATATGACGCACGTGTGATTCTATGGCGCGATAATAATATGGCTATCTATACCTCTCCAAAAATAAATTCAATGACGAATGGTTTAGAGATTATCTTTCAATTATATGTTTATAAAACAAGGTATTGTTTTGTTTTTGGAAGTTTATCAGAATATTGCTCACGCTTATTGAAAATGACTCACGATGGTCGTTACAAATTCTATTATGTAACTTACCAAAATACGTGTCAACTATTAGGCTAACTAATTAGGCTGAATAGTTAGTTTTTGGGTTAGTCGTGCCGGGTATCCAAACTAATATTATAAATGCGAAAGTAACTCTGTCTGTCCGTCTTTTCTTCACGCCTAAACTACTGAACCGATTTGTGTGAAATTTGGTACAGACATAGTTTGGAACTTGAGAAAGGACATAGGGTAGTTTTTATTTCAAATTTCAAAAAAAAAATCCCTAGAATATCTTCCACATCTCATTTTTGAAGAGATCCCGCGAGATCGGGAACTATGTGGTTAAAACCAAAGATTTGCCGGAAATTACTATTCGCGAACAAAGTCGCGGGCAAAAGCTAGTTGCTAATATATTTCTTGATTAAAAAGTATCTAATGGAACTTTAAGCCAATTTTTAGAGTAGCCAAACTTGTGCTGAAAAATAGAGGCTCTATAATTCCTAAATAGCTAATCAAATGTCTCAAACTTTTCAAAACAAAGTAAATCAACAAATATAGCATCGGTGTTATAAGTTCATTGCCACAAAACGTATAAATAACCACATTTATAAATATCGGTCAATGTTTTCACAGCTCTTTGTTTATAATCACACACAGCGTTATGACGATAAAAAGCGTCGCGTTCTTTTGTTTCAGCAAAACAAACATCCATACCTCGGAACAATTTATTATATCACTGTTTATATGACAAACAAAAACTTTCCCTTTTCTGTTGTTTAGTATAAATGTCACAATGTGCATTCGCCCGTGAAACATTGTTCTTCCCGATGTAAATATTGGCAACTGACGTCACGAATCCGTATGAGACCATGACCCGTCTATCTATGTATCTGTATACATCAATTTGAACCTTCCGCTGATTGATTTAAGGTTGTAATTAAGATTGCAGGTAATTAGGGCTGACACGGGTACGTAATGCCTGAGCAATCTAAAGGATTAGTGAATTCGTATTAGGGTTCTAATGATGGACTTAGATAAGTGGAGCTAACATTGCATAACAACATGATGCGTGCGGTTTATCTTTTTATTACAATGTTCTAGTTTTAGCAACTGATCTTTTAGGACTTGAGGCTTAATACAACTTGTCATAATCCTATTTTATATGTCGAAGATTACAATCATGGCTGAACGAAAGTCTAATTTGTATTAACCCTTTTTTTTCGAGAGAAATCATCGAATGACTCCGCCTCTGTGGCTGCAGCGGGAGGGAATGTCAGACAAGAAAAGTATTCTTCACTAGCTTTTTCTCGTAATTATGTCTCTTCTTAATTCTGTATTTCTAATTAGTTCTACTTTTTCATTTATTCGTTGTCATACTTCCACGTTTTCTCTAATGTTTTTATTCTCAAAGTGACTGCAGACATAAAAACTAATAAACGTTCGGCACGTGTCGTTGGAGACTTAAGTCGTTCAAGTAAGAGAGTTATGTTACCTCATGACTGTGTACTGTCGGTAAGTTGCTTGTGAAAGAAAGAGTATCAACTTGCGCCAAACAATTAACGCCGATGAATTGATTGCATCTATTGTTAGATTTTGAAACAAGCCGATTGGCATCCGTTCTGTAATTACACAGGTCGTTTAGTCCGGCATCAAACTGGATGGAGTTCAGAATCTGAGAGTCGGTTCTTTATTGCAAATATTTAAAAAGTAGGTTAGTTTTACTTACCTGTAATTTAAAAGTGGTTTGGATTGAAATGAAGAACAGACCAGATACGTTTTTGTCGTAGTTACTGCATATGGACACATGAATGACTCGCTAAATAAACAAATTTTATGATATAGATTTACTTGCGACAATGTGCGCGTGAAGCATTATATTTTTACTTGTAGATTTTGATAAAATGGTAATATAATTACATTTTTTTTTGGAAATCTACATATATGACGAACTACTTAATTAGATTTATTAGTCAAATACCCCATTTATGCCTTGCTCCTTGGTTTATCAACAGAACTATGTAGCAGTATCATTCTAGTTTCAACTCTACCTACATGAATGAACTAAGAAATGTAGACGTGCGACGCAAATACCATTATAAGCTATCAACGTAATCGCGACTGATTGATACGTGGGCGCAACAGTATCGGGTGTAAAGAGTCCTGAACACAATACGACTTATGCTAACGATTATTAGTCTGCGTCTGACGATTTGAACGGCGAAATAAGGACGCCTATGCATGGAAGATTTTAGTTATTATCGATTTAAAATATTTCATCATCATCATCATTCCCCTGTCCTTATCTTAATTATTATTTGTGGTCGGCGCAGCATGGCTTTTTCTTCCACACGTTCCTATCTGACGTCATCTCGCAAGTAACAACTATTTGCAATTTAAAATGTTTTTTGTTAAAAATTGATGCGGGCGAATGAAAAAGATTAACAATCACATTAGTCGTTTGAGTGTAACTCTTAATAAAACTAACATAAACTTAAATAGAAGCATTTATATTTTAAAGATTACGTCACGACAATATTATTATATTCTTACAATGAAAAATAGCAACACACCCATAACAATACACAGAAATGACTACAGTCAAACAAATTTGTCTTCAAATAATCGCTTATAATAAATATTCACATTTACCGTAACTAGACAAGCCATTACCACGTCTCAGCTTTAGCATAATATTGTTATATTTCAAAGTAAAATGTTGTACATATTTGACATATTATTAATACCAGCCTATAAATGTCCCACTGCTTGGTCAAAGCCTCTTACCACATAGTAAGCATTGATCCATAAGCATTGATCACCACTCTTGTACTCGTTTTGATGATTCCAGGTACCAATATTTGGAATCTAGGTTTCCTCTGCCATATTTTCCATCATCGCTTGTCAATGGCGTTTTAGAATTTTACCTTAATTAAAAGATTACATACAATTATGAACATTTTAAGTAACAAATTTGTCCTGTGATCTTACCTGCACCGCGTGGTACAAATCCGTGTAGGGAATCGCTAAGCTACCACGACAAGTCGTTTTAATATGAAACAAAATGCGTATGAATAGTCGGTAGTGAATGTATCGCCTTACTGCTTTATAAGTGATTGAGATATATAGCATTTGTTATTGTGTATGGGTTATGTAACGGAACGTATCAAATGCTGAAATCAAAGAGGATGATACTATAGTAAGCTTATTTTGTATCTACAGTATTAATAGATATTCAGCAACGAGAGATTCCAGATCGATACTGTCATTTGATCAGGATTTTACCTACCTGAACATAACTTTTAAATAGTGTCCAAATTTTTTATAGGTACCACTTGAATAAATTCTATTAGCAGTATGATTTGGCTGGCCTGTTGGTCTAGTGGTAAGTAGACCTGACTGCTATACCAGAGGTCGTGGGTTCGATTCCCACCCAGGACAAATGTTTGTATGATGAGCATGATCATTTGTTCTGTGTCTAGGTGTAATTTATCTACAACATGTTTTTATTTAACAGTATATTAGTATGTATATCAGTTGCCTAGTACCTCATATTACAAGCTCTGTTTAGTTTGAAACTAGATGGCGTTGTGTGAAATTCCTGGAATATATTATAACACGATCTTTTTAAACCGAAATTTTTAATTCAGTACTTGTTTTTCTTTCGTTTTATTTCCAATAGTATAATCTTACTGTGTATTCTTACTACGTATCTTACTAGTTAAGTATACATTATTGCAATATTGCAAGGCATAGCGTTGCACTAACCGTAGTGTGTTAATTTCCTGTTGCAGTTGTTTTTAGAGCAAGGTTACAATGTGTGGCAAAAACGAAGTGTTAACTAAAATTCTTACGGTAACGGTAAATTGATTAAATCAATGGAAAGAAAAATATAGGTAGGTATATTTTTAAGTGAAACAAAATCTGTTCATTCAAGTTATTCTAATTAAAACTATTAAGTACCTTGTATGAAACGTTAAATAAATCTTTCTTACATTTTGGACTTCTTGAATAAATCATTTCAAAGGATTCATTAAGTTTTAATAAAAAAAATACTTATTTTTATATAGGAACAATAACATTATTTTTTCCATTTTAGTAAGACTATATAGATATGCTTTCTTTTCAAGCAATGTTTATATACAAGAGAGAACAGAACAGAGATGGTATTTAAAACACAACGGGGCTTAACCGAAACATGCTGAATAATATAAATACAAAACGCCACGTTATAAACAAACCTTTGTGTCCAACGCAAGACTGATAACATTACATTGTGACACGCAGTTATTATGAAAATAATTAGTCTGCAATGAACTTACTAACCTAACCTCATCAAGTAACGATTGCCAAAGGAACATGTTAACTACTTGCTAGATTGCACATACACGAATGTCGATTTTAGAGTTATTTTCGTATTACTCCGCGCTCTGTCCTTCTATCCATCTATCTGTCAGTCCCTCTATCTGTATGTGTGTTACTCATAGTAGGCTATATCTCGTAAATCACATGAAGGTATTTTTTTAAGTATTTATTCAAAAAAAAGTATACTTATTAGCATTTACAACAAAAATCCCCAAACTGTATAACGGTTTGTTGGTGATAGTGGCGCTCTTATATTTATACAATATCGTTACTTATTACTACAATAGATTAATGAATACATAATGTTTTTATTTCATTTTGTACAGTTTATTTATTATACCGCTAAAACTCCAAATACCAAAAATAGAACACAATAATCAGCTGTAAATTACGTCTTTAGTACGAGAGTTTTTGCTTTAGAACTTTTGAACAGAGCTAGAACCTTTTTCGTTGATACTTATATTTAGGTACCCTATCTTTTTGACTATAATTTCCACAAGAAAACTTTTTGACCGCGTGGGTTAAAGGTTAAGTTTCTCATAACACGGTGTAACGAAGGTCACAGATACAACTCCCGGTGGACAGTTTTATGAAATTGTATCGGGTTTCTTACGACCCAGCAGAAATAAGAAGAAAAACTAGGTTGGCGAAAATTGAATTTTTTAAAGTGAAAACTTGCATGATATTTTAATAATTTATCAAGAATGATGTAGTTTCGTTGGGAAAAACTTTGAGTATTTTTAGTTATAGTTGTCTATCTCATTATGATTTTCGAATATTTTCTTTTAGGACGTTTCTAAATATATTATTGTGAAATTGATTTTTTTGTTGTTATACAAAACACTACTGAAACGTAATTGCAATTCATATAAATTTTCCAATTTATATTTCAAACGTTTGATATTCAACAATAATGTAATATCGTACAGATCTTTGCTATGCGTTTTATGCAAGGCGTTAAAAAAATGTAGAGTCATTCGACTAAACTGTTAAATGCAAAGTCAGGATGAACAATTGAACATATATTTAAAGATTTTTTTTATGTTGTTGTAAATGAATTACTTTTATTGTGTGCAGTGTATCTGCAAGGTTAATAACCATTTTATAATTCTGCATGTCATGTAGCGTTTTCATTCTTAAAATATGTGATACCTAATTTTGTATCGATATCCGGCCTACTAGTGTTTAGAAAAACAAGAGAGATGTTAATGATAATGTATGGCAGTTTTTTCTTACTGTAATCACTTCATCATCCTGGTAAGATTTATCCTCATTTGCCAGTACCAAATGACATTTTCCTATGCTTCTACCTATTTCTTTCACTTTAAACAGTCGCGTAGTGTTTTGAAATCATAGGTTAATTTAATACGATTCTGTGCTGAAACCCTTTCTCACAATCGACAGCAGATAAAAAAAATCTGTAGGGAATATCTGGAAGACCACTTCCATAAAAAGACAGCAAAGAGGTCTAAAGAAATGTAGAACACCTCTTTCGAATTCCTAATATAACTTTTTCTTTTCAGAAATCAATGCAGTACAACTAAACGATTAAAATGGGAGCAGTAAGTAAGCCAGTATTCGACGCTGTGTGTTCCGACGTGTCCTGCAACGCCCTCATACATCCCTGGAACGAGAGCTGTATCAATGGCCTGCCACTCTTGTACAAGTCGGCCTTGATAGGCAGCGCGAAGTTCTACTCTATTATATATTTGGTAAGAAGATTGATTTAACTATTTTTGGATATTTTTTTTAGTTAAATTCTGCAACAATGTTACTTAAGGGAGTAATTGTGGAACCTAGATTCCCGTAATTGGATTTTTTAAGAATTTGACACCATTTCAACGGACTAGTGGTTAGTGGCCCTGGCTGTTATACCGAAGGTTGTGGGTTCGATTCCCGCCTATAACAAATGTTTGTGTGATGAGCACGATCAATTGTACCGAGTTTGGGTCTAGCAGTCATAACACAAACTACTTTAGTATACTTAATTTGAGACTAGATGGCAGTATGTGAATGTTTAAGAATATTTATTCAATATGCCAAATTATAGATCAATCATATAACCATCAAACATCTTTTTAGGCACAAATATTAATGAGAGGAAAGAAGATGATGAGAAAAGAGCAATGGTTTAAAATGGGTGAATACTACGTCAGATCCACCTTGCTCGGTCTGTTAGTGACAGCCACAGGACCTAACCTGAGTTGTTTAATTAGGTAAGGTACGTGAAATTTATCTTTACTTTTTTTGTTATCTTTATCTAACTGAAACTGTGATAGCCTAGTTGTAAGACCGCAGGACTGCCAAGTCAAAGGACTTTAGTTCAATTTCCACGGCGTGCACCGAATTTTCAAATGTTGTATAGTTTTAGAAATAAATATCACAGCTTTCGTGTTTCGGAGGGCACTTAAAAATGTGGGTCCTGTTTCTGATCTCACACAATTTTCTTATGAGAATAATTTTCAATTTTAGCAGTTTAGGAGTATATTGTGTCTTAACACTAACGAATTTAACTTATGAACAATCATACCAATATGGCTGTCACGATGATTTGTAAATATAACTAGCACTAAAGATTAGGTTATCGTATTTAAGTTATTTAAAGTTCTTCCATGAGATAAATAACTGGATAATGCTTGTACAGTATTTGTGCATTGATTTAGGCAATGTAAGTGTCTGATACCCGATGTCTGTGTTCTTCAAAGGACTATCGCCATACAATCTCTGTAATTAAAAGTTACATGCATAGGCAACCGACATTTGAGACTATAATCGTCGGGCGTCGCGTCTTGCGTTGCGTCATGTGCTACAAGAGATCAATTTTTGAATTTGCCTAACTTTTCCGTCTCTATTTTAGAAAACTGATGGGTGACAAATTTACATACTATACGTATCTGATTTTACCGTTTACTTTGAACGGTCTCTTCATATACTTGGAGCCACCCAGCAGAAGGGGACTGGTCATCAATTTGTTCTGTAACTTGGTAAGTTATGGCTATTTCTGTAAAAATCGTATTGATCTCAAATATTTAAAAATCAAAAAAAGAATATTCTTATCTCGCTGGATAATATAGTGATGTGCATATTGAGTTATAATTTAACAATTATACTATACTAATTAAAATTTCGGGAATCAATAACATCCAAGATCTACTTTAATTTATTAATATTTTTTACATCAACTTTTCCGTTTAAGTTGTCACCTATTTAAGATTACGTTGACTTTCATTCATCATCAATCCAGCATATATTATGCTCAATACCTACAGAAATATTTAAAGCAATGTCCACCTAGATAATAATAATGCTCTACATTGGCAAAGAAGTCCGACACATTTCGTCCAGACAATTCGCGCGTGACAAGCCTTTGTTCCTTTCCTGGATATTCCAAAGAGTACCTTCTCTCAAAATGTTTAATAAAATGCATTCTTTTGTTTGTGGTCTTACTTGCACCTTTATTGCTTTTATGATATGTTATCGGTAGCTTTCTCTTTTTTCGCTTTAAAAATTAGAAAGCAAAATCGTTTGTAATCTAACAGAAACATTTTGTTTTTATTTTGCCGTTTTCGGTTTTTTGTTTCCTCGTAAATTGATTGTAACTCGAAATGTAAACCAACCGTTTTAAATCGAAAAATCTATACGATATTTCAGTTTAGTTAGTGAAAAATGTTAGGTTTATTTGAGAGGAGATTTTTGAGCGGTGAGCCAGTATGTTTTGTTGCTTGGTAGCCTTTTTATCACTGTTTCAAGCAGGAAAATTCAAAAGGACAGAAGTGCTATTTAGCGATATTCGTAATTTAAGATTACAATGTTTTGTGATAAGGAAAAAAATACTTATTTGTGTCTCTATTTCAGGTGATTGAATATTACCTCAAAGTTTTGCAGAGAGCTAATTATCTGGACATAACGAAAACACGACAGACACTCATGTTCATGATTGGTAGTTCTTTCCTGTTCTACCTCATGAGGTTAGAAGGAGACAAAAAAGAAAGGACGCCATTATTCTGGTGAGAATCCTCAAAATTATTTGATATTCTAGGTGGTGAATTTTTTTTCTACATACATTTTTTGCCTGTTAATGCTGGTTGAATGGTATTTTTGTCTAAATTAAACGGTAGTTACAATAAAGCAAATCACTTTACTACTAGGGAAAATCAATTATTTTATTTCATTAAAACCACACGAACTATTAGAGGTATTATGAACACTTTAAGTCGTCATCTATTTATTAAACTCAGAGCGTGACAAAGCGTATTCCAGTGCGTTTTATTACATAGTGTTACTTTTCCATTGCCCCAATTGAAGAATTATGTTATTATACTCGATTGTATATATCAGATTATCTCAAGGTGTATTACATTTTAGTTAATCTCAAAAACAAATAACTATTGCACATGTTGAAAACATATTTTTATAAAAAAAAAGATTAATAAGTTACACTATTTACAATTCGTACACAGACGGATAGGCTTTCATGAATGTATTTTGTTTTCACCCCAATACATACAAAATTAACCATAAAACATTGGAAAAATTACGAGAAATAAATGTTGTATCGTGTATATTGTATACCTATATGACTAACTACAAGAAAACGGGAATTATAGTTGCTATGTGGAACTTTATTACTAAGTATTTTGAAAAATCGATCCAAAATTAACAAAATTTTGAAAAGTTTAAACTTCCGGATCAAAGCTATAAAATTAATACCGTTAACGTCAACACACGTAATAAAATTCATTGAAACGCAACAGTTCCGTCCACCGTTCGTTATTTTAATATCAAACGATTAAAACAACAAAATCGCTTTTCTATTTGATAACTTTTAAAATAGTTTATCCAAAAAATGAAACGCACCTAAAAACGACAGTTAGAAACGTAAACATAGATGTATTTTATATGATTTCACTCTGTTTTTTTTTCAATGATTTATTCATCCTATTTCCTGTATGGCGTTATACCGTGACTCTTTCAAATACATTCCAAATATATTGAACACTATTTTAAAAGTTTATATCCTAGTTTATTGAATCGAAAATATTTTTGGAGTTATACAGTAAATGTCAAAAATGTTTTAAGGTTTCGTTCAAAATTTTAGTAGTTGGATTGTTTTTACCGATCATTTTTGACCAAGCCAATGTAGAATTTAGCAAAATCCTTTCGTAAATCCTCACTGTTATACGGCATCTCATAATTCGACTTTTATACGACGTAAGGGTCATCTTTTACCTACTTTCTTCTGTTTTCTATATCAATACAACAAGCAATAGCAGTTCTTTCTATACTCAAAATTTTGACGAATTAGCCTTAATATAATTATGTATATTTCTTACAGGTTCTTTACTCCAGAAAAAGTTAGGAGAAAAACTGATGGGTCTAAGAACGTTTGTCCTCATGAGGGTCCGTGCGAAAAACACGTTGCTAAGGTAATGTGTTTGTAGAAATTGCACTTACTCTCCTAAATATACTCAAAGAATTAGACTATCTGAAGGAACCAATCCACCACTTTTTAAAACCGCTTAAAGGCTATTGCAGGTATAAGAGTCAAAGACCAGTTTACGCCTCTGTGTAACAGTAGTGCACCAACTGTTACATGTCCACATTTGCAGAATCTTTACTCTAAGAAGTGATGGATCCATCCAAGAATATTTGAGGAGACCTTCAAAAAATTATAACGCTTTCCTTTTTTTTTCAGAGTTTCGCAACATACTTTGGCATTGGCGCTGGCATATCGCTCGCTAGGCACATATTACCTCAGATACGAACGCCGATCAAAGCGATATCATCTATAAGAGGGAAACATTTTAAACTAGCGATGTTCTTCGGCAGTTATATCGGTATTTACAGAGTACGACTAATTTAGATTGTATTGTAATATTTGCAATTTAAAAAGGGCAATGGCAATAACTTGAAATTAAAAACCTTTAGATGATTACGTTACTATCTATTTTAACTCTACATTGACAGACGAAATACGTAATAATATTTGTGTGCATAAATGGTGAAATATATTTGAGTGATATTCCAAAATGCAGATCATCTGCCAAGTGCCTACTTTCGACGTTTCGAGTGCTATAATGTATTTTGCTTTTCATTGCAGGCTGTGATATGCTACTTGTGTCGTAAGAAGGGTTTCGACTCTGCAACGTATGCGTTGCCTGCGGGATACGCCGCCGGATTAGCGTTCCTCTTCAGCCCGAGTTTGGGGCTGTCAATAGCTTCATTGACTGCAGCTTTTAAAGTAAGTTTATTTGCCGGAATACTACAAAGGCTATAGGAAATATGTAAAGGAATAGTAATCGTATGAAAACCTTATATTTTGCATAGAGAAATTCTTGAAATCAAAATTCTGAAGGACCTAACTATAACAGTTCTTCGATAGAGTGCATATTATGGCAGTTATAAATTACATAAATCATAGTATTTAACTTAAAATCGTAATACTGCAACACTAGCACCCATAATG
The DNA here is from genome assembly GCA_941860345.1 of Chrysodeixis includens. Lineage (NCBI taxonomy): Eukaryota > Metazoa > Arthropoda > Insecta > Lepidoptera > Noctuidae > Chrysodeixis > Chrysodeixis includens. The sequence continues at coordinate 10,790,019 of OW796102.1, forward strand.
TCATGACTTTTAGTCACTATCAACGACTGATTTTAGTATTTTCAGAAACTCTTTTTCTTAGTTCTTAGTAACTACGAAATATAGTTTCTGAAACAAATACTTCAGGGCACAATTTGCGAAACGGATTTATAAGCTTTGTATTTTTTTCAGCTGTTTTCAACAATTTTGTATGAGAAGAAGATCCTGCCATCGGATGTCCCTTTACCGGAGATAATGTACTGCTTCTGCCAAGGAACCTTGTTCAATGCGAGGGTTGTGGACCCGGGGGCGTGTCCCAACTATGTGTTGAACCTTATGAAGTCTTGCAGTCATGGAACGTAAGACGCTCTTCAATATTAATTTTATTACAAATTTCTCAGAATGTGTAATTTTCTGTAGGGATATTTTTGTTTGCAAATACGAATGTAACTGCTTTAAGAAGCCATTTTGTACGTATTATTAATTTTTGTTATTGCTTGTCAAAAAAAATTCATGTATTTTGATCTATTAGTATGCAGAACTATATACCTAGTACTTTATTAAAACAATCATCAATGCTGTATTTCTGTTTTCAGATCCGAGTTGGTGTTTAAAAGCTTTACAGAAGTTACGAAGAATTCAATGTGATACGTCAAGGTTATGGGGGTTTAGACAAATTTATTTCATTTTAATATAAATAGGTAACAGTTAAAATGCTCTACCTGGTTTCCAACTTTTAAAGCGTTATTGTTGCATTTGTGGAAGAAAGGCACCGAACTACGCCACATATGGCACCGTCTCGCTTTCGCAACTGCAACTGATTTACATTAAAAGGGTTTATGGACATCTTAGCTTTAAATCTACTTATTAGGTATTCAATTGACAGAACTAAGGATGTTATAATGGTTACTATAATGCAAAGAAGGCAGTAATTTGCTTCAGCATGAAATTTAGTACCTATTTGTTCAAAATAATGCACATTTGATAGTTATGTTTTTTATGTTTGTTAAAAAACGACTCCCTGACTAAAGAATTTAATGTATCGCAGGAGGTTTCACAGACATTCAATTCACATGCATGATGTAACCCAGGATCAGAACAAGCATCTTTGTATTTTGGATGGAACCCGCGACTCATCCCGCACAGGCGTGACGTGGTGACCACTCGGCTATCCGTGCACGGTGCAATCAATGTCATTGGGAATTGCTAAGATTTGTAATTATTTTTGAATGACGTCGTACCAAGTAAGCTTAGAAAGACATATAAGTGTAATAGCGTATCATAAGTTTGTATTACTACCTCATTTAAAACTTTCAACATTTTTTTTGTGATAAGATTCGACCATTATATTGTACTTGTATTTAATCTAAGAATATAGTAAACTTAAGAGTAGAAAAATTAATTGATATACTTGTAATCTTTATTTCCTGTTAAGTCTTTATTTCCTTTAGTAGTTTAAGATTTTATTGGCAATGTGTTCTTTGTTAAAAAAATGAATTTCGTAAATTCGTTTATTCTTTTTTACTGTTTTATTAAATTCTATTGACTGTTAATAATAAATATATTGGTTAATGTTGGTGAAAGACAGTTTCTTTTTTTTCCTAGCCTATAGTGTCCCACTGCTGCGCAAAGGCCTCCCCCAAGCCCTTCCACGATTCTCTATTATGCGCCGCTTTGAACCAGTCCTCGCGGTGTAAGTTTAGTACATCCTGCCACCGTTTTCGTGGCTGGCCTGACGGCGACGTCCAATCTGCTGGTTCCCATTGTGTGGCGACCTTTGCTGATAGATACTTTTAAAAAAATTGTGTTTAAACATTCAAATATCAAATACCAATCTCAAAACACTTCAATTTTATTCCTATCCTATTCATTAATAGTCAAAAAGCCCCCTCCCCTTCTCCTTCCAGATCCCTCTGTCTTTGCGATTTCTGGCCATGTGCACCCCGCACATGTTACAAGATCCTTACACCACCTTTGCCAAACGACCTGAACGACGATATCCTTCCTCCGAATATTTTGTTTCTTATAGTATTATCAACAAAATTTTCGTATCGTAAACGTTACAACTTTCAAAAACGGTTTCCGTACAATATACTGGCCGCCTAGGTTCATTGGGTACAATTTTATTTTAATAAAAGTCATTTCGCCATATTTATACATTAATTTATTAATTTTAGATTTCATATACTAGTTTTACTCAACGCTAAAGAGCTCGAAACGCAGGAATGTTGCCGGGTAGAACGAGAGGCCACTATGCTATATTTGCTAGTCCTGCTTTAAGTCTGTCCTTAGAGTCCATAGTAAAACTTGGAGTAGTTGGGTATTTGGAAAATAAAACCAAATAATCCGTCAGATATATTTCCAAAAAATACAGTCTCATATTTTTTTTTATCACGTAATTCAAAAATGAAGACGACGCAGTGAGTTGCAGTCTCGTGTAACGTTTACACTTTTTACTGACACTGCGTTATATCTTTGTAAATACAGATATCATTTCGATTAAATGCTAGAAAAAATACGCAACCACTGTGTTTTGGAAAACTCTCTGTCAGATCAACTAGATCTTTTTTGTCAAATACCCAATTCTCGGAGCGAGATAGTGCAATGCACAGCGTAGAGCGCCATCTCCGTTCCATAAAAAACAAGTCTTACTTTAAGAGTGAACTGGACACCCCTTGGTACCAGTCTCCTTCGAAAACTATAATAAGGGTTTGCATCAGATAGGATCGTGTGGAAGAAGGATATATGCTGCGCCGGACCCCAAGGGCAGGGATAAGGGCAGGGGAATGATGATGATGATATTATATTACTTCGCAGGGTTAATGATAAGAGCTTTCCTGGTGCCTCCATTCCCAGATCGTTTTTTAGTAGTCATTGGAGCTCTGCCAAATCGGCAAATTGATTCACACTGCAAAAATGAAAAGTATATAAATGAACTTCTTTATTACTTATTCATATCTTAAACCTGCTTGGTAATCGTAAACTAATATTTTAAAATCAGTAGATGCCACAATTTTTGTATTTGGATTTTAAACACGAGGTAAAGGTTTGATCCTCCACGCAGACAAGTGACCAAAGTGCCTTTTTCAAAATTATTATACACCGTGTAACATAATTAACGCACATCCTGAAACTACTTTGTTCAGAATCGATAACAGAATCCATTTCATTAATAAAAATAAATATTTTTTTTTACCAAAAAATTATTTAGAAATAATTAAATTGTAGATACTATTTTCATAAAGCGTTCGAAGTAAACGAAAATGAGCCTTAAGTCGATGCAATAAGGCTATAAGGCTATAGGCTATAAGTAACGTATTGAGCAATAGGGCGCCCACGCGTTTTGCCAATTATTTGTACAAATTATTCTGACAATATGTAATAAAAACAAATATCTAAGAAAATGATAAAAATGTTTCAATACATTAATTGTGGATAAAAAAGGATATTCTTTTTGGGGTGTCTGTGGATGTGCGTTATTTCCCTTACACGTTGTATAGATACTTTCTTATTTTATTGTTCTAAGACACTACTGTGACATACTGTGAAGAATATTTACGTACACTATTTGTGACATAATGTGAAGGAAAACGTCGTGAGGAAACCTGGATTCCAAATATTGGAATCTGAAATCTGCCAATCCGCAGTGAGCTTGCTTGGTGATCAATGCTCAAAACCTTCCCTGTATTGCAAAAAGCCTGTGGCCAGCAGCGCGACGTATATCTATAGGCAGGTTTATTTATTTATAAATCATGTTCCCGTATCACGTACCTGTTCCAAATTGTAGAAATTATTTTGATTGCCACCACAGCCAGAGTAGATGGTGGTCTTGCAAACCTTCCAGGCGTGGTCATAATAATATCTCTGAACTGCTCCAAAGCAGAAACCGTAGTCAAAAGTCAATTGGCAAAATCTTGGGATGTGTTCTAAAATTAATTAGGATTTATTGAGACATTTTTTTTGTTTTATTGTCGTAGCTATCGTGAGGTAGATATATAATTATATGTTTGTTAAAGGCTTACTCGCGCATAGTTATTGGAATAGCACGATAAGTTCTATTGGACTCGAGACCATACCGTGTCAGCTCATGATTAAGGACTCCCGTTGGGTCCGAAACTAGTCGGGCTATCCCGATAAAAACGCGTGAGTAAACCGTTGTATAATTTAAATACATATAGCTACTGTGAAACATTCTAAATTGTCGCAGTGGAGGAAGCGAGATATGCACCGCACAGCGTCGAGCAGCGTCACTCTTTCCATAGCTCCAGCAATCTTAATTTATTAGTTGGTGTTAAGGTTCTAGGCTTCTAAAACCTCAGTATCTCTAGTTCAATAAATAGGGCTTACTTTTATCCGTAGGTTTGCTTAAACAAAATCCCATGCAATCCTCAACGGTGTCAAATCTGTTCCCGTTGCCTTGACAACCACCCCAAATGAATTCTGAACAGTTTCGTGTTGCGGGATCGAAGTAGTACATAGATATTTTACTCCGACACGGACCTAATTGTGGTATTAGCAAGCACGATTTGTAATTCACTGTAATATAGAAATTTCAATTAGTAACATTAATTTTTTTTAACGATATTGTCGATTTTTTGCTTAGAATATTTGTAAAATATACAGAGTGTATTTTGTTTTCTGTTTCTGTCTTGTAGCAAAGTCCTGTTCTGGGCAAAGGAACTATATTAGGCCATAATAACCAACTTTCGATGTCCAATCATTAATTTCTCTTGGTGATTGTTCCTGTGGCCCAAATCCATAAATGTGAAAACGTATTAAAAGTACACTTATTTCTGTTATTAGAACCATACCTTGGGGCTCAAAGTGTGTCATTCTAGGCATTTGAGTAGGCATAGTGTTGGAAAAAATCCGGACATTGTCGGTTCTTTGCACATGACAAAATATATGAATCCAGAATGTCCACCACGCGAATTCGAATAACATTTTTTTTAACAGACGTAACACATTTATGAATACCGAACTCCAATAGTAATAAATATCGGACATTTATTGTATATTTTTATTGAAAAATATTGAGGACATTGAAATTTGTTTTATGTTTGTTTTTACGATTTGACGAGTTTCCTTTGAAAATTGAACGTTGTAATCATTTCAATTATTTTTAAAAATTATTTTAGTTATTTTAAGAACAGCTTACGAGAGGGAAGCATACTTTGCTTGGAAAATTCTTAAAGATTTGTCTTCCCATAAAACAATGTTCTCAAAGGCGCAGTTTACTGCTTTGCACCGCAACTTATCAGTAACTCCACAATATGAACTGACGCAAAATACTAACGAAGTCGAAAACTTTAAGCAAATGAGACAGAATGGAAACATCTTGCGTTGAGGATCTTAACGAGCGCCAAACCCTATACTATAGCGTTTTTCTTGTATTCAAACCCAATTACCATATGTATTCGCGGTATGAAATTCAGAACAGCTTTCACACTTGGTGAATTTGCATTGCTAATTGTGGCTTCTACGCTGTGAAGTTCTGGTCTGGTGCGGGTACATGTTAATGTCACATTGTTAGTGCATCTTAAAATTTCGTGTTACGCCTACGTTTATCTGAAGTTATGTAGCTCTTTTATTTGTATGCAGCTTTGGTTGTTTGCCTTTCTCTAGTATAGAGATAAGCCGGGTTTCTTGAGACGCTGAGGTTCTGAATGTTAAATTGTGGAGTTGTTTTAAGCTAACAACTAGGATTCAGATGCTGACGTAACTATGTAGGAAGAAACGCAGTCACATTATTTTATTACATGAACAACTTTTTATTATGGTTACATTGCAGTAGTTTGTTGAGATTTTATATTTTATTTCAATTCAATTTATGCTCAGTATAAACTTACCTACTACTTTAAAGTCAACAAATATATCACTATAACTCATCGATATTCATAATCTAATCCCTAAATGATTTTCCACCACCACCACCACCACATGAAACATTAAATCAACATTTTCAAAATTAAACTAATAGTCTATGGATACACAATGGGCCAACAGGTACCAACCTCAACGATTCTAATAACAAAACGATAAGCATCTAATATTGGCCGAACTGCAATACCACGGTACCGTAGGGTTACTTTTATCTAAGCCCCGGATTTATAGTATTTGCTCGCTTTGCAAAGCCTCCGGTACCTGCTTGCCAAAAGCAAATTGATGTTCATAGTAACATAGAAACTCTTTTCATCCGATCGCTATCAAATACTGAGAATTCGAAGTCTATGTAGGTATGTAATCCTTTCCTTATTTGAGCTCTGTAAGTTCCGCTGGTATTGTAAATAGAGAGAATATATGTTGATTAATTTTAGGGACTAATACATACCTATTATTTAATGGGATTCATTCAAATACTTACAGGTGATAAAAAATATGAATTTGTGCATCGCCTTTGTCTGAAAATAATTGCGTGCTATGTTTACATTGAAAAAAATCATAAATTTTACGGAATTTTCAAATAATTTCAAACTTTTACTAAAAACTAATATTTGAAAAGTATCGTATACATTTTGTTAAACAGTTTAATTGAATAGAAGTGACAAGATTAAAAAGACAATAAAAATACCGAATACCAAATCAATTACGTAATGTCACAACAAGCCATATGCAGTAACAAGCGACATATTCCCATATTCCAAGAAGAATAGCCAATGCCGTACAAAAATAACAAAGACACACAAAAGGGGATAATAATAAACAATTTCAATTCTGTCAATTGTAAATCCGGATCCCACTGAATACCTGGAAACTTACTGCAGTATGCAGAACGAAAACATTTTCTTGCCGAGTTGATTCCCGCGGTAAATCCCGGCTCAATCCCGCCTCAATTCGGGACTCCTCAATCACGGGAAAAACGGGATTCTTAGATATACAAGCGAACGATTTGCGCTGTAGTGTTGAGGGAATTTGTCTGCGTCTTGTGTGATTGCTTGCTTTGTGGATGTGCTATGCTGTTTGTCTTGATTTGGTTTGTTAATTGAAACGTATAATTGAAACGATTTGTATTACTTGGAAAGTACATTTTTTGTCGACCAATAGTATTTAAATGTAAAATATGTTCTGGATGAATTATTTTTCTAACTTTACTTTTGTCAAATTTGTTTTTATGTGGTGTGCAATAAATAATGTTCTATTTTAATTATTGTTGATCCGACCACTGTGTAGTAGATCATAATCAACAAGTAAAATAATGATTTCAAATTTGACCGCTAGACGACTGCTAAGTTCGATCTTAATTTTTTTATCATTTTGAATGTTTATTTAAATAAAAATAAAAGATAATTGAAACCATTTTACGATACAACTAAATCTTTAAATCAAGACTTAGTCTTTAGCTCTATAAATAAGACTACAATTTATCTAAGCCATCAAAGGTCGAAAATAAATCTACTTCGAATTAAAACGGCTAACACAGCGGTGTGGAGCAAAAAACTAAACAAACCAGGATCCTTTATTAGCATAAAAAACAAAGACGAATCAATGCGCATCGCGGGATAGTAAATAATTGGTGCGGTGTTAAGGCAGAATATTCTTAGCTAAAGCTTTGTAGCGACTGCGGCGCCCCTAGCGGAAACAGTGGAGACTAACTATGCGACGGGAACACCCTGAATAACGTAGCGCAGAGTAGCTGTGCACAGAGGTGGATTGTTATGAATTATTAAAATGATACCGATAGTACGAACGTGTCATATTAAATAGTTGTTGAAATAGGAAAACTGACACGTACTAAAAGGTTAAACTAAGTACGTTGAAATAATTGTGTGCACTCTTTATGTTATTTAATTTGGATTAAATTCACATATTTGTATCATTATTTTTATTCCTATGTCCTTAAAATACTTAAGGATTCAAACGCAAATAAAGATCAGTTCGAATACATTTATTCCTGTAACTTGGAAATTCTTTTGGGTTCAAAAGCAAATAAAGACCAGTTTGTATAAACAAATATTACTTACATAAACCAAATCACGTCTTAGATTATATCCAAAATCCTCGAAACTGAAAGTATAAATTTCACACATTTCAATAAGAAAATTTATATTTTGTTCCCATCTTTAACTTCATCATTATCTATTCTCACTTTCTATCTCCACCCTACTCTGTCGCGCTAACCGGCAACCGCCTCCCGCTATGTTTGTTCATTAGAGGTCTTAATTTGATTTTTCTAGCGCGTTCTAATTGCAGTCCGCTTATAATTCTTCACTCATTCATAGAAGACAATTAGGATGGGCCGTTTATTTTTATTATGAGTAAAATTGTTTGTTTAGTGGTTTTGGTTAGGAATTTTCATCAGCCGAAGTAGGTCTTAGGAATACTTGTTCTTTTTTCGTTTGTTTTTGTAAGAATTCAGATCCTTTTTGTATTCAATTCTTAGTTTACCAGAGAAACAAATTTTAGAATTTGTTATTCGCTGATTTTCAGATATAAAGCGTAAAACCTAAAACAGAATTCGACTTTATAGTTGTGGAGTTTCTACACACAAACTCCACAACTAAGTGAAAATGAATAAGAGTCTCTCTACCTCTAATGAACACGGAGTAGAACTGGCTATAAACTCATAGGCTACTCTTGTGAATATTTTCTTGTTGCGGTATTAAAAGGTGCATTATAAGAAAGGGTAGATGGAGATGGAGGACGAAATACATTACACATAGTACATTGCTGGCTCTGATCGATCACTTATGATACCATATCTTCACAAAGACGCAATATATCGCATCTAACATGACATCTCCCTCATGGTAAAAAAAAGACAATTTGTTGAAAAATATTAGGTTTCCCTTCAGAAGAAAAATGTATAGGTATTGAAAGGAAAAAATAAAACAAAAATATATTTTTAAAAATTTATTTATTTACACGTTTATTGAAGTAATAAAATCTTTGGATAAATTTTTCAACAATTCAATTTAACTAATTCGTGCTTTGTGGAAGTTCAAAATTTTCAAATAACATTTATTAAAACTTATAATAATACATAGCTTCACATAAAATAAATTTACTATCATAACTTATTTAAAGAAAATTAAAAAATAATAAGAAATCACATTATATCTAGGACAATCTATATTCAATATTAGTTGCTGTTGTCGGTTGTTGAACCAAGATGTCAAAGAGTACTTGGTTTTTAACAAACATTAATTTGGTTTCAAATAGTTTCAGTGGTTCAGGATCAGGCAATAATTCGTTATGATCATAAACAAAACATGTTTTTTTTAACGCATCTAGGTAAATTATTTATACACAACAATATTATTTTTCATCCACATGTCTCTCCAACAAAAACTTAAATCAGCGCCATCTCTGTGAAAACCACGGAACTAATTCGAAAAGATAAAACTCGTTGGTTGAATTCTGAGTATAACTTCCCAATAACTTCCCACGACTGGCACTACATAACATAAAATGAGTATTGTTTAATACATATCTGATTTAGACTATAATATTGTCTGGTGACATTTATTGCAAGCATTCATTTACAGTTTAAAGTAAGAAATGAAATTTGACATGACTTAACACTACTATATTCCCAAAACTATTTAATACATTAGCCTGTTATTCACCCATAGAGTATCTTTTATGAAAGGTACGAACACTGGATACAACTTTTGCTGAGTCCCTCGTTGTGCGCCATTACTTTTGTTAATTTGGTAACAACTTCAGCAGCAGCATGTTGGTCAGCTTGGCATAAACAGTCAAAAAATTGCATTTACACACAACAATAAAGAAAAACGAAAATTTCAGTTGAATTTTGAATGAGTAAATTTTCTACTTTGCCGCGTAAACCGAATGGACGGTAATCCGATACATTTTTAACAAACAAGGTTTACAAACAAAATTATTATGATTTGCTTTATTATAGGAACAAACAGAAGACAGGAGAGTCACAGACCTTTTAATATAAAGCACTGGACTGGCTAATCGTTACAAAAAGGCAGATCTTTAGGTACTATTATAAGCATAACTGTGGACATCCAGTGATGTTATAAGACTACTAATGCCCGGCATTTGTCGACAAATATTAATTTTATGGACGTTCATTACGGTTCATAACTGCTCTCAGATGTATAAAGATTTTCGAAGAACATATAGACGAGAATTCATTGCAATCGCCAGTCCAGCATATCTAGTCTCATATAGCGAGATCCATGCCATTCATGTATTGTACAAGGAATGCTATAAAAGAAAAAAAAGAAAGAAATTAATGATACTGTGACGTCTAATAGGGGAGAATGGAAGAACAAAACGTGTAGCGCCGACCCCAAGTAAATTGGGGTAAGGGCAGGAAGATGATAACAATATGAATGCAGTAGATACAAATATTAGAGACCGAATAGTAGATAAAAAAAATGACTATCATCACATCGTGACGTCAAACACTTATTTGGTATCTATCATATTTCTACGACAAGCAAAATAAAATATAATTTATCAATATTTTTTACACAATATACAATGAAAATTTAATTTCCCCGCTACACTTATTGTAATAGGCATGACACACCTTTAAGATTTATCACAATTATCTTATAACATTTTTATAATAGAAAGACTTTATTTACAAGAAGACTTATTGTGAGGATAATGGAATGTACAAATTGTGTCTTAAGCGAAATAATTCAAGTGTAACGTGGTATTCGATATTAATGAGAAATTATTTGAGACTTAAAAGTAGGTAAACATATTTGAGGCATCTATTGCACACACAATTTGACTCTTTTAACTATGTAAGATGTGATTGTTAACAGCCTAATGACTGACCATCTAAAACAAAAATAGATGTTCAATCTGCTTATTGCTGATCAATTTATTGTTTTTTCTCATCGTTTTTGGGTGTGCAACAGATTTTGTTACCTTAAAATAAACCTTGCATTTTACAATCAAAACTATTTAAAGTCGTAACAAAATGGGGATTATCGACTACAACGCATTTTGTTTAAGCCTGTTTTTATCTTACGGAGTTATTTGAATAACTTTGACTTATATTTTATGCAATCCTTAAATTAATCAATACTTAAAGATTGATCCAGATTTCATTTTTCCAATCTGGTCCAGCGTACTGTGTTGACAAATGTAAAGACTGACAGGTAAAGACGGATTCCATAAAAACATATGACTTTTCAGGTAGTTTTATTGTAATACAAATGCCTCGTATTCTGAAGTGACCACAGTGAGCAAGTGTTGTCAGAAAGCTGATTTTAGATTTTAGCAAACCAAGTTAGATGTTTTATTATTTATTAGAAAAAAGACACGACTCCTGCAGTAAGAAATTTAATTCTTGCGTAGCGGAAGTTTACGCAGTCATTCAAATCAGATGGACAAAGACACCCAGACTCAGAACAAGCATCTGCGGATCGCACAAATTTCTGCCCCACGCGGGGATCGAACCCGCGACACGTCGCGCAGTAATAATTGGCGTGGTGACCTATACCACTCGGCTATCCGTTCAGTCAGATACATATGCATACACTGTTTTGTACTCATATTGACAATAATAAGAATAGAACATAATGAATGAAGCGACTGATGAGTGTGGATGAAGCTAAAGTGGTATGCCAGGATCGTAGCAAATGGAAAGATGTGATCTCTGCCTACCCCCAAGGGAAAGAGGCGTGACGTTTATGTATGTATGTATGTAGAACATAATCTATGCTATCAAAAGGCGTTGTAGACAATCCCAAGTAAAAAATACGTAACATAAAACTTAAAACAATTTGACATCAACAAAATAAACATCTAGTGCTTAATAAGTATCGTGTTCTATTTTAATTTATAATTATCAGACTAAATTCGTATCCTTAAAACTAAATGAATTCAAAATTAACCGCCAACTAGTGATGCGATTGCAGCGGGGCTGTACTTTTCGTCGTAGTCGTCGTAGTCCAAAAAGGTGAACTGGTCTTGTCCCATCACTACTGGTAGGAGAAAGAGCAGCAGCACGAGAATCCAGCTTTGGAAGCATTTTGATGCACTGTTGAGAGTTACTGGAAACAGAAACATACACAAATGCTTAATTATTTAGAATAGATGATGTCCCTAATGTCCCTTTTGGGACTACAATAGAAAAAGAATTTACGTTCACTTATTTTGACTGGACTGTTGGTCTAGTGGTTAGTGGCCCTGACTGCTATACCAAAGGTCGTAGGTTCGATTCTCACCCAGGACAAATATACATTATATGATGCACACGACAATTTTTTCTGTATCTGGGTGGTATTTAAGTATGTTTATCAGTTGTATAGTACTCATAATACAAGCTCTGCTTAGTTTGAGACTAGATGGCGTTGCGTGAAGGTTAAAAAAAACACAATGTTGTACTTTGGTAGGCTGAAGGCTCTTATACTACATAGTACCGTAGGATATCTTGGTGAAAGTCAAAGACAAACGTGATTTGGATGGACAGTATTATTCCCTTTTCGCAGTCTCAGCTCAAAGCAATAACACGCCCGTGTAAATATTCAACAGCATATAGTGACATTATAGCCACATTAGTACTCGTAGTTGGTTAGAGGAAATTTTGGACATTCTTCCTTGTAGTTTGTTTAGATTCGTATTAAAATTTATAGGTTAATATTAAAACAAGTATTTCTTGAAATGCATTATTTATACAAAATACATAATGATACTTTTAATAGCAAAAACATATTCTTGTCTGAAATACCATGCTAATTTGCATCTAAATCTTATTTTCTTACAATTTAAAAAAATATATACGCACAATAATTGAATAAACCATACCTACTTTTACAGTTACTTGCATAATGCCAATAACTTAAATCAATACCCATGTAACACGTTCCGAAAATTCCCGTCATCAATAACTTTGGAAATATTTCCTTGACCCTAAATACTTTATGATGGCCCGACAATATTTCACACAACTGACCGCAGGAAAATTCGCTTAAATTAATATCCAACATAATTGCTTTCAATTTGGAACCTTTCCCAGAATACCAGAGTCCTTGATTTGGCGTCAATGGACGTTTACAAATATTGTTTTTTAATTGTTTGATTTTATCTGTTTGAATTCAGTAACTGTGTTCTTAATAATCAGTTTTTCTAGTTATTTAAATCTTTTTACTTATCAAGGTTATAAAAAACAAAGTCGCTACCCGCTGACTGTCTTTCTCCAAGTATGCTTAGATCTTAATAATACGTCATGAATTTTGATGAGATTTTTTTGTATAGACTGTTTCAAGAAGAAGCTTTATACGTAATGTAAATCAGTAATGCACACGAGCGAAGCAGGGGCACTCAGCTTCGCACAGGTGTTATACTCAAAATGCGTTGCGTAATTTTATATATCTAAGCATACGAAGAGACAGACGGGCAGCGAGAAGTGAAGAAAGAAATGTTTTGTACGTATGTACTCAAATGAATCAATAGCAACAGTTCAGTAATGACTCTCGCCGATACAACCTAAGTGTTAGGATTCTGAGACTTAGAACTCCAATAATTATTGGACCTTATTTATTTGTAGGCTGCAAAACTTTATGGTAGCTTACTTCTCTCTGGTCGTGGATCCGTGTCTGGTGTAAAGAAGTCAAGGTTAGCTGAGCTCCTGTACACGTCATAGACGGTGGCGAGGCAGGCGACCCTCAGCCTCCCTCCCACGAAGAGGTCAGGGGTCACCTTCAGGTCAGCCTTCACGCTGGTCCAGAGCAAACCACTCTCTGACGGGTGGAGGCTGGTCTCTGATGAACGGATCTGAAATTGGGATTCGGAAAAATGTGAGAAGTATCCTTCAGTTGACTGGCTTGTTGGTCTAGTGGTTAGTGGCCCTGACTGCAACACCAGAGATCGTGGGTTCGATTCCCACACAGCGCAAATGTTTGTGTGATAAACACGATCACTTGTTCTGAATCTGGGTGTAATTATCTATAGCGTGTATGTATTTAAAAGTATTTAAGTATGTTTATCAGTTGTCTAGTACTCACATTACTAGATGGCGTTGTGTGAAAGTCGTGGAATATTATACTATAGCTTGGCCGGTCTTGGCGAGGACTACCGGTACTCCAGATTTAGGGTATGTTAAAAATTGCTTTGATGTCGTTTCCGAAATTGACAATTCCCAAATTGGAATGATGAAAAACGACATTCCGTTAATTCGGATTTCTGAGTGACTAGAGAGAATATTAATGAGACTTTCTCGGTAGGTAATCATTCAAAAGATAAATTATATATTATTACAATCAATTTAGCCCCTGAGGAGTAACAATTAGGAAATAAAATATTAGTGTATAGGCCACCTCTAATAAATTTGGAGTCTTTAAACATCACATTAAGCCGTCTTTTTTAATAAGTCCTTTTTTCTTGTACATTTTTAAGTACTTTTTAATTGCAATTCAGTCTTAATTTTACGATCGTTAGGTCATTCTTGTAATTTACGAGCAATTTAGCAATTAGGTATTACGAAGAGCCATCTGTTGTAGCAAACCTCGCTGAAGTAATTTACAATACTTATGTAGGTTACAGGTGGCCAAAAAGAAATTCAATTAAAAACTTTATGTCTTCAAATTAGGCAATTAATATCCATTGAATTGAAGACGAAATTACTTTGAAGAACAAAAAGTAGTTCAGACGTTGATGTGATAATGGCGGCGGTTACATTTGATCGTCGTCTCATAAAAGAAAACTGTCTAAGTAATAAGTTTTATAAAGAAGATTATAAACGATTTTATCTAACTGAATTCAGGTTTTGCGGAATACTTGGTTTTTAAGCCTATTTTATTAAATTTCTTTTTAACACGCTTTTTTACCAATTCTATGACGTAGCAATAGCAATCTATGAATGCGCACCTTTCTTACACTGCAAGGTTTACGTCACGACATTAGATTCCAACGATCCGTGATTATGTTAGAACCTCCATGAATTTGAATGGGGTAGTCGTTCTAAGGCGTCGGGTATGGTATAATACATGCCCTCGTATATGGAATGACTTACAAACCGACAACATTCAAGTCGTTTTTTGTGCTTTTAACCAAGATGTCTTTTATTTGCAATTCATTCATAAATGAATTTAATAATTTATTCACTTTATTATAAATACAAAACGAAAAAAATGAGAGAAAAAAAATACAATAATTAATAACAAAATCTAGGATAAATTTAAGATAGGTTCTATTTCGTTGACCATTAACAAATAATACATCAATAAAATACCATATCAACCAGTCACATTGTCCGGTAAAGGCCTTTTCCCATACAAAGAAGGTGAAAAGTGATGTATACTCAAAAAGTTATGGATAATTAAAAAAAAGGCGCAGCATGTTTACTTCTTCCACACGTTCCTAGCCCGAACGTGTGCAAGGAGAAGACATGCTACACCAACCACAAATAATAATAGGGATAAGGGCAGAGGAATGACGATAAAAAAAGGGGGAATGACGATGATGATAAAAGAAGGTAACTCACAGGCTCCTCGTTGATGTAGATAGTGAGGTTGGCGGCTGGTCGTGCTGGCGACGACGTGCAGTTAGCCTGCAGCACCTCTCCTGGCTGGTAGCGATCCTTGTCTGCCTTCAGCACTGGGGCCGTCGGTGGTAACGCTGAAATTGATCAAGAAAACTGGTTAATAACCATTCGAGGAGTTACGGTGCTCTGACCTAATAGCTAAAGAGCTGGAGATGCTTATGAATGTTGCAATGCATCAAGCATCAGATCGCAATAAATGGCAATTATTAGTGCAAGAAAACTGGTTAGGAACTTTGTGTCTTTAGAAAGGCGTTACGGTGGTCTAACTTGATAACTAACGAGCTGGAGATCCCTATGAATGTTGCAATGCATCAAACAACCGAACGCAATAAAAGGTGGCATCTAGTGGGCAAGATCAGAAGGAGTCACGATCCTCATCAGTGGATCATCTGATTCAGATTTTTCATTTTATTGATCACTCACCAGATTTTACTGTTTATTTTCAAACAAATTTTTGGAGACAAAGAAATGGACTACGTTTTTAAAATGTGCAATGAAATTGACAGATACGTGATTTGTACGTCGGCTGCTTTGAAGTAAAATCTTTTCTTTTTAAACTCTAAAGAGGTGTAAATCCAAAAAATGTTTTTGTAATTGCGTGTCTACACATTTCTTTCTGCTACAAATATTGCGTTAGAAAAATTAATATAATTAACATGTTAAATTATTATATCTTTAGAAAAAAAATCATCAATTATGACACAGATTAGATGAGCTGGAGTGGTACACTTGAATGATCCGTCAGAGGACCGCTCTATCAATTTTTTTCTTAAATCCTGTTAGCCGATGGATCATGATTGATGGCCTGTCAACTTCTATAGATATTTAATGTAGCTGTATCTATACATTACGCCCTGAAATTGTATTTACTAGTAACGTTTGTAGAGAATATTACAGTTAATATTAGTCGAAATGGTGGTCAAAAAAAAAAATGTTGCTTACTTCGCCTGCGTGAATGGCGGTTATAGCTGATGTAGTCGGTTAAAAAGCTTTTGTGTTAATTCGGGGTGCCAGCCAGATCTCCATACCAAATTTCTTCGAAAATGTTTCATTTGTCAACAACAAACATTAATTCATGCATCCATACTTACAAACTTTTGCGACTTTAATATTAGTATGATACACCATTTTTTTACGTAATCAATACATTTATATTTCTAGTGTTATCGAAATTGATTTGTAACATGACCTTTGATTAATAATAATATTCAGATTGTGTATCAGCAGATATTAATCATGCGTATTTGAAAATCCTAATGTTTGGTGTTCATTAGTGCCAGCTTTCGCTGAGTAGGCAATATAATAGGCTTTTGGTATAACTCTGTTGTATAACAGATTACTTGTAATCCATAGAAATTAGGCTTTTCTAGGGATGTGGTGGAATAGTTCTGTTTGCTTTGAGTTTAAGGGTTTGAAAATATATTAACTTTTGTTAGGAATTATTTTATAGGCAGTAGGTACACACAATTACATTTTATGAATGTTGTGAAACGGTTTAATTTTTCTATGGTTGAGTTTCGAAACAAATTAGAGTCTTTAATCGTGAGTTGACGTGGCAGCGGGGCCGCGAGTCGAACTATGTTTTGTGTGAGTTTTAGTATTAGTTTTCTCTATATTTTTGTCCCCTCATAAAAAATATTTCTCTATGAGTTATTTTTAATTTTTTCTTCTAAAGAAAACCAATCTGCTTATTCCTACAGATCATCAATCTACAGATCCTATTATTAACAATAGGTCCTTACATCAGGCCTAGTTACATTTTACAAAATTCTGACTTCAAATCCTATTTTTAAACCAACACTACCAATTCCTAAACAGCCTTCGAAGTCACGCAATATCCGGTCCTACACATGTCGTGGTTTGTACCGAACATGTCTAGGCGGCTCACGCTCAGCTACAGATGTTGTGCCACGTGACGTGCTGCCAAATTTAGCAGACCTAGGGGTCGATGGCTTGCCCAACCACAAACCGGGTTATAGGGTTCAACTTATGAAAGTTACGTGATTAGTGATTTGAGTCTATTTGAAGAGGTTTGAAAATCTGTTTTTTACTAAACTTGAGTGAGATCTCATTTCTGGGCCAACGTCTCTCCCATCTTCCAAGCCATATAGCCTTCCATATTTAAATGCATTTCTCATGAAACTTTTCTGTAGTAAAATATAGTGCAGATTTACCAGCTGACCTACCTTTATCCTTGGCTTAAAGCTTAAGGAATATTCTCTCTTAAAATGCCGTACAAAACCAGATTTCATAGAAATATTCTTTTTAAAAATTCAACAAGCAAGATCAGTTTAAATTTCCTCGTCAGCCCAAAATTCCAGCCTTTAATTACGGTATAAATCCTTTTTGACAGTCACAGAATTTCCATTTACAACTGGTATAAATCTTTTCTGCCACCAATTACAAACCAGAATATGGATGAAGACAGAAAATGTTCAGTGCCTAAATGGATACAGGCAGCGTTTACCAAACACAAAAATATTTGCTGTTGTTTCTGCTCCCGTTTTATCCACTAATAAAACAAGATCAAAGATACATCTCTCCCTCCCATAGTATAATTTGAACACGATACGTCGTAAATTTGATGTAAAAGAGTTCGCAGAAAAAATATTTGTAACAAAATATTGCAGAATATACCTTTTTGTGTTTTCAGCGTTTCTTTGACTGAGATATGGCGAAATCTGAACGCCGAGAGCGCAGGTAATATATAGCCTGGCTCAAGCGGATAAATGGCGAACAACAACCGTGTGGAATGGGCTGCTAGTGTTCTTACAAGCTGTGTTTGAGGTTCCTAGAGATATTGCCGAGATTGGATACCGGTTAGATTGTTATGGGTGAAGTGCTTTAGATATACGTTCGTGTCTTTAGCAGCCTTCAGAAAATAAAAACAGTTTCCTAAAATATTAGTAGAAGAATTGTTAGCCTGACTTATTTAGCAGAAAATTAGAAGTCTAAATTCGGAACTAGATAAAACAAAAATTGGAACAAATTACAAAAGAGCTCAAACAATAACAATTTTGAAGCTATAAAACAAAGAGATACAGGGAACTATCAGCGACTTCCCCGTTATAAACAACAGGATATGCCAGAACTTAGCCTATACAATCCCCAATAAATATGAGATCGGTCGTCGATAACGACAGTGATATCGAAAAGTTTATGTCGCATAAAATAACAATAGGGAAGTATTACGACCAAATGGAAAACACGCTTTGGATATGACGGTGGGACTGCTAAATGTGTATTTGATTGAACACCCTGTATCGTCATTTGAAATTATTGTTTTAAATACTCTACTTACGGCAATAAATTTTATCGATAGGTACCTCAGTGAATGGAGTTTGTAGGATATGATTATTGATAGGGTAAAGAGAGTTACAAAACCCATCGTTTGAAAACAGATTCTAATTAGCAGGTCTTCTAATTAGGAGTATTAAACAAACAGAAGCTTATATTTTGAGGTCAAACAGGTTTTTAAGTGTCAAAAGTAACAAGAAGAAAGAAAAAAACAATGGCCAAAAAATAATTTCTCGTAAAATATGGCATTAAAATCTTATAAAAGTACCAGAAGCCCAACACCAAAGTCAATTAAAATGTAAAGTCGCAATTACAAAATTATGAACGACTCAATAAAATTTGTTAAGATGACCATAAAACGTTGCTTAATGAAGTAAAACTGGGACTCGAAAAGTTTTAACATTATCAAGTGAGAAATAACCTTATTATCTCTTGCTTATTTGGCTGAAAATTATGAAAGCGAATATTTAAAAAGAATTTTTGATCTATCTTTGTTTTTGTTAAATGGCCGGTAAATTTTGTTAATTGATGGCTTTGGTGTGATTTATTGGCATTTTACGAATTTGTTTTTGTTTTAGCTAAGGCCTTCAACTGTCTCTATATAATGATATTATTATTATGTTGATATCATTACACATATTAAATTATAATATGATTAGACTGGCCTGTTGGTTTAGTGGTTAGTGGTTAGTGTGAAGGTCGTGGAATATTATTATAAAAAAATATTTTTGTTTATCAATCGACATAATTTAAAACTGCATAAAGCAGTTACTTTGACAGTCTTGTGCAGTCTCCCGTGCATAGCCGTTCCCAGAATGCAGTACGTAAATGTTATATTATTTACCATCAATGGTTTACTTACGCGTAATTTTCGGGATCGCGCAATTGCTCGATGAGGCGTCAATTATAATAATAAGCGATAGCGGTGTTACGAGAACTGTTTGGATACAAAATAATTATAGTGTAACGTAAATCCGTAGTTCAAAGGATATATATCGTACGTAGGAAAATATACACTTATTCGCATCACCGTACGAATGTAATCAAAATTTGGAACCAAAAATGGCTTTTATCCACTGCATAGCTTTGCAATTCCATGATGCATCATCAATGATTAAATAAAGTCATTCGTTTAACAGTTTACGCCTCATAAACCGACATTTTAATAACTACCCTGTTCAATTATAATTAAGTAGATATTTATTTTATTACACAAATATAATATTCAAACCTCGAATAAATTTTATCCTAAATTGAGTTACTGCTAAAGTTAGTATAAGAGTCGGGACTATAAAATTATAACTGTGATAATTAAAATTTGCGAAAGACGGTTTGTAATTAAGTGGTTCTAGTTATCTTTCTGTTACACTCAGTTAGCACTTAAAATTGTTTTAAGAGCAAAGTTTATCATAGTTGATCTAATAACCCAGACTGTTTCGGTAGGCGTGGATACACTTGTTTTAAAATGCTTACTTATAAAATGTATTACATATTTGTACATGTTTTCAAAAGTATTGTATAAGCTTTAAGTAGTCACTTACACGTATGCTTCTTTTAGATAGCTTATATAAATAAAAAAAATATTTATCAATCAACATTATTGGTAGTGTGAGTGGTGTGATATCAATATGCGTTTTTTCCTGTAGACTTATAACGAAGAAATTAAGTCTCTTATAATATATTATTATGAATTTACCCCTATTTGGGCCTTATAAATTAACACGGCTGCTGTTTAAATCATCTGTCATAGATGTTAAAGGCCATTGACTGACTGACCCTTATTTTGTAATTTTATGGTATTTCTAATATTTAATAATGAACTGCAGTATTAATGTTTATAAATAATACATTTGGAATATGAAATATAATTTTGATGACGCAAATACAGCGTATATTATTTACGTTCCCACTAAAATTATTTCACATGAATTATATGAATTCCAGTAACAGATAAACGACATAAATCTGTGTATAATACTAATATTAAACGATAGGTAACATCAAAGTCTCACTATGGTCTGTGGCAAAATTCTAGGAAATTGACCCTATTGGTAAATTACATTCAGATTTGTGAGAATTGAATACAAATTCCCAAAACGTGGTATACATGACCTTTCCATACTCTCTCTAGTTACGAGTATTATTATGCATTGAAATGGTAAATCATAACTAAAAAGGAGACATAATATTCGACTTTAGTACATGATGAGTATTATGCTGATCATGAATGAAGAAGGATATAGAGGAAGAAGACGACCAAAGAAACGAGGAATAGATTGTGTGAAAGATGATATGGCTGCAAAGAGTGTTACCCGTGAGATGACGTCAGATAGGAATGTGTGGAAGAAGAAGACATGCTGCGCCAACTCCAAATAATAATTGTGATAAAGGCAGAGGAATAATGATGGGTATTATGCTTATTAAGAATCCTTTATTATTTAAATAGTCGAGAATATTATACAAAAAAGAGAATCCTATCATCATCTTCCTGCCCTTAACCCATTTTACTTGGGTCGGCGCAACACGAAAAGGGGATCCAACAAATAAATAAATCTAAATCTCTGATAGTTAAAAACCTTTAATAGTTAAAAAATATATTCTAAATATATTTTACAGAGGGTTTACAGTATATCTGTGATGTCATAAATCGTCACTTGTCCCCTTTGTACTATGACTACAAGTCATCTTTGATTTCTGGAACTATTAGCAACCCGCCCCAGTTTTGCAAGGGTGCCATTGCATATATTATACATTTAAATACATATTACATTCATATCTAATGCAAAAAACCGTATCAAAATCTATTGCGTAGATTCTTACTTAAGACCAGACAAATAGAAGTTAGAAAGACATATTGTTTTATGCTATATTAGTCCAGTCATTTGGTAGTTTTACCTGGAAAGTTTTCCGGGAGTTTTGAAAATTGGGTATTTTATAGATTTCGATATGCTCTTTTCGAATTTTAACTTTGCCACCTCGTACCACCGCCGCTCGCGCCGCCATTTTGAAAAAATGGCGCCCAAAAACGGTTTTTTGGGAATATCTCCTTTCCGACGCATTTTACGAAAAAAATGTTTTCTACAAAATTAAACTAGAAAAAAATTCCTACACTTTATGTCTTATTCACTTTTTCATAAAATCAATAGTTTTGGACGTACGAGCGCCGCAAAGTATTGTTCATTTGCACCACTACGAGTGTTTCGTATATTTTTCTTAACTGTTCTATTACTGTCGCCGGTTTTTAAGAAGTAGATGTCAGGGTAATATGTCACTTTTGAATCGGGCCCTTTCTCTCGACTATAAACGAAACTTCAACGAAAAATTTGTTGGTAAAAGCTATATTAAGGGAAATATTTAGTTTGGACTGAATCATCAATGTACGTTTATTGACGTACAGTGTTGATTATGTTCTTAGATCTATGGCTTCTTATACGGAAAATTGTTTTATTTGTGACAATTCACTTGAAAACCGGCGGCAGTAATGGAACATTTTAGAAAAATATACAAAAAACACGTGGTGGTGCAGATGAATAAGTAATACTTTGCGGTGCTCATACATCCAAAACTATCGATTTTATGAAAAAGTAAATAAGACATAAAGTGTAGGAAATTTTTTCTAGTTTAATTTTGTAGAAAACATTTTTTTCGTAAAATGCCTCAGAAAGGAGATATTCCCAAAAAACCGTTTTTAGGCGCCATTTTTTCAAAATGGTGGCGCGAGCGGCGGTCGTACGAGGTGGCAAAGTTAAAATTCGAAAAGAGCATATCGAAATCTATAAAATACCCAATTTTCAAAACTCCCGGAAAACTTTCCAGGTAACCCCCTTATTTTCTACCAAATGACTGGACTATATAGTGAAGTAAAGACCTACACTTTATGTCCTTTATACCCGTCCCATTGTTTTCGTTTATCATTTGTTTTACGATGACCCTCCCGATTCGATACCGATGTAATATAAACTATAGACTCTATTGAGGCACCAGAAGTCTTGATAAATAATAAGCTATAAATGCTGTCGTCCGGGAATAGCGACAAATTGCACCACCTGTTACAACGCTCATAAACTAGACGCGGTAGCCGGTACAAATTGAGTGGATACACGGTACATTCAGTACAGCCATACAGACCTATTTGTAACATCATAGCACATTGTTGTAGTATTGAATTTGTTTTATGTTCCTTTAAGTTGCCATATTGAAGAAACTTTTGTATAAAATTGTTTGAATTGAATAATTTCTTGAGTAGGTGTGAATAAATGTAACGAGAGACCATATTCCAGTTTATTGTATTTTAATTAAATGTAATGTGGTGGTTTTATCACTAATAGAGATAGTTGCCACACAATATATTTTTTTTTTATTTATTACTTATTACCAAAGATTGGGCCTCCTTTTTTTCTACCCGGTGGACGTCCTCATGGACTAACATCACCCTGGGGAAGGTGAAAAGAGTGTGCCGGTCTTTTGCCGGCTAATACCACTGGAGTCCGTTCCCTATTGTCGGGGCCACGGATATGCCTTCGCAAATTACGCATAGTAGTAATTGGTGTGGTGACCTATCAGATTGTACCTCTAACAGAAGTGTGAACCACTTTTTCCGCCTAACCTATTCCTCGTTGATGTTAGACAGTCGTACCCCTTCCTTTACTCCCTATCACGCATCGGCCTGCATCAAACCTTACGTACTTTTGAAGAACTGACATAAACTCTAAAATAATAAAAATCCTTACCAATGACATCAATGAATTTTGTAGCAATCTGTGTGGCAAAGGACGGCGAGTCTGCAGTCACCTCACAGCTGAAGTTCCCAGCCAAGGTCAAGTCTAGGCGCCGCAACAGAACCTGCGTACCGTTCGATCTATTCATCTGAAAATATTAAAACAAACTATTAGATGATTTTATTATTTGTAAACCACTTCAGTACATGATTCTTGATCTAGTTTTCAATTACTAGAATAAAAAGCAGCATAATATATTTAGCTAGGAAATTAAAAAAATATTATGTTTCAACTAATGATCGTAGTTATGATAATAATTAAAGGTAGGAGGTAAACATTCTATAAGTATAATTATGAATACACTAAATCGCAAAAGATCTATCTTATACAATTTAAAATTCCCGTGTCACAATGTTAGTTACCGTACTCCTCCGAAACGGCTAGATCGACTCTCTTGAAATGTTGTATGCATGCAGTAGGTCTGAGAACCAGCCAAAATCAATTTTTTTCCCTATTTTTTTCACGAACAAAGTTGTGGGCAACAGCTAATTTCAGATGAATCAAAAATAACCATTAACGCATACCTAAGTAGGTCTTCAGTTCCTCAAATAATACTCGTATTATTAGTATTCTTAGCCAGAAAAAGGGACCATAAAGTTTAGTAACGTATAAAAATGGTACTTCCAAAAACGAAAAGGTAATTGGCTACCTACTTGGTTTATGAAGTTATAAATATTTTCACATTTTCGCACTTGTAAACGGAAATAGGTCTAGGTTTTTCATAATAAGTGGCGAAAAATGGCCGATAGGGTGACGTCTATCATTATTTTGACGTTGGAAAAGTACTTCATTGTTAATTTGAATAAATGGCATTTGATATGAAATCAGTAAGTTTGTAAATCTCGAACATATTCGATTGCAAAAGGAGGTTTGTCCTTCTAAGATTTAATTCATTTGCCGACTCGCTCTTCGCGCAGTATTTTTTGGGTTAACTTAATATGTAGCATATGCTACTCAGACATAACGTTTCTTCCTAAAGGTATTTTTTTTTCTAAAATTATTTCATTGGATCCTTACATAATCCCCACAACGTCACAAACTTTACCTCTTTATAATTTAAGTGTAAATTGACTGACTATATAGGATACATGAACTAAAAGTATCGTCAAAGTATTAAGCAAACAAATCTGCAGTTCGATAGTAGACACCCACTTTGATAAAGAAACACGAAGTACTGAACACAATGCAGCTCATGCAGTAAATTCGTACAATGGATTTTAAACTGCCGCGTGCTTCTTAAACATCTCCACAATAACACTAAAAGAGATCTGAAAAACCTCATTCCATCGTAATGAAAGGGAGACAGCGCAATACATTCGCTGGATCGCACCTCGAAAATCGTTTTCAATCCCAATCCAGTCTTTATCGATTCAATCTAGCAAAGTGAGACCATACTAGTGACGTCGGAAACGAAATTCTGAATGTTTTCAAACAGGTACACAATATACGAACTGGATTTTTGTCGTTTCGCAGCTTTTTTTACATACTTCTTTTTTGCTGACCGTATTCAAACGTGAAACTGCCTGACTTTGTTTAAAATTTGGTTAGCTGGGTCCCGTTTTGGTAAAGAGACTAAAACGTTTTTGAATTTTATTGTGTTTTCCTGTAATAAGTATCATTGGTTATGGCGCTACAAATTGTAAGCACGAGTCTTTTGTACGGTTATGAGTATTTATTATGATTAAAAAAAAGAAAATTGCATTTTTACTCGAATTTATACATTTTCTGGCTATCGATGTTTATGATATTATGCAGTAACCTACTTGATAGATTAAAAGCATAACTACTCTTGTGAAAATGGCGGCATGGTCCATCATATTCTTTTTTTTTCTGCAGAATGAATTTCAGCATTCAGAAGATACTGAGTATAAGAAACTCATAGACGTTTTATAAAGATAAACAATAAACCCATAAAACAATTATACGTCAAAAATATTAACGAAAACTGAAAACCGATTGCCAAAACGAATTGCATTAAAAATATTCTTCTCCCATTTCAACCCAATAAGTGAACAAGGATCGTTGCCTTTGTTTATTAAAGGTGACTCCAAAGAATTAGATCGCACCGATCGGTTCCTATCCATCCGTGTAATAGCATCTTTAATCTGCCCGTGAGGGGGTGAAGTAAATACCAGTCAAAGGCGGAGCAGGAAAAGCATATTGGAAGGTAAAGACCCTAATTATCTTTATGTAACTCTTGGGTAGGGATCCCCAATTCGAATGTTGCGCTAGAGATCCAAGATCGAATTTTAGATGGCGTAGAACTTAAGCTAATGAAAAACGAAAATTGGGGATTTTTTTTTCTTTGCTGTACAAGTAGGAGTATCTAAAAATAAAGAAGATGAATGAGTAAATAAATTTCGTTCAAATCAACGAAATAATTTAAAACAAAACCAATTATCGCTCTGATCTGATTATCAATTACACCAAAAAAAAAACAGCTTATGATTCAAACAATAATTGCACGCTGTGGTTTCCTGTAATTAAAGGAACACAACCCATCAAGACATCATTCTGATATGTAAGCCATATGATCCGTGTATTCTTAGTTGGAAATTCAAATAAAATAAATAAAAATTGGAGGAGCTTGTTTAAAATGGCAATGTAGGAACTTACATCAACATAGATCCCGGGTAGACCAAACACTCTTGTGTCAGGTTCCTCCATCGGCGTATACCTATAGAACTCGTGGTTGCCTCTGTACCACTTGACGGAGTAGAGCGGTGCGCCCTGCATGTCTCGCGAGCAGACCAGCGCAGCTGTCCCGCCTCTGATGACAGTTGTTGGCTGGACAAGAAGCATGACGTCTCTAAGGCTTGTTACACCTGGAATTGTAAAAAGGAACGATATTAGGAGACAAGAATAGTTTTTTTGTGTTTTTTTGTTATTGGTAATTTTGACGCTTTCCAAGGTTTTGCTAGTTCAGGTAACTGGTATAGTTTTAGACGACAAACGCGATATAATTCGATATTTCCTTTCTCCGAACGTTTCGATCGAGTTGCACCGACCGTGGTCACGGGTGGACTGAATTATACCGCGAGTAAGTCCTGTTTGTCGTCTAAAATAAAACTAATATGGTATTCATAACGATATTTGTTGTTGCCCATCCTATCTTCTTGCCTTTATTAATTTTTATTTTTGATCTACGCAATAACCATGCACATAAAGTTACGCTCTTAAAAAATGTAGATCTCACCAGTACCAAGAGTCCTAAGGTTTATTTATAGTATGGGGCATATAATGCTAGCGTAGGACGTCAGTAAAACATATTTTCTCGCACATATCAGCATCTTACTAAACAAATCGACTTCACCCCAGCTCAATAAATCACCAAATACATCTGACATGACGAGATATCTTGTACTTGCTTGCGATCCAAAAAGGGAATGACAAAGTATGATCACATTTCTTGGAAATCTAATGGAAGACCTTTACGAAAACTTGGATCGATTGTCTCATAACTCTTAGATACGCCATATTGTTCGAGCATGGCAATAAAATTATTTGTTGTCCCAAAATGTGTTTGGAGAAATTGGCTTAATAGATTCAAGATAAACGTTTCAGGATTTAGGTCATGTTTTATTGAAATCAATTCGGGATAGTAAACATAGATGTTAACTCTCTTGTTCAGGACTAACTAAATATGTTATTTTATTTGTTGTTTGTTTCTACCGAGAACTATATATTTTATCCTCTCGTTTATTTTGATTGGTTCCAATTATGTATAATATTGAGAAGCAGTTTTCTTTTTTAATTTAAAGCCTATTTACAACTTACGAATTTCAGTAGACACGTTATAATTATTGTATAGCTTAACCTGCTTAGCATTGAATTGTTTAATTGCATTCATTTCTCAACTAAATTATACAGTGTCTCCTTTATGTTTTTGTTAAGCTAAATGATAAGATCAATACGGATACAATCGACTCGCCACCAATAACATATAATTTATCTTCAGCTAACAGTGATGCATGCACTGGCAATGTATCAGTATCACTCAGGGAGTTGACAAAGGAGGTATCACTTAGCGTCAGCTAGAATAAGAAACAAGTCCTAAAGATATAACAAGACGTTATTTATAATATAGACCAGGTGCTTATTTTCAACAATTTGATACCTTTACCTTAACCTTATTATTTATTATTATTATTTTATTTTACCTTAAGTTAAATATTTGATTTGGTTTAATATTGACTATCAAAAATAGAATCACGAAGATATTTCGGTTGTCGTTGAGTCTAAAATTAGCGTTTAAATTAAAAAGCCTGGCTTTGGGTTTGAGTGACTATGAGAGGAAAGGATTTAAAGGGAACTTAGATCTTTACAGAGGCATCAAATATTTAAATAGCTTTTCAGTATTACGTTGACAGTGGCTTAATTGAAAATACTTTTTCCGTGTAAAATCATTCATTCCGGTCAGTGATCCAAAGTTAAATTACAATATCGGCCTATAAAATATCTCTTTGACAACTCGTGTGATAAAATTATAATCACAGGATATGCAAAGCTGCAAAAAGCCTGTTGATTAACGTCGGTTATTAAGTAAATCTCATAATTATGTTTGGTAGTCCATCGTTATTTCAAATGAAGTGTTTATTAAGCGTAAACTATGTTAATTAAAAACACTTCATCAAAACGAAGAAGAAAATTCCATAAAACACTTAATTGTTCAGCAAAACAGAACCTTCTGCGAAATCTTTACTTACTTTATACGTAGATTCACTATAAATGTAAATACTTCTAGTAAAAGGTATATAGAATCAATATAATTAACTAGATTCGGTTCAGAAGCTATCTGGTTATACAACCACTTAGTAAAGTGTACGATACAGTGAAAGCCCCATATCTATTTGTATACAAATGTAAACATATCTAACTTGGTATTGATGTTGTGAGAACGAGATGCCAGTATACAGTACATAGCTTCGTCTCTCTTACACAAAGGGAAGAGTTATGTCTTAAGAGGAGGCATTCAGGCTGAAATCTTAGACTTAATGTACTCAAACACGTTATGTGATGTATGATAGCGTAAACATCTGTTAGGTGTAAGGAATCTCGAGGAGGCATTAACCTGAGGGATTGAGATGGTGTCGAAATGTGTTTAGAAGCCCTAAGCTCTCTAAGTTTAACTCCACATTTGTGAGAAAAATTCCGAATCTGATCTAAAATCGGCCTAATAGAAAAAAAAAACTATTGATTTTCTTCTTTAAAAGAGGCGAAAAATCGACTAATTTTCAGTAAAAAGTAGTGTATTTATTGGGAGTGCCGGACTAGTTCCGGATCCTTGATCGTGATTTGACGTGGTGGGGTTGCGAGTCGAACTGGCTCTCGAACGTATAATTATGAATCCACCACCTTCAAGCTACCACTATCTAAACAAGAAAGAAATCTATCGTCACGGTAGCAAAACAACTTCAACAGAAAAAATCCTTTGAAAATTCTTGCAATAGTAAAATAAACAGTTTAACAAAGATTCTCCTCTTTTCCTGAAGTCGGTTACTAAACAAATTTCCAGTAACCGAAGTGACGTCGTTGGAAGAAAATGTATGCAGTAACTCGAGTGTTTCATAACAGATGGCGTTAGTAGTCGCATCTCTACTTTGATACATAATTAATTAATAACAAACGATTTTCCTCATGATTTTGCTGGTAAGCAAACATAATTAAGTAGGTTTAATAAAGCGAAGCTTATTACTTATATATTATTTCTATTATCTTTATGTTTGACAAAAGAGAGACTGGCAATTTTATAAAGAGCTAAACTAAAAGCAGCTGTAAAGGAGATTATAGTAAATTATTTAAAATATGCAATATTCTACCGATTACTCTCAAGCATAAATATCTACTACTAGTTAACCATCATAGAAGTCAAGAACATACCTTAGTTCATGTAAAGAACAACCATAACACACGATCTATGGCTGCTGGTAGATTTATTGTACCCAGAGTCACCAATTATTTTGGTGACAGAACATTGAGCAAGAGAGTACCATATATATTGAATAGTCTGCCGGCAGTCATAAGGAATGAAACAAATTCAAATAGGTTTAAGAGAAAATTAAAGGCATATTATTTAGAAATTGTTTAAGTTTATATAATAATATACTATTCATTAAAGTTTATATAATATTTTTAAGGTAAAATATGTAATTATGTATAAGTTTTTTGTAATTTGTAATTGTTACTTTAATTTTAATAGAGACTCATGGACCCCACAGTCAAACCATTGCTACGGTTTTGTGGGGCTTAGTTTATAAGAACCTTACCTGTCAGAAATAAAGATAAATAAATAAATAATAATAATAGTGTTTTTAGTCAGTGTTTGCCTTCTTCCAAATACTAAGAGAGATGTCATAAGAAAAACTGGCTTTTGTCATCAAAAACGTAGACTAATGGTTACTGTTTGTGTGAAAAAATTTAAAATAAGTCTTAGAAATTAATAGTTAGGCATATCGAGAAAGAACGTAGAAAAAGAAAAATATTTCTTACAATACAATTATTTTTATGATACTTATATTTGAATTGTGCCTCAAAGTATCCAAAAACGAAGCAAAAGCTAACATAAATATCGGTTGATTTTAATAGATAACCAGAAAACATTTTATATTAATTCTTCGAACTCTATACGAGCACAAAAAACAGACCGATTAGGAATATAAGCTGCCGCGAGTCGAAAAACATGAGAATTATGAAACAAGCAAAAAATGGAAGATAGGGTTGTAAAACATATTTGATTCAGTTTTAGGCCTTTTGTATAAGCGTCAACGCAAGATTTCACAAGACTGTTTAGTTTCAACCGACTAGCGCCACACACACAAAGAGTTATGTACAGTCACGAGCGAAAACATGTATAGGCGACCAGTTACAGTAGATTTCTTCTGAAATAAATCTGAAGCTGATATGGAATATTCCTGATATTGTAAGTTAAACATAATACATAATGGCTTGTCATTGAAGAGTTTGTACTGAACAGTGCTACAAGGATCTTTTGGCACGTGGCTGAAATCGAAATCGAAACTACTGCTGTCATCTATGAAAAACCATCGCTTGTAGCAGATAGTTGATGTGATTCTTGTTGCGAATTTGCAACCAACATCTCAACATCTCAACATCTCATGATAATTTCATCCACGTGCCAAAAGATCCTTATAGACCTATATGCAAGAACAAAGCAAAAGGCCTCCCTCAGGTATCTGTCATTGTCACTAAATGAGATATAGAGTTAATACATTTTAAAATGCACCTTAGCAAAAGATCGCTTCTAAATTTGGCTGTTAAAAAGAATCACACTAAAGCGTAGTTTAACAATAAATCACCGGTCACAGGATACTTTACATCGTGTACCGAAGCCCTTACAATGAAATACAACCTCTCTTTTAACATTCAACACGGTCACCCATCCCGTCATCGGAATGACAGCAAATAAAACTGTCGTATAATGTTTGGTCGTGACGGGCTCGCACTGCGTGTTCTGACTATCATAACAGCACTATCCGTCCCTTGATACAACTTTGTGAACACCTACTTGGTATATGATGGCAGTATTTGTGTCAATGTTCTGCTCGTTTTAATCTGTTCTTTGTTGAGAAAGGGTTCGTATTGAATTTTCGACTTAAATTCTAATAATTTCTTTTGTTTCTGGAAATCTGAGGAGTATTTTGGAGACTACTTTGCTAAGTAAATACTACACGTACTGAGAATATGCAACTCTATTTTGCCTGTACGGAAAACAGGTATAATTAAGACAAATATGTTTACAAAGTAATTAAGTTTGTTTGTTTTACCAGATTCGACTGAGTCAGGTGTAAATAACTGAATTATGAATACAACGCATTTATGCATTGAAAATCTCTGCGGAAAGCGTAGTGGTATTTTTTAAGCAGTGGTAGATATAATTTTTTTCTACCATTTCTAACTAAGAATTTGCTATCGGAGAATGATTTGAAAAATTCTCTCAACAAAACATTAACTATTCACAATAACCTTGTGGTTCGCCATTGGCAGACCTTATAGGCGAACATTAAATATTCGATAATCCATTGTAATAGCATTCGGAAATTCTGAAACTCAAACGACACATTAATAGGCCGTTAAATAAAGAAATATACTTCATTCTGCATAATTTTAATGTTACTTTCCCGCACTTTGGCCGAGTCGTGACATTATTTAAATTTCCTGTTCGGAAAACAACCCGATCTTTATCTTCGGATAGACTCCTAATCTATTTTGGCATCAAGTATTTTTGGATGTGGGCAATAAAAATTACATCCTTATTCCTGTTTGTGATATGACATAATTTACTTTTTTAATGGTTGCCAAAGGTTGTATAGCGTTGACGAGTAATAGGTAATCTTGTATTTTGGACACTTTTGATTTTCAATGTGCATGAACCACTCTGAATAGAAAATCGATGTTTTTACTTGACCATTTTCCAGAATTGGTTTAC
Organism: Chrysodeixis includens; assembly: GCA_941860345.1. Taxonomy (NCBI): domain Eukaryota; kingdom Metazoa; phylum Arthropoda; class Insecta; order Lepidoptera; family Noctuidae; genus Chrysodeixis; species Chrysodeixis includens. The sequence continues at coordinate 10,821,976 of OW796102.1, forward strand.
CTTGACTATCCACCAGGTATGACAGACCAACCAGTGAGTTCATGGAATGTAGAGATCTCTGTACTCTATGTTGATATTTGAATTATTGTGAGAGCTAGATTTTATGACAAAGATAAAGGGAAAAGATAAAAATATTTTTTATATTGTATTTGTTACAATAATAAATAAGTTATGTTCATGACAAGCATCTTTATTCACGAAATAAAATTCAAAATTTCTGATACCATTAAAATAAAACATGAAAATACTCCAAAATAAATTCTTTAATATAAATAAATTCCTGGAAAGGAACCTAACGATACTACAATAAATATGATATACGACTTCAAACGTGTCATTTGCAGCCATAACAGTGACCGTTCCCGTGATTTAGGAACGAAAAATTAGGACGATTACCTTCCTCCTGATAAACTGTACGGGAATAGATCACAGGTATCGTAATGAGATCTCCGTTTTTTGTCATTTCTGTTCCTATCTGTAATTTCACTTCTATCTACGCCTTCAATTTCGTTTTTATTACACGACTTACCTTGGAATTATTTCTGTGTAGTTCGCTATCTAGTACATATCCTGATATCATGATGACTTTGGCAGTTTTAGTGTGTTTACATTATATTTTATCAATTATCATTTTAGCTCGGTAACAATAAGCTCATCATAATTTTCACGTCTGGCCATATCAGCAAATATCCTCATATGCCTATAATTTACAATGTGTGCAAAATTGAAACTATTACATAGAGTTTAGTTGAATGCATGCATATTATATACATGGGAATAACATGTTTTGGTTTCTATTCTCGAAATTTAATAGAGAGAACCCGTGGAACTGCACAATAATCAAAATTTAATGTAACAACTGTCGCTTATAATACCGGCCTATATTTAGCTTTCAAATTGGTGTAGCGTTAGAAATGCCGTTAGTGTATCAATAATATAATTAAACAAGACAAATGTGGCAGCATTTGTACCATGAATTGCAAAGCCTTTAGAAACTATCATGATAAAAATCTAAGAGTCCGTTCATACAGTTCGGAGCTGAGAACTTTTTATTATGGAAACAGTGTTTTGAATACTTGTGGTAAGATTTGTTTTAGCATTTTCACTTCATCATCATCATTCCCCTGCCCTTATCACAATTATTATTTGGATTCGGGGCAGCATGTCTTCACACACTCCTATTTGACGTCATCTCGCAAGTCACGCTCTTTGCAGCCATATCATTTTTCATCTCTTACTTCTTTGGTCATTATGAATGAAATATTAAGAGAAGCTGATCAACTTCAAACGCATCCACATAAATAAGATCTCTTCTAGCCGGTCTATGTGAAATAGTTGCCCCCTAACCGATTCCAAGCGACTACGATCCGATCAAAACTTGAAAAGTAAAAGCAGGCGAATGCTCTCCGAGCCGCTCTGTATGAACGAAACCTAAGATTTAAAAACCAACCGCTTCATTCAAATGTCACTCGTTATACCGCGCTTAACTGTCGCGCTTTGAGTATCTCTATCAATGTAAATGTAGCAACAAATAGACATTAAAAGACGTCATTAAATAAAGTATCCTTAGTGACTGTGGCTTTAAATCTCCTGTAAAGCAAAAAGAGTAAACTCCCCATTCTAACTCCCTGTGATTGCGGAATGGCTATTCAAAACTGTTTTAACAAAATATTACTTCAGTCAGCGATTGGCTCTAAACAAAGCAACCATATCTAATCTTCGATCAAACATCCACTCAATTTTTACACAAGAATCAAGTCATAAAGACTAAAAAATATTTTAGAACCTTCCATCTATTTCGGAATCCAGTCTATAAAGCAAATTGCTATACTAAACAAAAAATATTACCTCCAGACCATTCGATAGTATTTAACAAGCTCCTTTGGGATACGATCTGCAACGGCCAACAAAAATGAAATAAGACATTCAAATTGAATCGAGATCCAGGTCGATCAAAATATCTGAGTAGGTTATTTATATTCAGAAGGAAATGTAGATAGTTACACGTTGTTTTTAGCAGAATATTTTGGACTCTTGGGAGATTCTCGGAATAGAGAAAAGATATTGGTGTGCATGATACAAAATATATTGCTACCGTATTCCGCAATTTTTCGCTCCTCGGGAGCTTAAAATTTTGTTTCACGTAACACTGAATCAGTGGTGTTACGTTTATGTTTGGTATTTTTTTGTTGGTTTTACTGTTAAATTTGAAACCTTTAAAATCTATAAATGTTAAAAAATACATTGTGTTATTCCGTTTACATTCATTCGTAACATTGTTTTCTTTTCTGAGGTGAGACGATAATTGGTTTAGTGCCCTTCGTAAGAATGTATATTTGCCCTTCGACACAATGTAGGAGTATCTTAGTCAAGTCTTTGACAAAAAATATCTATGAAATCAATCAAAATATATTAGGTACAATGTCTCTTGAATACACGTAGTTATATTATGTTTTATGAATAACTTGTAACAATGATGTGCAATTAAATCAGGTAAATTTTGCAAATAGGATTTAATGTTATCACTTTTACAAGTCATTATTTGTTTTTAATAAGCTCGCTTAAGTCGACGTTTCCTAACAAGCCTAAGAACAAACGTCGAAATAAATTCAGTACTTATTCGAATAGCGGAATAATTATGAAAAGTATTGTAAGATAATGTTTTAAAAATAAAATTCATCTTTTATTTTTTAATTGTGAGCTCGGCCAGTTTTATAACTGCGCGTTTTATTCGTATCAATGTTCAATAATTAATTCGTATTAATAATTGAATTTATAGCTTGCTTTATTAAGAAGAAATCGGATAATAAAATAAAGGCAAAGAGTATATTGTAATTTGTTTGTTTCTAGTGATCCGAATGCAACTTCGGATTACTGATTAATTATTTATTCATTTCATTATTTTCTCGAGTGAAAGATGAAGTGAATGGAGTTTTTCAAAGAACAAATACGCTGTATTGTAAAATCCTACTTTAATTGTAGACGTAAAAGTTTGTAAGTATAAATGAATTCTGATGAAATTTAGTACGGAGTTTTGTCACCTTGGATTTTATGTCTCAACACGGCTACTTTTTAACCGACTTATTTCATATTATGTTGGTTAAAAAATTACCTTAAAAATAAAAACTAATTCTCAAAACTTAAAATCGCGTGGCTTAATAAAATAATTAACTGTTTTAATCTTTATGTGTAAAAAGAAATACTGCCACGAAATCACCTAATAAAACTAATGTAACCTTGTGTAGTAGCACGCAGGTTGTGTTTCTTAATTTATGAACATTTTAAATATATTTCAGTACTAATATGTAGAGTCGGCCTATATACAAGTTATGTGTTAATTTAATAACTTTTTCCAACTTCCCACGCGTGGTAGTCGGTTATACTTGATTTTAGTTACATAACATTAACATACTTTTACACAGTTGGATAAGAAGTTGCTTAATCTAGGGTGTTAGCTAATTCCATACGAAATTTCATGAAAATTGGTACTGCCGTTTAAACGTGAAGAGGCAACAAACACACACTCACATGCTTTCTCTTTTATATAATTAGTGTTAATGCTGTGCACATGCTTTTATTTTTATGTTAACCAATTAAAAATATTTCTTGATTGACCTCAAGAATTGACAATATAGTCCACTTACTATGCTATTGATGAGTAGTTATTATCGAAACCCCGTAAAGAAAATAATTGCTTTATGTAAAAACCTTTTTGTCCATAAGTATAAATAAATATTTAAAGCAATCACAATAGAAATAAGTTTTGCAATAGTAACCGTACAATAGCTTTGGATTAAATTTAAAAGCTTTTCGAACATGCAATTTAAAACCAGATTCGAACGAGATCGACCATTTCAAACAGAAATTAAAATCTGTGCCAAGACCGAAAAACGCAATAAAACTGTTTCAAATCACCCGTTTCTACCCATTTATCAATCCCAAGCACTCAAATAAGCACTCACACGTGTCCTTTTCATCCGAAAATGTAAATTAATATAAACGTAATGAATATTAAATTAAACCAACACTTGTATTGTAAGAGACAATGTTCGGGACTAACATTTATTTCTATTTAAGGCATTGGGGAATAAACGAACTTGATCCAGGGCTAATTACGAAGAGTGTGTTGGGAAAATTGTGTATTAATATTAAAGTGTGTATGCCACATGGGTCTTGCGATTTAAGAGACATCTTTGTATAATTCTACTGTCAATTATTATTATTTAAAGACCTACCCAGCTTCGAAAGCGTGAATTGTGATATATAAGCCTTTCTATAGAAACATTCTGTCCATTAAGAATAAACGCATCAAAATCTATTGCATACCAAGATACAGAGAGAGCAAGTGATTTTGTTTTATACTAAGTAGTGTAGAAGACAAAATATTGGTTTGATTCAAAACAAAAAATTTGTAAGCATTGTAATCATTCATACCATCTTCATATGTTTATATGGTTTACCACTGAACTATCACAGCGTCAAAAAAGTAAAACATAGAATTAAAATGCTGATTTAACAACAATCTTGATCCAGAGGTAGTGGAAGTGGTATTTCAACAAAGGCTAAATATTTACATTAAGGAAAAAATGAACTTGGTTAACGACTAATTACTGAAAGTGTGCTTCTACTACGCTGAGCAGATGGTATCATGTTGCGTCTCCTCATTACTTTTAAATGAAGAAAGCAATTGAGTAACACATCCTCAGGGGTGGGACGACAGTGATATATTATCATACGATGCGATAATTCGTATGAATAAATAAAACTTTTATGTTCAAAGATGTTTTAGAAAGTTTGTTTAAGATTACATTCTTCTTAACCGCTAGTGTTGGTTTGTTATAAATCATATTTTTTAGCAATTTGATCTTCATCAATTGGACATTTTATGGAAACGACAAAATATTATTCACGTGACAAATTGAAAAAGAATGTTTGTTTATTTTTCATATTGTTTAACTATCAAACCAAGCCGCACACAATCTATATCATCATCCCTTTTTAAGCATAGATTTAGTAGCACAACATCATATTATTCACAAATAATTTGGACTATTTTAGCAACATGCTAAAAAATAGCAAAATGCTTTAAAAACTCGTAAAAATTCCGTTTTAGTTCCACAATATCCTGCTAAATGTTGGAATAAGCTTAAACCGCGAGATTAGCTTCTGTCCAGTGTTTTCGAGTACTACATACAAAATTAATTTTTAATACACACTTTGGAAGTGTGAAAAACAGAACGTTATGTTAAGAGAATTACAAACACTCGGGGAAGAACAATGAGAAACATCATCTGTTTCATGTTTGTAAAAGAATTTTTGTAAAACGTTTATTCTGAAGAGTGAAATAGATATATTTTGCCAGCTGGTTTATTTTGTCGCATAAGCATTTAGGAAATGCTGCGTAAATATAAAACCTAATAGTATAGTAATATTTAATGTATTAACAATTTTGTCGTCTTGAATAGTCTTACAGGTATTCAATTATTAGTTTTATATTAAAAAAATGTGTTAGAATATTGCTTTTTACAATTGCATGTAGGCTGATACATTTATTTTGTTCAAAGACTCATACTGTTACACTTGGTAAACAAGTAATGATGTTAGTACGAGCGCAAATGAATTTAACGGACTTAATTAAAAACAAAATCCTATCACAAACTCATATCCAAAAAAGTAATCTATAATAGTAATCAAATATCCCTGTAATATTAACTTTTAATATTATTCGCGTATTCATAACACCGACTATGGTCGCAAGCAGTCGGCCAGTACAAACTCATCGAAACGTCCAGCTATTAAAATTTAATTTAAGCCAACGTAATAAACATAATCAAATGATAAATCCAGACCAAAATTTACGATCAAAATCAATACTTAGAACTGTATGCATTGATATAAAGGTATACATACATATGTATGTATATATGCCTACTGATTGTAAAGGGCGCAAGTTAGACTGTGGCCTACCCTTATCAATTTCATAGACCGCTGTCCTTCTTGGGACCGACGACAGATCCCTGCCGGTGATAACACTTTACACTCTGAATAAATTATCTTGAATCAATAGTAAGACAAAGATTTAATAATGTTACTTGGGAAAATTGATTTTTTTTTTCTGCGATGACGATCACACTTTTTACGAGCTACGCTCCCTGCTCATGATAAATAAATGTTTCACGATTTTCACACAACGTCAACTATTCTCAAACTAAGCAGAGCTTGTATTATGAGTGCTAGACAACTGCTAAACCTATTTATGTATATACCTCTAAATACATACGTACTATAGATAAATTACACCCATCAAAATTACGCTCATCACACGAATATTTGTCCTGGGTGGGGGTCGAACCCACGACCTCTGGCATAGAAGTCAGGGCCACTCACCACTAGACCAACAGCCCACAGAAAAAAAAATAAGAATTTTATAAACTCAATGCGTAAACGGATAGACAAAATATATTCCTTAATATAAATAGTTGAAATAAATAGATGTTTGTCTGGCAAGAGCGATTTGATTCGATTTCTCTTGCGTCTAGACATACAACGAACGGATCCAAGCCTATTTATTTGCGTTTGTAAATCTAAAAATTATGCCCACATTTACTGGAGAGTAGTAAAAACGGGAGGATATAGGTAAAAAGAATATCTTATCACTGCTTAGAAACTAGGTCATGTACTAAAAGTTAAGTAAATACGGGAACTTTATTTTTATCGTTGGTTTAAATAAAGGCGACTTCCGCACTAAGAAATTTAATGCATGTGACGCCAGCGGTTCCATAAACATTCAAATCAAATAGATAAAAATTCCCAGACTTAGTACCGATATTTGTGGATCACACAAAATAAAATGCTTTACATAATAATATGCGGGGATCAAAATTAAAAATCGTCGCACAAAGTTGTTATTAGATAAGTGAGCTATAGTTCTACTATGTATGATCCAAAACGCCGATATAATAAACAAAATTAATTACTGTTATAATAATAATAGTTGGTAGATTCATATCACATTTTAGATTAAAGTTCTCAACAAGGCCTCTGCGTGTTGGACCTGTGTCATCGTGTAAGCCTTTAAAAAGGAACAGATTTCGAGTTTCTTCCCTTGAAGTTATCCCGAGAATCAAAAGAGATCAAATAATAATTATGTAATTCAATTTCATATATTATATTGCGAAATACTGATATCCGTGTCAAAATAACAAGAGCAAAATTAAATTAAATCACATTAACCTAAAACTAAAGTGACGTAGTTCAAAAGAGTTACCGTTAAAAATGTAGTTTTATTCAAACAGGTATTCCTACCTGCTATTATTATAAGTTACCTAAACCTAAATTAATCGAAGCTTTATACTACCCTACACCCTACTACACTTGCCTACCAAACTCAATGCTATTCAGATGTTCCAAAAAACAAAAGCCAGCTCTACATTTAACATTCGGCAAAATAAATTCCCTCACACCAATTGTAACAGTCACTTTACTAAATTCAATTTTTGCTTTTTGCTACATTCACGACCAGCTTCGAATCGGGCTCCAGATTGACCTGTCTAATGTAGCAGAAAATGGAATTTGCGTATGTTATCGATAAAATGTTAAGAAATTACGCACTGGAGGCTCAATTCAATAATGCCAAAGCCCTTGGCTGGTTTCCCACGTAATTTTTGGGTCCTTTTCGGTACGCTTAAAAGGTTTCAATTAGATTTGCAGATGTCACAATGTTCATGTGATCTGGTAAATTATTTTTGGTGTAAAACCAATATTATGGTTTTGGAATCCATATCTTATTAACACCTTTCCAATTTTGTTCGTCTGACTTCCCAAGAGTTTTGGATATTGGCTTTTTATGATTATTTGCTCCTAAGTTCTGCTCGACGCGTTTCATTTTATGTAAATTCGGATTCCGGTTAGCTTCTTCACTAATAATCAAATGTTACTTAATATACTTTTTGATCATGACAAACAGGAGCATACACTTGAAGTTTTGACACTGACAAATCGTTTTAGGCTTAAATATCTGAGATCTGCGTATATTAGGATAAGTATTAACATGACTGCCTATATTATAACATCTTAAACACTTGATACTTAAATGAAAATACACCTGCTATACATATAAACTTTCAAAACTTAGTTTCTCAGCCCAAAGTATCTTGTTGGGTAGATAAGCAGAATTTTTGTTCGCTATTTACTGAACTAATAAACCCCGCAGGTATTCAACATAAGCTGAAAATTACTTCGACTTCAATCCACGTAACTTGGCAATTTAAGTTTTCAAAACTATACAGAAGTTAGTTCTAGTTAAATGCTAGTTGTACCGCCCTAGAGGTTTCCTATTTGATGCTTGGTTTAAGTTAAAAGTTCAAGCGAAATATATCGTACTAATATGTACTCGAAAGTTTGGGAATATGGATGAATGGATGTTAAGGAATTTGCTGACGCTCTGATTTACACATAGGCTAGTTAAACTGTTTTTATTTATTTATTTATTTACTAAAAACTTAAATCATTACATAGTTGAAAACATAGTCAATTCCCACATCTATCAGTCCCTATAAATACAATAGATTTAGATGTGATTATTTTAATTCATAGGTTTATTTTAATAGTTTCAGAGGAATGTATTTTATGTACTATACATCAGAATTGCACCCTTGCGAAGGTGGGGCGAGTCCTTAGTAATTTACGAGTACAAAATGATGTATTCTATAAATTCTTTGTTATTTATTACCAAAAATATGTATAGGTATGGACAGGTATATCTATTAAAATTTAAATACTTTAATATTTGTAAGCGTAACCACTGCTTGTTTATACTCTACTACAATTTGTTGTAGCTAATGTTTGTTCATTGGATATTATTTGTTTTACGCCTAATTACACTAAATCTAACTATTTGTGTTGTGGTTTTAACAATATTGACAATTAAATGAAATGCCGTTCAACTAGAAAATGTTAACTAATTCGTTAATTAAAGTCAAACCCAAACAAACACAATTAAGGAACCTATAATTGGACGGCCGTTATTTGAATTCAACGCGGATTAAAACAATAACCGATATTTTGTATTTTCTTTTTTTTATGTATGATATTGAACTACAAATACTGGTAAAAATAGATATCGGTTGCGTAGAATGTGGATTGTTTAATTTTTTATATTTTTTTACTCCAGAAATTTACATACCGTAGGTACCTCCCAGTGACCAATATGCAAATCAAATCAAAAGATTTTTATTTCGAGTAGGCCTTCTCAGGCACTTAAAAACATTACTGACTCTAGTTGCGCGGTTCCAAAATTTCATTCTTATGGAGAAGAACCGGCAACGGCAATGCGACTCTGTAATGGTACTAGTCGATAGATACTAATGCATAAATGTTGCTCCTTCAGTAGGTACCAAGTCCATCCCAAGGTGGTCTGTAAGAGATCGCTCTTATCAAAAAGATCGCTCATTGTGACACCATGTAACTTTTACGTTTGTCAAATTTATTTCTCATGTGGTGTGCAATAAAGAATATTCTATCTATCTATCTAACCCACATCGATACTCAGACGAACAAAGAGAAATTCACCGTAATTGAGAGTGCAACATAAAGTATATACCTACTCGTATGTGTAAGCCTACCAACTACATCCTCGGAAACACGACACGGCTTAATCAAAAAATTCTCTATATGGAGGTCCGAGGAACTTAAAAAGAAAAACTTCGATACCAGCGTTTTTATTCGAATATATCATATACATACATGTGGTGAAATAGAGCTGTGATCAATTTACACGTATAAAATTGTGCCGTACTGAAACGTTGTGGTGGTCTAGTGCATCAAAGGAAACACTTTGTTGATTTTAATTCAGGCTGTTGTTTTACTAAGATATTTATGCAATCGGAGAAAAAAAAACAAAGACTTCATAAATTGCAATCTGACATCAAAAGCTCACTTCTTGATTGGTCTGATCAAACCATGCTATAGAACATTAAAGAAAGACTAGAGTCCCGCAATGATTTCCAAGTAACAAACAAATGAATACTAACTAAACGCAATATTCTAGAAATTCTACCACAAAACGTTCCAATTATCGTTGCATCTATATTCCCAATCAGTGGCCGCGGAATATAAATTGAAGGCAATTTCCAGTCATCCGCTACATCGTCAAACTCAACCCGTATTAGGCATTTGATGATGCTTTTAGCTGTAATTTCACCAATTTCGGTTTGTTGAAACCGGTACGCTTACTACCATATCTTGAGCATAACTACTACAGTTGAAGTGAGATAGCGCTATACGTTCGGGCTATTGCTAGCTCGCTTCAGCAAGAGCGTATTTCTTTAAGAGCTTTTTATTATAGGTGTTCAGTATTTCGATGCGCTCCGTAACTTGTTCTCTTTGCTTCTTTAGCTAGTTAGGAAAACACTGCAGACTATAAAAAAGTAAAGTAATTTATTTTTGAGTGCCGGTGAAGTTTAGCTTAGCGTTTCTTGTTCAATTTCCTGTACGTCCGTCTTTCTGAATGATGGGAGTATAATGCATGCGTAATCTTGTTTTTTGATAGACATGAAGATAATTTCGTTTTGTTTTTCTTTTTTACCTCGTGGCGTTCTTTTGAGGAATGTGAAGGAAAATTATAATGTTCTTTGATAGAAAACTTGGGAAGTTTTCTTTAAACAACATGATATATTTTTTTACTTAATGATTTCATGTTTACCTTGTTATTTGTAAATATAACTGTGTTTAATACTGGCAAAAAAAGATGATAAATAAATATGGAATCAATCCATACTTTCTATTACATTTTTACAATGTTTAACAAAATTGGAAATTCCCCTTTAATTTTAAATTCTATTAATAGAAAATTCCGGGATTGTTGTTGCCGTACATTCGATATAAAAATACTTTATTACAATTCCAGTTTGCCTATTTTAGTCACACCCCATCGGGTTCAAACGAAATTTGGTGTACAAAGGAACGTGCCCTGCTTTACTACGTAGCCGCTAAGAAAATCGTTCCAGTGGTTCCAATCTTGACAGAAAACAAGATCGAGAAACTTTAGATCCATAACAAATGAACGAGTAACTAATTAGAAAATGGCGAAATAAAAACCACTGGCTGACTGCAAAATTAATTGCGAATGAGAAAAGTAAAACAAAGCAAACGAGAGTTACCCACAAAAAATCTAATTTCACCATTTATCTGCAACACTGCAATGTTTTAATTGAAATATATTCGTACAAACGTTTTTCACTGTAGTTGGCGCTCATTTTTATGAATGAGGTTTTATTTTTCCGTAAATTGTGAGAATTTATTCTATGGAATATGCGATGTATTGCGACGGAAGCTTGCTCGGTGTGAATGACCTTTTGAAAATCAGTCATCAGCTTAAAAGCTGTGATGCGAACTATTTATAATGCAGAATAAGCTGGAGTGATAATTATCGATAAACCACTCGATTTTTAATGAAACGAAATACTAGAATAATGATGAATCATTAGCATAAAACATAAAAAAGTACATAAAAATTGTTATAACAATAAATCAATTTTTTAATTAATATGAAAATACCTCAACTCAATTCCTACCAGATATTTTCTCAAAACTAATTTCTATACGTTTTACAGTACTAACACACAAAAGACGCGCATTTCCTTGTAATTCGTACCCTATCGAATGTTTGAGTAAACGCACGTACTACAGTTACATTCAAGACCTATTCTGAGAACAGTCAATACAATTAGCAGGTAACAAAGGGAATGTGACGTCATCCCCGTTATTCAAGGCATCTGAAATTACAGGCAGCTGTTACAGAGATGTCAAAGTGTAGGCAAATCTTTAGTCTTAGGAAAGGTGAAAATTTTATGCGTTTAAGTATGGGTCATTAACTAAGTTGTATTAAAATAAATCGATATTTTAAATGTGTAGCATTGAGTTTCATTGTGTAAAATATAAACTATAAGATATAAAACTACTTCTTAAGCTATATCGATTCGTAGTTCCCTCATCATCATCCTGCACTTATTTCATTTTACTTGGGGTCGGTGCAACACGTTTTTTTCTTCCTTTCTCACCTATCAGACGTCACACTATCATTTACTCCTTTTTCATTCATAAGCATTCCTTATACAATTATACGATTCGTAGTATCAAAAAGATCATAAACCTAAATCGATATAATTTATACTTCAGCCATTGTTTATACAGAGTGCATGAAAACACAGGTGCATTGAAAAACAAGTCGGTTGAGAGCGCGGTGAGTCGAATGAATAAACTCCACAGTAGGCGCCATACGCCTAACGAAATCTATCGCTTTTCAACTCAACGCGAATCTGAATAAGCAGAAACAAGTTCAAAACTGACTCCGAGACTAAATACTAGGGTTGTTACTTTTATGTTCGAGACAAATTTTCCTAAAGATATTTTTTGATGCTTTTTCTTTTGTGTGCTTAGAGTAAAGTAGAAATAGGATTATCATAAGTGATTATCTTTGAAAATTCTTGGCATGTAAATAATTATTTTAAATCTTTTAAATTATTTTTGTATATTTATGATCTGTTATATTATTATGACAAAAAGTTGAGTTTCGTATGATTTATAGGTATTCCAGAAGGATTATGATTATAGCAGCTGAACCCTAAGCACGAGAACTGAACAGTATCTAAAAATAATTTGTTTTCAGATATCGTACCTAAAATTAGCAATGCAAAGAAAAGCGTGTAGATATTTTTTACTTGCGTTTTAAACAAGTGCGTCGTCCCACTTTTAACAAATATGAACACTTTCACGATACAATCACAATAGTGTACTGAGTTGTTATAATCGTAACATGTACCAATCACCTGCGATTTATAGCACTTTTCTTTTTATAGTTCTTAAGAGATGATAAGCAAATATTGATTATACTTATTTGAATTTACTGCAGTATTATCAAAAGATTTGTATTAAATGAAAATGCTTACATGTATTAGTTTTCTAATTTTATAGAACCTTTCTTAGTATGTTTTAACCTTTTTTACTTGGTGCTCTATATAACTAACGAGTCCTTAAAGCAGGACTTTGCAGGTATGAAAGCGAGATGGCGTATTACAGTTTGTTGGTGGCGTCTCTTTTTTATAACCTACGGCAATGTTACTTTAAAATCTGGTGGTAGGCCCTCAGATCTTAAATATTGCGTAAATAGAAGTTACATTTAATAATGGCAAATTGAATCTATATTTTGTAGTTTCAATAACTTACGTAGATAACTACCTAAGATAAAACTGCAGCAATTAGGAGCTTTTTACAGAACTGCCTATCAGAAAGATTCTATCGCAGTTTTATTTTAATTCCGGATTTTGTAGACGATTGTAAGCAAAACCGTGAGCAGCAAAAACTTTTTGCAAATCCTTTGTACCGACGAGGAAAACGATCATTTAAATAATTTCGCTAACTTTATTACCCTGAAAATTGCCGTGGAAAACTACAGGGAAAATTTAAAATTTAATACTCAATATTTTTGAAGATAATTCAATTTTTATCTACATTTTTAATTTAAAAACATTAATATCATACTTGTATTATTCGTTTATTTCATTACATTATCGAATTATAAAAGTGAAGTGCATTGAAATAAGTCTGAGTTTATTTTTATACTTCAAAACTGGGCTACGTAAATATTTGCTCCATTTATCACCAATCCCTTTTAGTATTAAGTAAACTAACAGCTGACGCTTTTACTTTTCAATATCGGATGACGGCTGGATATTAACATGGCTGCTAAATGTTAATATTTTACGTAAAGCTCGAGCAAACGTCAAGGAACTCGAGTTCGACTTTTGCTCTCTGAAATTTTAGATGCGACTGGCTAAAAACAGATCTCAGTGGCGTGCACTTGGAGAGGTTTATGTCCAGCAGTGGACAGTGATAGGCTGATGATGATGATAAAAGAATTGCTCAAGATCGTCAAAACTGAATTAGTCTAGATACTTTTTCGTTATTTGCTTAATGTCTCGGCGGAACTTCTTAGTGTGAACTTGTAGCGGCCATAACAGTATTAAGCCATTATCTAGTCTTGTCACTAATCATAATGTAATAAATTCTAGCCTGTCTGTCATCAAAACCACTCAATATTGTTAACTGTTAACAAGATTGAGAGTGACATACATTACATATTACATAATTATTTGGCTCATAAAGGACTTGTATTTCAGATAGCTGTTATAAGTCATATGAATTTCTATTTGATTTTAAACTAACTGTTGCCTACGGCTTCACCCACGCGAATGTCGGTAAAAGCCGTAAAAACATTACCCACTTCTGACCTTTTCTGACGTTACCCAATGTTTCTACATCGAATATTATAACTTTCCAACAACGATCGTTATAAAAATATTTTAGTAAATATTGACAAAAACTTAACAAATTATATACTAAAATCTTAATTTTTAAGTTTATCGCGATCACACAGACAGATGCGTCGGAGGATTTCGTTTTATTGTAGTGATAGTGACAAAAGAATAAAATCCTCAACTTTAGAAATTTGTAGTTTCATAAAAAACTCGCCTCGAAATTTTCATAGCTTCACTGGACTAAATAGATAAAGCAAAAAGCCGCTTAAAAAATATATTTTAAATATTACTAAAACAGTCAACCTGCCAAAAGATGCAGATATAAAATTACAAGGAATTCCTAAGCAAGTCACTCAAATTAATTAAACAATGGTCTGTGCCAACCCTATTACTAGCGTCCTCTACGTTTGCAAGTGAATCCAGTCTGGTGACGCTACAAGCTCTTTAATTGGTACACTATAGTATATTTTCTTAGCCACATACATATAAGTTGTAGTGTAAGTTAAACGTACGTGATAAGTGTTGGAGTTTCAAACTAGCGCCAAATTTTGCAGCGAAATTTGCATGGTAGAGTTTGAAGTCGAAAAATATGTGGCGCTTGCCAATTATATGTTTTTAAAGTAGGACTGTTGCAGTTCTGGAAAAAAAGACGACGTTCTATGCCATTTAGTGTCCGACCGTCTAGCTTCCACAACGGCAATAATATACTTTGAGAATAGTTATTTAAGTAATTATAGTTATTGGTATACATTACCGGTTAAACCAACTAAGGTTTTAAATGTAACATATGACTTAGCATAGAGTAGAATTAAAAACGTGGGACGAAAAGGGAATCCCAACTCGCTCAATGACTGAGTAAGTAGGTTTTCCTATCTAACATGTCCAAAGGAAAAAAAAGACATGTCCGCATTGTCTTTTCCGTCTGAAAGGACCAAGTTTTATTTAACCAAGTGGAGTTAAGCCACACTTAATTTATACTTCTGTAACAAGGGCATAATTATAACATTGACCCTGTTGATTCCGGTTCCCACTTTTTGTGCTCAACAGGAAAGGTTTCAAGTTCAACAAGATACCCTTCACGGTGACCCCGAACAACCTACTCTGCATTCACGAAATGAGGAAGTTTGGTCCTGTTTTATTTCATTTAATTAAAAATGAAAGTGAAGATGGTATAAGTTAATGGTATTATATAATTATGTCACGATAAAAATAAGGACAAAACTACTTGATACAGAATAGATTATGAAAGTTAGTGGGAGATATAATATATACATACTTTAATTTCAGGCTAATATTTAATAGAGTATAGAATGTCAATATAAATAATTGTACCACATAAACAAGATTTTTTTTATCAAGATGTACTCTTAACCACCGACTATCTATCATTCTGGATTATTTGACATCGATCCTATTCTCAAACTGGAAGGAGAATCAAAACCCTTTATACCAGTAGTGGAAAACATTCATAGGATTAAATCACCCTACTTAGAGCCATGTATGTAGAGGCATCCAAAACTAAATTCTCCCACACAATGAACATGAATGCATAATCCCCCGTTATTCACGATAAACTACAGCAAATCCCTCGTCGCCGAACAAAGACAAATAAGCTCTTAAAAATACATTTTTGCCTTCTTTTCAATTCTATAAGTCTGTGGTAGCGATGCTTCATCTGAAGGCTCTTAATTAAAAACCAGAAACAATAGAGTTGCCAACGTAAAAATGGCTGGTTGTGCATCGCATTTAATATTATGCAGTCTGTGGTTAGCTTCCGTAGTTTTTGTGGATGTTTACTTTATTGTAATAGATGTCTTTTTAGCCGGCTGTGTAAATGTTTGTGGAAATTTATTCTCTTTTAGCGAATAAGCGATGTTGAAATAATTTGATTTAAAATGTAATTGTTTCTTGATTCATGGATTGTTAATCTAGTAATCCATAGATCGATTGAACTTCTTTATCTGTTGGCCTGATTTCTGGCTTTGATGTGAAACAGGTCTATAGAGAAAGAAAACCAAATTAGATATTCTGTATTTAATCCACTATTTAAGTTTTTGGTGTACTTCTAGAAAATGTTGGTCTAAACCTAAAGCCAGTGCGCGATGCCGTAGAATAGAATAGAACATAAATTATTTATTTGCTAGAAATGTATGTTTACAAATTAGGTGGTAAATATTATGATTTAGTGAGTCCGTAAATGATAATATAATTTAATTTTCCCAAATTTGAAAATGAATAGGCCTATTCACAAATAATATTATTCATCATCATCACTTTACATCATTCCAATAAATTCAAATAACAACTTGATATTAGCAATTATTTAATCACATTTTGAGCATAGTTCAGTTAAAACGGTACTCGAAAATTATTAGTACAATCCATGGTTGCATTGTTCATAAATGAGTTCAATAAAGCTGCGGTTCCCAAATAATACAGTCCCGTCGCCAAAACAATTTAAGAAAATGCATACAATTCGGCCTTATTGTACTAGAAAGACCATTGTCCAATTGCACTTAAAAAGAGCCCGTTTTGGTCTGAAGTAATAAAATTATACGCATTCACTTGTTTCCTTGAATTTGGTCAAAGTATTTTGGACTGGTATCAAATAGTTAATAGAGCATGGTAGGTTAGTATTTTTTCCATGTGGATATTTTATATTTTTGTTGGCAACACCGGGCATGTCATTAGGGAGAAACTTTTAATAAACGCTCTTTAGATTTGGGGCCAGCGTTGACGTCGGACGTATAAATGCATTGTGTTTTTAACTGGGGAGAAATATTTAAACTAGGGAACAGGTAGCGTGAGTTTTAATGTTGAAAATAGGTACTGTTTTCCTAACTACTTTTAGGAAAGTTTCAGGCTTCCAGTAATAGACTTAAATTTTAAAATTGATTAATAATTTGACCTGTTTTGTTCAAAGTAAAGTTATAATTAAGGTCTTAATATTTCCTGTTGTGAATTGTATAATGGTTAAGAGGATGTTGTTTTTTTTTCACTACTTAACAAGGAAACACAGGAGTTCGTTTTAATAGAAATAGTTTTTTTATGACTAAATGAGATATCACTTTGTTGTTTTCATTTTTGATGATTTGAATTTAAGACCTTATTTTCAATCTTTAAACCTACCGGCCATCAAAAATCGATGCGTAAGAGCGTATTTACTGAAGCCCTTAACTGCTTCATTTATAACGTAGTGAAGCAAACTATGACATTTTCCGTACCTCATTATATTTGCCCGTTGCCTAGCAACCGTCTCACAATGTTAAGGTCGTTAGATGCCAATTTATAATGTTGCTACGATGGTTCGGTAAATATTTTTTAATGATATGGTGTGTCAAGATCCACCTGTGTATTGAGGGCACAAGGGTAAACTAGCCCAAAATTCCTTTTGCTAAACTAAGAGCAACAGCCTTATAATAATTAAGGTACGCGTGTTTTAAAAGTGTTAGCAACCCACATCTAATACTAAACTCATAATCCATTTACAATTCGGTATTTATAAAGCGGCTTTTTGCAAAATTCCAAACAAAATACTGAACCTATAAGCAACAGACGAGGAAGAAAAAAGTTTTACAAATATTCGTTCCGAAATGAAACCTGAAAACCAGGTACGGAAAAAGCTTTGAGCATTTCCAGTTTTTATACAAAACCTGATAGAAATCAAAATGGTCCAGCAAAAGACCACACCAAGTATTACGAGATAAAGTTACATCAATATTCTTTTAATAAAGCAGTCTTTACGCAACGCCATTCAAATTGGCGGCTGGTCCTTTGCGGCGCAACCGTGCTTACGGCAATCTTCGATGACTACAGCCAGATTAGCTAGGATTATACCAATAAGCGGCAGAGATCCACTTTCACTGAGTATTAGGTATCTCTCTCCCAATAATGTAATGTTATCTAAAGGACCGGTATTATTCTGATAACAATCGATAGATGGAGAATAGTAGGTATTATACGTGGGGCTCATAACCCTGAATATTTTCCTTTATTATTTTTGTATGAGATCTCATGCGTTTGTAAGGGTCAGGATTGGTTTAGATGTATTATATTGGAATCGTTTGGAGCTTTCATATGGGTTTGTTGTGGATATGTATAATAGGAATCTATTTTATATTTGAGGGCCACTTTAAATTAATACAATTTTTATACTTAACTTTCTTCATTCGCACACTACCGTGAAAAACACACAACAAAATGTAATGATTTTTTAAAGGTACCTGAAAACATGGATCCAATCCGACCTAAAAAAATATAAATGTTAAACCTTAACGGTAAATCTCAAGTTTTCAGATACAAGTCGCCTGAAGTTCATTAAAACAACAACTTCCATATTGATAAACATTCAAGAAAAGTTAGGCTTTACATAAAAATAAACTCTTTTTCCCTGAGAATACTTGAAGTTCTTAATCACCTGAAGAAATTCAAAGACGTGTTTTGGCTCTTTATGATGTTTGAAAAAAGTTACTCAATTATTTATATTTTTTGAAGTAAGTAAGTACCTACAGTCAGCAAAAAAGTTCCTGAATAATACCCGATTTAGAATAGTCCTGAATAACCAACAATCAAATACAGTAAAAAGTAGGTACGTTTTTTTACAATAATATTAGAATAGAATAGAATAGAATAGAATAGAATACTCTTTATTGTACACCATAGTTACAGCTGTGAAAAAGTAAATTCTATACAGTAAGTATATTAGGTATACAAGTTGTTAAGCATTTTTAACAGTTTAAAAAATCATTTGTTTATGGACTTTTGTTGCTTTCCTTACATCCTTACTCGTGGTGTTTAACTTTGATCTTGGGAGTTCTGAAGGTATTAAACGTATTTTGATCCTATTGACGCGAAACAAGAAATCGATACTTTTGGAAACCCTAAATTATCGAATAGCGCCAGTTATCGTGATTCCGTGAAAGTTGATGTTTTTAGGGGTTCTTGGTGAGTACATACTCCTTTTACGCGTGGTTTTGAACATAACCATAATTGAATATAACAGCTGGGTTCAAAAACGATATTTAGGTAAGTGATTTTCTAGATTGACATAATTATAAGGATAGTCATTTAGAACATAAATTAGCTTAGATCTCCATAAACCGAAGGTCTGGGAGTAAAGGCTCAGCCAGTTTACCAGGCCCTTTCCACTAGGACGATGCCGGCGTTTTTAGTGAGTACACCAGGAGTTTTTCAGCTCCCCGGGAGTTCTGCATACCCTCTGAGTTGAAGGGGATGCGTAATGTATTTTTCCCCAGCGAAACAAAAAAAAGTTTCCTTCATAAATTAAACAGAACCAATGTCAATACAATGTTGTCAATAAAGTTGAAAACAATATTTTAATGATACAAAAAAGCGTTTTCATTTTTTTCCAATTAAAAACAAATCCCAGCTTATTTTTGAAACCGTAATGCATTTCTCATACAAATGTATTACTAGCTCACGGATGGACAATTTTATTTTCATACCTTAAAACTGGGTTACGCAAATATTCGCCGTTCCATTTATCACCAATCCCTTTTAGTTCAAAGTATATTGTCAAGTAATTCTCTTTTGAAATTCAATATTTTCAGTGCTTCAAGATGGCTCGTAAATGCATTTTACTTTACATTGATGTATTTTTGTTTAAAATTGTTTTTGTAAATATTTATTGACATTGCGTGTTTGTTGTCCATTGCAGGACAAAAAGAATCCTTTATTTTTTCTCAATTATCACGATTCTTTGCTATTGTTGTCCATTATCTTGATAAGGGATAAAATGCTTCCTACTGGGCTAGCCAGAATATATCTTGATGTTTTGTAGAGTTAACATAACATTACTTTACGAGTACTGTATGAATTTAATACACTAATATACACAAAAAAAATAGCTTATATAAGTGACATTATTTTGTTCTGTAACTATTGACTATTTTCCCATAACCAACCATTATCGAAAACGAAAGAGGGTACTTAAAACAATATGTAAACTAGCAGAAAATTCCCTAACACAGATTGCCTTCAAACTAAAGCTTTCGAAGGAAAATGTGTAAACAGGCCATTTAAATTTTCACATTAATAATGTTGATAAGTCGTTGACCCAACAGTTTCGGGCTCTCTGGAGGCCTTTTTGGTCTTTATAAAGGCTCATTTGAGCAGTCATTACTCCCGTACGCAAAGTGCGAGAGACTGAAAAAAGGTTAGTGACCCATCTGGTGAACTGGAAGAATGCTTATTATAATCAGGGTCGATGACCTTTGGAGCAAAAATCTGGAGAACTAACATACTATAGGTATTTGTTCGGGATGTGTGTGAGCTTTAACTTTTTGTTTGCATGCCTGTTTACGAAACGACGGGTTTGTGAAATCCCTTGTCCTGGTGTTGTGATTTGAGTTAAGGGTTTCCTTTTTTTACTCTAATGGTCTTATATTTTAATATTTTTTTAGCACACATAAATAAGCTGATTTAATATCAATTACAGTTTTGATCGTTACTTTTAGGAAGTAGTTCGTTTCAATTCTTAAAATAAGAACACTGTGTGTTACGTTGGGTAAACGTTCAGTAATGCCCGTTATTGTGGGACCAACTAACTTTGCAAAAAGAGTCATAGCATAATTTATAAATTAGAATTTTAAAATTTTTGTTCGTTAGTTTCGATAAAACTCGAGAACGGCTGAACGGATTTATCTTATCTCGGTTTAAAAATGTTCGTGGAGGTCTAGGGAAGGTTTAAAAGGTGAGAAAAAATTGCCGGGCAAAGCCTAAAAACAGCGCTTTTCCTTTTCCCATATAAACGTTTTCTAAATAAAATTTAGATACACTTTTAGGTCTTTTATTTATCGATTGGGGTAGTACGAAGTCTGTCGGGTCAGTTAGTCCTTAATAAGACTAAAATCATGGAATCTCAGTCAGTGATTCCAGAATATTGTGTGACGAAGTCGGGAAGGCAAAATCCCCATATTTACAGCCACAACATCGGTATTATGGCAATGAAAAGCTGGGGTTAACATAAAAATCTCATGATGTCTTTATGGATAATTGGATCGTCATTTATTGTTACTGCCAGAGCCAGTTATGTGTGAAAGGATAATATAGTACCAATTGGTATAATAAGATTAACAAAGAATTATGTTTTTCTGCAGAAATTTTCATGGCTATGTTGCTCAAGTATTAAGGAGCAGAAAAATTGCTACGTCAAAGTTATTATAAGTGTTAAATCACTGCTTATAATAAAAAAATGCTCGGTGATGGAAACCAAAGAAAAATGCTCAGACTATTTTATTCATACTATGCACTAGTTCCCATTAAGAATAGACAAAGAGTTGAGAAAACAAAACAAATGCTAAATGTTGTCAAAAACAGTGCATTGCAAGAAACAAAGGAAACGCTACAATGACTATGTTTGATAAATAACGAAACTTGTATGACAAAGGTATTAAATTTCAACTCGAATTCAAAATCGATATAACGATGTGTGATAGAAACAATGAAACTATACAAATATGTATACAATATAAAAACTAAACTTACATACCTATGCATCACATATTCACAAAGTGTTTAAAAATATGACGTCATCTCCGTCAGTGACGGGAAATGTACCCAGAAGGGTTTAAACAAAAATCCTTCACACATCACACAGACAAAATTGTAAAGTTAATTACATCGTCAGTAATTTGGTTAAGCAAGCATATTATTCTACACATAATAACTTTTTATGATAACTCACAAGGTTTTCAGCGGCAAAGGCTTAATACCAACAATTTTATGGCTTACGATCCATAATACACTTCATTATATTCTAACTCAAACACAAAACTTTGTGACCTCATAATCCTTAAGCTTGTTACGTATAAATAGGAACAAAATTTCAAGACCCGAAAATATTTACGAGTAAAATTTAAATTAAATTATAACTTTTACGGTATCTCTGAGCATGAATACCGGTTGAGGTGTTTAATTATTTTAAACGAGATTTTAATAGTCTTCACGATATCTAATATCTAAGATTAAAGGATAGAAAAATCCAAATTTCTGAGATATCTGTGTCCTTCTGAGAAATTGTTTAAATGTCGAGGTGTAGCGCAAACTTTAATTAATAATTTTATTAGCTTTTATAAAACACAAAATATCCAGTTTAAACAATTTTAACCCAATTACCAGCGTCAATGTGAGCAGCTACATTTGAAACCCTTTTATTTAACCAAGACAACGAAACCAGAGATACTTATTCAAAAAACGTCCACATAAAGACCCTTGACGAAAGAAAACACGAAAATTAAAACCAATGTACGGTAAAAACCCTTCAGCCATATACTTTCACAAAGCATCACCTACAAAAAGGAAAACTACTTTCTAAAGTAAAATAAAACCAAGAAAAAACAAATGAACAGTGGAATAATGACGTCATTTCGTTACTTTATTCGCGCGACCCGAAAAAGGGACAGACAATGAAGTTTGGATAGCTAGTCAGTCATAGAGACGATATCTGTTGGTGACAAGCAAGGGAATTCCGTTTTTCTCTCCATGGGATCCATATTGATGTAATAAATATGGCGGATTCTACAGGATGTTATAATATAACACGCATACATGGATATTTTCAATGGCGTCAAAACTGGATATTGTCAAAGATTTAAGTGTGTTAAAAATAAAAAGCGATGAAAATAAATTAGTTTCATTCGTTACGCTACTAAATAATAGAACTACAAACGAAAATTCATAGGTGAAATGATCAAATGTATGCATATGATAGGAGTAAGTCATCCGTACAAAATGTCATTTCCACACGTGTAACTTATCTATTAACGCAAATTATTGTGAAAATGTGACTTAGGTAAAGAATATTTGTTTAATGTAATTGTAATAAGCTGGTAATAAACAATTTAACAGATGCAACTACAATGCGACCAAGATACAGAATAAAATATTTGATAATTAGGCTCTATTTTGATTTGTGCGTGATGAACTGCAACGCATTGCCGTACATTGACCAAACGCGGGAGACGTTGCGTGGCGGTTCAGGTTTAGTCAACAAGAGTCTGACACTACCCACTTTTTCCCCTAAGGAGGTGGGTGTCCATGAGGATTCCCCCGTTTCACCAAAAAAGGCTCTATTATGCTGTAAGTCTACTTAAAAAAAAACATAATTCTAAAATTAATGCTTTAGTTACATTTTATGTCTAAAAATTGTCTTAATTCAAAAGTCAATTACTTACTGTCTACACGCGGATACGAGAATCATGTTAATAATAAATTACTGCTAACTTGTGAGTGTGCACCCTGTATGTTGTCATATGTTGTGTAGAGCAAGGGCATTGACGTATTGTTTACGTAATGTAAGGAACGCGGTCTTGATACTCAGCGAAAACATGTCAAATAGAAACGGCAGCCCATTGAACAAAATGTATCGACCCTACTTATATAGATTGAATATGATCAAGGAAGGTTTTCATTGAAAGAAAACATTTATTTCGTTATGTATACAATGATAAATTATCATTTGATATTTCTTTCGAATAAAATATTTGCCCATTCTGTCATTTAACGTTCGAAATTTTATATAAACAAACGCCTACTCAAATTAAAGATCTGTAAAAAGGCCAAATCAATATCTTGGTTTCATTGTTGAAAATTAATTTAGTTTCGCTTAGAACAACATTCCTATATATCTGAAAGGACCACTCAATTTCAAGAAAATATAGTCAATAGAAAAACTATTTATTATTGCCCCAAACTATTATTATAGATTTATCCAAAGGACGAAAGATCTAGGCTATCCTTACACTGGTTTTTATTGCTTATTCAAAAACCGTACAAAAGGACCAGCACCTACAGTTATTGCAACTTATCGTTAATTTCATTAAACCTATCGGATACCTCGTCAATTCTACTTCAGTTAATGAGGCAAATTGCCACTTATTCAATTTAAATTAAGGTATTATCCACTCAAAATACACCAAGCCATATTTATTGGCCTTTTGTAACTTAACCTTCTCGAAACATCAATAAAATATATTTACATACATAAAAAGTACTGTCTTTCGTTCCCTGGATAATTCGCTGTACGCTATGTTGTTGAGTAAGATGAAATGGCTGATAACGTCTGCCGTATTAGGTTAAGCGTGACGTCACGTTTTGTATAGGACTCTTGTGAATTGGGAGGCTGACAATGATAGGTATTTTGATGCGAATATTCTGGACCTCTGTTTTATATGTTTTTGGCTTGAGCAGAAATCTAGTCAGGTTTCTCTCTGATATGTCATCTGAGATGTAATAAAATACATAATATTGTTCTTCAGATTTCTTTTGTAGGTTGAAAAATGTTAGTGGAGAATTGGATGGAGAAAATTAAACTTATCAAAATCAAGTATCAAAAAGTTTTACCAAAAATTTTGAAATTAAGAATAACAAAGAATGGACGTAAGACTTAACACTTCACGATTGTTAAAAAATAATATAAAACATAAGTTGTGAAAACTTAATCCCTGATAGACTGAATATTAATAAGCAATTTGAGAAACTTTCTCTGCAAGCAAGAGAATGAAGACCAACCACTTTGGAAGTTTTTACTTTTAAAATAATATATTAATGGAATCTCTGCGCATCAAAATTTAAAGATAACTTGACAATCTAGCTTCGACCAAGAAATTAAAATTTTGTAAGTAGCTGAACGGCTGTTAGAAGCTGGACACGAGCGGCTGAAAACAGATCTCAGAAGCGTGCATTTGGAGATGCCTATGTCCAGCAGTGGACTGCGATAGGCTGATGTTGATGATGAAACAGCTGAAAACGTGTCTTTTGTATGACGACTAAGATAAAGGCAGTTAAAATAGCGTCTTGAACACTTTTGTTATATAATATGGTTTTTCTCACGCGTATTTATCGAGATAGCCCAGTTAGTAGCCGAGACAGTTTCAAACGCAACAGAAGTCCTTAATCTTGAGCCGACATGGAGGGCGAGCAAGTCGTGTATAATTTAACAATTATGAATCCGCATTACGAAAGTTATTATAACAGTCTTTTACACTGTTGGTTAGACGCCAAAAAAAAACTTAAAACACAGAAAAACAGATACACACTCTGTGTATTTGCTTTTCTTTAACGCGTACTTGGCAAAATCTGTTCCTACCGTTACTTTTAACATTTATCAATCAAATTAACCTATTTCAACCCACTGTTAAACAATGGGCTGGCCTAGTTTATATCAAAACTTAGTTTTCAGGTCACCAGTATCAAACTCCAAGTTTCGTCTTCTAGGACTAACATTTCCTTCTCCAGAAATTACTTGAACGTCGGGATAAATAATACGATTAATTTGCGATAAACCCCGTTAAACTGCACGGATTTTCCGAACCGGAAAATTTTCAACATAATATTCACCACATACTGCCTAAAATATTCACAGATTCGCCTCTCTGATATTCGTTATACATAGAGGAGCCTCCGGCCATTTATCTAGAAAACTAAACGCTAGTTGCAACCGCACTAGACAAGACTAAGGCAATTACATAAATTATAGAAGCGAATAATTGCTGCTAATTAAAGCATTCCTATGCATTTCATAGTGCTTCGTAGTCTGTAGTTTTAGAGGCCTACTCTTATTACATGATGAGTTTTTTTTAGGAAATACCACAGAGAATCTAAAAGTAATACATGATCATTGGAAAAGCATCAGTTCCCTTTAGCAACGACTCTTTCTGTAAATTTGGTTGCATTTTCCTTAAACAGTTCGGAACGGTTCATACTACTCATCTACTTTTTTAAATTCGAAATTATTGAGACTCAATTATTAATCAGTAAACAGTCACTATTTACTACATTAGCTATTGCACAGTATAGTATGAAAGACGTAAAATTAAAGAGAAACGCAGTATGTATGCAGAGCAATATTAAAAATTCTGTCTTTGAAAGGTGGATGCAATTTTGTTCTCATTTTAAACGAGTATACAGTTAAAATGTGTACTTAGCCTTTTATATATACGTAGTGATACGCATTAGATTTCATATAAAATTCTCTTAAACTGTATTTGTCCTAAATTATTATTTGCGTATTACATAAATTCCTGTGAATAGAATTTGTGTTAGGTTGAACTATTCGGATGAAAATCGCAAAAAGCAGATGACAACATATGAAAACTAAAAATTGTTTTGGGTTTATGACGTAAAACATTTGACACTCCTATTTCAATTTATTACTTTGATGGGCCACGATACAGTTTTGAGACTTTTCTGTTACATAACCACTGTTTTTATTCCTCAATTTTAATAAATAACATTGCTTGACGAAAGGATATTTCCTAATCCTATCCCAAACAACTTCAGTTTCCAGAAAGAGCCGTTTATATTAACAGCTAAATAGATTAGCTAATTGGACCAGCTAAAGCTTCTCCAAGCTATCCAATTGGATTTGTCGTGAAGATCTGGATAACTTCATATTGATGCAATGTGTTTAAACATTTGATAACTTACGATGACGATGGAAAGAGGAATTTTTAAGGATCATAGAAAATATTGATATAATTGAAAATATCTTACAAATACGAGATCAACTTTTTTTGGAAAAAGAAGATTTTTTTAAATTTATTATAATGATTATAATAAACCAGCATAAATACACGTTCCGCAGCTGGGTACATACCTCTTCCCATAAAGGAAAGGTTTGAGCATTGTTCGCCACGCCAATTCACTGCGAATTGACGATTTCAGATTTCAATATTTGAAATTCAGGTTTTCTTACACACATTGATACTTGTGTGGGCCAGTGCCGGGGAACAAACCTGCAACTCGTGCATAAAAATCCACACATAGAACCGGTTGATAAAAAAATATTATTTTATACATTCGTACAAGTTTTTTATTGCTTTAGGTGCGTGACATTAAAAATAAGATACCTAGACAGGAATAATCGCGGACGGTAATTAAATTTTGTCAGAACTTGAATGATACCTATCTCTATAGGCTGGAAAAGTTGTTATAAAGATTAAAGTTCTCTTCTGCTCTAATCTTTACAACGTTAAACTATTAAACGTGAAACACCAATTTGAAACTTTCTAGGTCTATTGGATATCTCATTAAACTTTGTAACAAGACAGTCGGGATTAAAAATAGTTTTCCTAATGTTTCCTTCTGATGTTTAAAGGCAGCCTGGAGTAAAAAAGTTGGCACGATAACACTTCAGTCATCGTATATTGATTTATTTAAGAAACACAAAATTTACAGAACTGTTTTGAAGCTTTTTTAAGAGATGTATAACGGTTTACTCACTAGTATTACGGATAGCCCGACTAGTTTCGGACCCAACCGGAATCCTTAATCATGAGCTGACGCGGCGGAGGGGTCGCGAGTCGAACTGAACAAGAGTCTTAAATATGAATAATTCTCACGAAAGTTATTACCTATAATAATATGTTATGAAGCTGTTTATGAGATTAAGGCTCTTGATGCACTTAGCCATCTATTAGGTAATTCTTGATGTTTGCTACCTTGTACCAGAAAAGTCGTATCCATTTTAGGCTACCAAAAAAATTAAATGAAGCAAAAGTAAAATTGGGGATGTTTTGGCTAAAAGCCAGGGGCTGAGTGAACTAAACAGACATGTATGTATGTAGAATGAGATGAGAATAATATATTACTTGCATGTAAAAGATGCACGACAAGATTGTTGTTAGCTAAAATACATGGCCTTCGTATATATTTTACGAGAACGTAGTTGATTTTGGTCTTTATTTTTGCTATAAATATTGCCCGGTGAAGAATTCTGAAAGCTCTTATTTATTTATTATTACAAGATTTCTGACTAACTATATCTGTTCACAGGGTTTGTCTGCGGAACATACTTTTGTTACAATAAAATATTAAAATTCATTAATTATTACATTATTATTTATATTAATATATATATAAAGGTTTCTCGATCTAAAGACCAGGGGTATGTACAATTGATGCTGCATTCGTGTGATTGGTTGCTTAACATAGGTACACACTTCTTGGATACATAGAAATCAAATCCAAGAATTCCTGATAAAAGTATGGAAATCACGTCAGGGATGTTTGATCTGATAACGCAAATTTACATATTGTTACAAAAAGTGATGTGTTACATCTATAAGTATCACTTCGAATTTATTCTGAATAGATGGTGAGACTAAAAATGAAAAAGATTCCGTTAGAAAAATTTTTCTTTTTTTATTTTGATTTTTTTTAACAGATATAGATTAGCATAGTACAAAAAAAGGAATTAATTGCTAACTGTAAAAAAAAATGAAATCCGGTTACAACTGAACACAACATTTCAATTACAATTGTAGTACTACGTCTAATTTTTTACTGAGATCAAGGTTCCATAAAAGTGGTTTAATGATAAAACAGTACTGAATGAAATATAATTCTATTCTTATCACAATGAAAAATGTAATAAAAAATCCCATAATTAAAAGATTAGGTCCTCTGAACATTAAGTGGAGTAACGATAAAAACCACAATTTTTAATTAGGTTGCAGCACTGAAACTGCGGGAGCACCATCAAAGTACTTTTAGCGGTTTTTGTGTAACGCCTGAACAAATATTTGCATAAAAGAAAACCTGAACTTTGTGCACTTTCATTTGTAGTACACATATTTAAGTACATTTAATGAGTATTCAGGCTGTGTTTTATGTTCGAATAAAATTTTTCGTTAATGAACGTGAAATTGGACAATAAGCAAACTATTCGTTCACATGACGTTTATTTGTCTAGTTATTTCTAAAGTGAATTTTGGTTACTTGATTGGATGCCTATTTTTTTTACTCCTTTTTTTTCGTGGAAAATCATCAAATAATAACCCCGCCCGCTTTGGGCGAAGCGGAAGGAATTGGCAAAGGAGTATGCAAAAAATTGTATGGGCTCTGTCCCAAGCACCAACAGACTTGGGACTAATTTTAATATAATTATGAAGTCCCTTAAAAAGACAAATATCGATTTTTTGCAGTTTTTTTACAGTTATTTCAATAGGATATAAAAATGTATGCAACTTAAATACAAATGCATTGGTAAAACTAAATCAAACCAAATAGAAAATAAATTGCTAGGTAAATATTGGATCTCGATGTTGGTTTATTTTATTAAGGCAGTAATTGCATTTAAGTAAAAACCCTATTAATAAAACGATAACGTGCAAAATTATTTGCACTTAACCACAATGCATGTGCTGATTATCGAAGCTTAATCAGTTAAGCACTTTAATGACTAACGAATAAGGTTATATTTTCGATGGCATGATAAAATTCTTCTGTACTTCATTTGCGCGGACCATAATCTACATTGTTTGTAACGCTTTACATTGTATTAAATTATTATCGTCCACCGGCGCTCTTGTACAGCAAGTTTACTTTGCAGAGCTGAGCTCAGATTAAGTCAGTAATAAAATATAGAACATGATGAGAATTGGAGCAAGACTCTCTCATATTTGCTCTCTAGTTGTTAGATGATTAAGTGGTTGTACTAAACGCGAATAAAATTGTTTGCTTGAACTTCTTTTGTTTGTTTTATAAAGTTCTCTTTGATTTGTATTTTGTTTTCAACAACCTTAATAGAATTTTTAAACTTGTTTATCAGTGTACGAAAATATAAATCAACATATTATGAGAACAAAGTTTTTAATTTCGAATGCATAATTGTTTCTGCGGCCAGATTTAGTATTAAGAAATTAGAGTTATAATGAAGGTTCAAATAATTTGTTTTGAAAGACTTTCAAATCGAAATTCAATGTAGAAAATACGATAATTCTGATTAAAACAAAAGACTATCACGATGGCCACAACTGTAATATAAATGAAGTAAGGGCGTTATAAAAAGAACTACGATCATGCTTCGGTTGGTTTAACCCGATGCGAGGAAATCAAGCGATAATAGTAGAAAAAAAGGTTTTTTCTTGTGGCGTCGAACCGGAAAATGTAACTTGGGACACAACTGTACTAGATAAAGTTTTTGACACTCACAAGAAAGAATTCTTTTTACTTTTATATATTCGTAAAAGATTATTTTTTCCCTTTCATAAAGTTCTGTACAATTTATCAACATATTTGAATGTTTGGAGACATTTTGATCTGGGTCTTATTATATTTAGATTTTCTTTGTTAAGTTTTATAAAGTTGTGTTGAAGTGACATGAAGTGGGGAGTTTCGAGACAGTTTTTCTATTGAGTTTGTAGGAAAATGCTTGAATATTTTTATGTAAGAAAATGAGTGACGAATAATAATACGTAGAAACTATTAATAACTATTACAGACAGTGACAACTATATAGGCGTGTAATTTGTAGTCAAAGGGGTTGCAGAGTCTCTCGATCGCTCTCTATTTACTGTAGCGTTCACGGTGCACTCAAAGACAATTGTGTGTATATATTTATGAATATAACTCTGTCATTACCTGTTTGCTTACTTTTTTATAATTAATTCCGTGACTTGCATTCATAATTATATGTTAACGATTTTAAACTTTCGCGACTTGTAAATATATTTTAGACGGAAAGAAATATCGAATTATATTATCGTGAATAAGTCCGGTTTGTCGTCTAAAACATAGAGGCTAACGGTTCGTCTGACATCGCCACCGCGTCAGCTCATGATTAGACTCAGTTTTGGTTCGAGACTAGTCGAGCTATCCCAATAAATACGTGTGAGTAAACCATTAACCATGCCATAATTCAGCCTATGTTTGTCCACTGCTGGGTACAGGCCTCTTCCCATATAAGGCAGGTTTGAGTATTGATCACCACACTAGCTCACTGCGGATTGGCGATTTCAAATTTCAGAATCTAGGTTTCCTCACTACGTTTTCCTTCACCGTTTGTCAGTATCTTTGCACCTCATGCTTACAAATCCATACACAGAACCGCTAGTCCACCACGGCATCTACAGTATGATTATTTTTTAACCTTTTTGCACGACCATCATTTCTGCTCTTAACTGTCCATTACGCTTTAAAATCCCCTCTTAATATTTTCCAAGTGTAACTTAAACTCTACTTAACAGAACATAAAAGGAATGTAATTGTACCGCGGTGGGCAGGTGGGTAATGTGACACAATGCTTCGTTTAGCGTAACACGACGCACTGACCACTGAATAATACAGGTAGGAAACTGCACTTAATTGTTGGTCTAAATACTTTAGTGTGTTTTGTTTAGCGGTGATATCACACAATTTTTTTTAGGTAGTTTGTGTGTGTTTGTACATTTATTTAACGGTTCTTATACACAAAATAATGGAAGCACTCAAATTGGAAAGAGATGTACACAAAGGTACTGCTTATTTCTAACAGAAACCTCTTTTAGCTAACTCGCAAAAGGAGAGATAAACGTTGTATACTTTATTAACAACAATAACCATAGTCCACTGTTGAGCATGAGCCTCTCTAATTTTTTTCTCTCTGTACACTTTTAATATTTCTTTCAATGAAAGTCGGTACAGACATAGCTGTTATTTTATGATTCAAAATCAAAATCTGTATTCCGTATACCAAATCTCTGATTAACTTGAAAACGCCCTTGATTATCGATGTCGCCACTTAACACGAACTCGTAAAATTTTAATCAACAAAACCTATTTAAACCTCCAACTAATATTTTCTGTAATGTAACTCAATGTTTCATATTCATATCTCAATTCAGAAATATCTGTAAATGTCAACTGGTTCAATTTCAAATTCGATCTATGTATAAGTAATCAAACTGAGCAATACCTGTAACTGGCTTTGTGTTATCGATAAACTGTGCTGTATCATTATTCTTAAGCGTAGAGTATAGCATTTATTCAAAACCAATCAACAGTTTAATGAAAACTGCAGACGATGCGTGTTACACAGTTCACGAGGCAAATGGGGGTAACTAATGAGTTTTCAATATTCAACGTTCGATTTAGTAATTTATAGTAAGTTGTCAATGACGTAGAAATTAACTGAAACAAATCATCGTGTTAGATTCAGTATTTATTAGAAAAGAGGCAATTAAATAAATAAATGTAAATTAATATTCCATGACTTTCACACAACGCCATCTAGTCTCAAATTTAGCAAAGCTTGAGTACTAGACAACTAATAAACATACTTATATATTTCAAAATACATACTTACATATGTAATATCATTACTATTATATTATCATCATTATGATGGAAGGAATGGAAGAAAGCGATCGCAAAAAAGTTATAAAAATAGCCCATATTGGTAACAAGATCACGTAGAGATAACGAATAAGAGATGATCAACTTATTTACAAGGAACATATAAATGTAAATAATAAGTTCAATGAACTGTGAATGTATTCATGAAGTGCGTACAACTCAATCTTTGAACTTTCCCGAGAGAGTCAAACGAGGTTTTTTCGTAAATAGAAATGAAATGTTTTCAGTGTGTTTTATTAACTGCAGAGCAATTTTCATGTAACAGCTTGAATATTGGTGCAGTAGGTTTTGAGATTATCGCAAACAGTCAGACACGGTGAAGGACTTTGTTTTATAATATTAAGTGATAGTGATCGGCTACTAAGTTTAGTAGTTTTTAAAAATCAAATAAAAGTATATTTTGACAACACCCCGTATCACCCTCTCTTGACCGTTTCCTGTGCTCTAACTGTGGAGAAAAAACAGCAAACAGCATGCTGTCACTCTTTTTATTTTTATAATAGAGGTCGAAATTAGAAATCGATGAAAATATTACATATTGAGTTAAATGAAATCACGAAACCGCGCCACATTACCATAACTACATATGTCCATTAAAAAAAATAACAGCCATATTTACAAACCTTTAATAAATTAAAAATGAAAACATCATTGTAACATAGCAGCTTCAATTCACGATTTAGAATACTCTATTTCATAAAACATACTCAAAATATAACCGACCTATTTCAACACGTTGTTTACTATTGAAGCTTTAAATATTAATAGAGATGTAAGCTTCCATTCAACATAAACTGTAGCCTACGTTTATTCGTTAACAATTCACACTAAGAGAATAGATATTACGAGATATAAATCCAACATTTCCCGATACAGAATTTGCAAGTCTTACACCTGGATGGGAACAACCCAGCTATTCAAATGCAAGCAAACAGATTCTGTATAAAATAATTCCCAGCCAGGAATATCTCTGAATCCTATTGTTTAATTATGTATTCGAAATAATTTGAAAATGTATTTCTACGGAAAATCTCTTCATAACCCTTTACGATTTAAATTGAAGTCACCTTTTTGTTTCATACAGGTCAAAAGCATCTTGCAGGGTAAACTTTAAAGAAACTAAATAAGAATATAAATTACTTTAACAAAAAACATACTGACTTCAAAACCAACGGCACTAATAATTTAAAAATAAACAGATACTATCGGGATTACTATTAATATTTTGTGTGTTTGTACTTTTGGGGTTTGACGTCAAATTCATTCAGTACCTAGCTGATATGAATTATGATAATAACTGTTTGTGTTTTTGAGTCGTTTAAAAATGGCATTTAGGTATTTCGTAACAAATTGATGTCAATAGTATCATTGATGACACAAATTTTAACAAATGCCTGAGTAAGCTTTGAAACAAGCACTGTATTCAATCCACATACCTTTTATTGAAAACAAAACTCCTTTAAAAGCCATTCTTAGCTTTCATAAAACGAAAAACAAACTTCCACTTCCTCTCAGTCAACTGCATTACGCGGCGTCTGCAGTTTATTTCAAACAAATTCAACTATTTTCATATTGCTTAGAATAAGTGTCCGACGCCCGTTGACGTCAACTCCTCAATAAAATTTGCCTGACTTTTGCAAGAGTATTTTTCTTGAAGAAAATATAGATCTCCTGAGGCTCATCGAGGTCGGTTCAACGTTAAAATACTTAGAAATAATAGTTGCGTATATTTACCGTTCTCTCTCTTGAGAACGCACATAACTATTAGCGGTGGTACGAGTATGTTGGTGGAATATCAAGGGAGCGAGTGCCCTTAATACTTACACTCAACTTTTACTTTGACTATCTAATAAATTGTAGGTATTACCTAATATAAGATAGAAATCTTTACCAGAATGGCTTTGAGCTTTTATTAGACGAGGTTCATGTTTTATTTAATAAAACGGAATAATCAAATTAGGTGTTGAACGTTTGTCGTGTCAATGACCTGCTGTTTTATTAGGTTTTGCTCAAGACTTTTGTAAAATCATTGAATATCCTTCTTGAGTTTTTATTAAAATAATTCAGGTTATATCCTGGAATATAAATCAAATTTCAAAAGAGATAACAATTATAAAGAGAGCTTATATTGACATTTCCTCTCAGTGAGCTTTTTATACTCGTATTGAAATAATTTAATACGTTAAAGTGTTGATTCATTTAGCTACAGAGAGCAACCGATTGATTAATAATCTTTCGAACTAAAAAGCATTCAGTTTGCTACACAAGATCACTGATATTCCACCACACAAAATACAAGTTTTGGAGTAAAACACATTGCAGGGGTGTTGAACCTTTCGAGTTCTGTATCGAGTTACACGTCGAGCACTGATCTAAGCGCATCGCGACATTGTTCAAATCTACACAATACGTTGGAAAACGTCCCCAGCATTGTTTACCTCTGAAATTTGATAGCGACGATCAAATATATGGTTGAGTCGGTCTTTTTTGTTTGAGTTTCTATTGTGAGTACGTCGGTAGGTGGGATTGTAATGTGGTGAGGGATTTAATTAAAAACATTTTAATAGAAGCAAATGTTTAAAATACGGTGTACAGTATAAATGAGTGTATTATTTCGTAGAAATAATAATAATTTTGGATGTAATCATGATACTGTGGAAGTAAAAAGATGAGCTACTTTATGCATTGCAGCTCCCGCTTTTTTTTGCATTCGTAAATACCACACTGCTGTTTACCTATTTTCGTGACGGCAGTAGTTTTGATTTTATCGCCCAATAATTTGCTACACCAATAGCAGTATCATTGGCGAAGTTTAGACCCTCCAGAGTGCAGGTGTTCAGAAACTTTAGAGACTTTAGTAAGTGCGACACAGTGCAAGTAATGTACAAGTTACTGCACTGTCCAAGGTGTTGCTAGACTTCAGTTTACAGGCCCTAATAAACACAATTTAATTAATATATTTCATTTAAATACAAGAAGAAATTGTGTCACAATGTACACAATTGTCGATAAAATGTGAAGTCTAATACCGCCTTCGTATCGTAAGAGATAAATTAAATGAAACGAGTAACGTTTTCTTTCCATTAGGTAATACGTTTAGGTGATGTCTTGTAACCTTTTTTTATCGTCTTAGATCGTATGGAATATGTGAAGTCTTATAGAATGAGTCTTGAAAGAACGGAGAAAAAATATTTGATACTAAGACTGGTAGACTCGTTATTGTATATCTAAAAATGAATCTTGTTTGCTCTATTCTGAGGTAAGAATTACAAATTTAGGCTTTGATTCACGATATTTTTCTGCACTATACTTTTCTGTACTTTTAAACTACTTATGACTTTAAACTCGGATATTCATCCTAACTTTTTCTTGCCAAAAATTTGCACGTTCAAAGTTATTTATACATAGAAGAAATTTAAAATTACCAACGGTCTGTTAACCACGTTAAAAAGAGGACACATGCCTACAGTAGGTAAATTAAAATATAGCCTATAACATACGTATGAGAATATTCAGGGACCGCAAAGATTATATCCATGAATTCGTATCTTTAAAAGGGAGAGCCTTTGTTACGTCTAATGTGAATTCCTTAAATAGGTCATGCTCTTTCCGCGACTGTAAGACGTGACTAGGGGATTATTTCATATGAGGTTGATGCTAAGCGTATTACGGTAACCTATTTTGATGATTCCAAAAGCCAACATTTTGGTAAGAGATTCCTTTAGAGTTGAATTGAGAATTTAACTTTTGTGACGAGTGAGTGGTTTGGAATTCAGTTATTCCATAAGTAACGATGTTTTTTTTAAGCAAAAAAAAATCAAACTCACTTTTTATATTACAAAACTAAAACTAAAATATTTATACATATGCCTAAAAAAATAGCATCAAAAATTTGTCTCCATCATTGCTGGCTGGGAATGTGCCCAATAGGCTGACGGTATTTCTACGTTCAATGCTAATCCTCGGTGCAAGGTAAAACCCAGTTACATTATTTTTTTAAATATATTTTACTCATAGTCAACAGAACTTTTTTTTTAATGTTTAATATAAACCAATGAACACAGTTTTGTGTTATTTCTCTCGTAATCCTTTTAAAGGCGCATAGTCGATCTATACGTACACTAATAATAGTTAAGACGCATCAAACATTTTATAACTCAGTAAACTGCAGCAGTATAAAACCACCGTAAAATACTAAGTGTTTTCGAACGAAGACCACTACAGTTTCTGGACGTCTATAGAAAATTTTGTGAGAACAAAGTACGTACAGTCACGAGCAAAAACATGTATACACGATTAAAAAGTTGAAGTTTAAGTCTCTTTTTTTTGTAGCCTCCCCTTTCTCCTTCTAAAACTCCCTGTCTTTTGCGATTTCTAGCTACGTGCGATCTGCATTTATCTAACACATAACACCACCTACGCCACGGACGACCCCGACGACGATGTCCTTCCTCCGGCGTCCAGTGGATGACAATTTTAAGTCCAAGATGAGTTTAAATTCTAGACAAATTATTTTTATATAATTGTTTTTTTTTCAAACTAAACATTTTATGTTTAATAAAATTGCAACTCACAATATCAGGAATATTTCACCACAACTTCAGAAAGCTTCAAACACTTAAGAAATTTACTGAAACTGGTCGTGTATGTTTTTGCTCGCAACTTTACGAGTATAGTCTATTCTCGAAGCGGCCAGCTCTAACGAGTTGAACCGACGAACGTCTATCAAGGACTTAACTACAGTTGTATTTAGAACACTAATGTTCTGTATTTTTTTACTAGCTGAACTTGCATTTCCTCTAGTGTTTTTTTAATTTCAAATCAAATGAATTAAAAAGAGAAAATGATTTCTAACCTGCCAGTGCCTGGCAACTTTAATTTAATTAAGATATTGCTCTTGGTTTGATAGATTTTATTTTGTTGGAATCTTACTTCATTATAAATATTATAAACGCGAAAGTTTGTGAGTATGGACGGATGTTAGGTACCTACTCTTCCACGCTCTAACGGCTAGATAAATTTTGATGAAATTTAGTATCAGAATGCTTGTTCTGAGTATGGGTGTCTTTGTGCATGTGAATTAAATGTCTGTGAGACCTGGAGCAATCTCACTCATTTAATTCAAGAGCTAAATAGCTACGTGTGGAAGCTGTTTAAAAATGAAAAAAAAAAAACCTTTCTGACATCTGGCAGTAAAATAGAATAATTGAAAACAGTCTAACAACCGTTTTTGATCGTATTCAAAATTCAAATCAAAATAGACTAAAACAAAAGAATTCATATTAGTTGATTGACAGTAAAGAGGTTTTATATCAATATTTTCTGGATTTCCCATCTATCAGGTGACAGTGATCGACGTATTTCGAGTGAAAAACAATAATCCAACTATAGTTTTATGTGTAGGTAACATTCACACATGCGTCAAATAGGTGACCAATTTTCATCGGTATTTCAGTCACAGGGCTGTTAGAATTTTTGGTATTTAGATTGTTATATCATCCGTGTATTACGCGCAACGTTACTGGGTAACTATCTAGTCAGTTTAAAACCGTAACCTCTGTTATGGTTTTAAAATGCTGAGTCCAATGGCTTACTATATTCATGCATAGGCATACATGTGAAAACCGGAATTAAATGGTCTAATCGCTGCGTTTTGTTTGATTTTTGTGCGAATATTTGTTAATAATTATACGAATTAAAACATAATGGTCTCTTTTTACATTACTACCTCCAATATCTCTTATATGAGTAAATCATTTATTTATTCTTTATGCACACACAAAATTCTATAAAGGACACTATATGATATTAATACAGTACAAAGGTACTGTTCATATCGTAAATTCTTTCAGTCTTCCAGCAGACTTGCAAATTATGTTTTTATTAGTTCAAAAAATGTTTCTATGACGATGTAAAGTAATGTGCTTTTGATTTTATTCTTGACACGTAAAGTAGTCATCGACTATCATCACCGTCACTTTCAATCAAATTAATTAAGTCTTCAGAGAATATTAATTACGTCAAAATCATAAAACGAATTTTCGATAATTCTCTAAAACAGGTCATATTAAGTACATAAGTAATGTATTTACAAAAGCAAACATTTTATTGAACATTGAATGAATGAATAAATATTATATTCCATTCACTTAAGGGCGGTACTTGAAAAACTCAACCGCAGCGCATTCTTTGTATCGCGGCTCAATCCGAGCCCCACTCAACGGGAAAGGTACACTCAAATCAATACAGCTAATGCTTTACATAATAATAAATGGGAGAAAATACGTTTGTGGTCTTTCCAAGTCTTTCAAGTTTCGAGAATTCTGTACGGAAATTTGATAAAATGTTTAGGTAAAACAACTTATGAGTGTACACAAATATATACGCCCCGTCCGATTCAATTAATCTTGTTATAGTACTATAAATACTTACTGACTTTATAGGCATCTACTAGATGCCATCTAGACAATCGGTATTGAGACAGACTAGGAGCCTTACTTATCATAGTCATGCAGTACTGGCTATTGCCAAATTGAAGGCAATAATACGAAACAGTGCCTGTAAAGTGGCCTAAATCAAATACGCGTTACTTAGACATTCAACATTCAATCCACATTTTGCTTAGTATATTATATTTTGTACGTACTCCTAAATTTCCCTCACAATGGGCGCTTTTTCTTAGCAACACTAAATCGTGGCCTTACACAACCCACCACCCGCCATTTGTAATTAATGTAACTTGACAAATGTGCGCGTGAGATATTTTTTGTTGTGAAATTAATTGCTAATTTTGTTGTTAATTCGTAATTATATGATGTCGTGACCAAAGTAAGATAGAGATACAGTTTTCATTATTTAAAAATAATCGATTTAGTAAAAATATTTTCTTTCCTTTAGTGGTACGACTTAAAGCGTCATGGTACGATTCAAATATTTAAATTAAAGCAAAAAGTGGTATGATATAACCGACTCTACCCTATATCCAAAATTTCTAATGGCTAACCAAGTAGACTACCACGCAAACTTGAGCGTCGTAAATGAATGTCAGTAACAAAAGACGATGGCCATTAGATTAACACACAACGAGACGTGCTCACTGAACTCGCTCATTTAGAACATTGGTGGTGAGCCAGTTCTGATATCAAAGCTAATAATCTCAGCAACTACGGTTACCGATGTCTGAATGTGTTCATGATTGTGCACTTTCACAACTGACAGTCGAATAAAATTTCATGACACAAAAACATTTGTATCGCATACAAAAGTGAATATTTTCCACGTCAATTGTCCTCGTCGCTTTGTAATTCAATATCCTTTACACGGTACAAGGAGCCTCATTTTACATAAATGTTCAAAGCCAGATGTACCTGCACACAATAGATACTTCTGTGCTTTCAAAACTTGCTTATCATTGAAAGGTTTCCACATGAATGGATACTTGAGCTTTTAATTCCGAAGTTTATAAACAACTCCGTTATTTGAATGTGCAATGATCTGTTGTGTGAGGAGGATAGGTAAGGTGATAGGTTTCGTTTTGAACAATTGACGATCAGTGTAGATGAGGCATTGACCTTTATTTTATACGCTTGATTGACTATTTCGTACGGAATGACAGCAATCATTTGTAAAGATGTAATCGTGGGCGTCTATTGAAGTACAACAAAAGTTCAATAATTGATAGAAAATTTTAAGTACTTAACATCTACGAATGTTGCTGAAGGTAATACGATACCATAGATTTTGCTTAAATAACAATAAATTGCGTGTGAAGCGGTGGCGAAGTGGCCTTACGCTACCTTATCAGGTATTTTCGCTCAAATCAAATAGGACGCTAATTGTCATAAGAACTACTAATTATTACTGTGTACTGTCAATAGTAGCAAATTTGTAGATACTAATTTGAATGGTAGTAATTTTCTAAACCAGAACTGAGGGCTAAATACTTGGAAATCCTGATGTACGGATAATAATTGGGATGAACTTAACATAATTATGATAATTAGTTTGAGGTTAGGTTTCCGACTATCTCACTTTGATGTCCGTTGTAGCATATTCAATTATCATGATCTAGTTCAGTTTAGTAAGCTGGTTCAAGGCTCGAATATCATATTGGGAAAACACTAATCAAAAGAAATACTAACTTTCTCATTGGTAAATGCGATACGCTAAAATGATTAAATAATTTTGACAAAATCGTTTGATAGCAAAAATTTTCCATAGTTATTCATGTGTGTTGTGTAATACGAGTAAGTCATGCGTACAATAATTACACACTAAAACCAGGTCAGCTGTCCACAACACTTCGAAAAACTAGCGGAACTATTTCATAAAGAACAAAATAAACTACAAACTTCAAGGCAAAAGTCTTGCAAACGAAAATTCTTTAACATCGCTCATAAAATTAATTAAACTTCACTCAGAAAACAAAGAGAATTGCCACTTTTAAAGTCGGTAACAAAATTGGAAACACCCAATTTTCTTTTTACGAAGACTTATGTAAAATGGCCGTTGGCTCCCGTAATCCTTGGGTCAAATGCGTCGAGATTATGTATATTGGGACATAATTGGATATAGCGAGAGACCGGTAAATGAATGGGAGGCGGTCTGACATTTGAACTTAATGTTTTATTACTCAAACACACTTTTTTTAGACTAATGGCTCTTGTGGGTATTGAATTGATAAAAAAGCTGTCAAAATTTTTAGTCCGATAAATTAATTCCCACAAGGCATTATGAAGTTGTTTTTAAAAACTGATTACACCACAGTGTGTTGCATTTCAGTAGTTATTTTTTGAAATATAGTCATCACTTTTAATTTCCGGTAGCTTTTTTATTACGTCAGATCGAATCTACCAAATTAAGTGCTTCGGCTCAAAGTTCCTAATTTACGAAAAGGTTAAAATATTGGAATTAATCATCGCATTTTTCGAAAGGTGAGATTGAATCAAGCTTAGACTTTCATAGTTCGCTTACACGTAACAACGTCGTAACAGCGGTCATAATTACCCACTTAACCCCGAACAGGCTATTCAGTACAATATTAACACTAATGATAAAATCAGCCTTTACGATAACTATAACAGTTACGATAATTCTAACTCAGAGTATATCCGGATATCATTTCTGGTAGTGGTTAATTGCTTCCGTAGAATGGAAGGATCAGTTTCAAGTTTTTGATAGCTTTGATAGAAGTAGTTAATCCTAACAAGGATAAAGAAATGGACAAAACTTATTTTTTTTAAGTATTAGTAGAATTTACTCTTTATGATACAATACTTATGGAGATTCTTGCCGGTTCTTCTCCACAAGAATGACATATTGAAACCGCGCAACTAGAGTCAGTAACGTTTTGCAAGTGCCTGAAACGCCCTACTTACAATAAAAACCCATTGATTTTGAAAATAAATAGTATTGCCAATAAACGTGGTAATGCCACTAGCCTTCTGGACAAGTTTACCGCAAATGACAGGGACAACAAAGTATTTTTATCTCACTCTAATGGAATTATTATTACTATCAGATACGACAATGCTGAACACAATTTAAGTCTTCATCGATCAACTTTCATATCTACATTTAAAAACAATAACGTTTCTGATGAATATTTGATTATAACTCATTTGGACATCATTGAAAATTCTCCAAACGAAGTTACTTGCAGCGAATGAAAATACGTTGTTTCATGCGCAATTTATTTCATTTAAATTACGAATCTCGTTAACAATAAGGTATAATTATTTTCATTTTTAAACTCAATATTTGGAATTAATTATAAAAAGTTCGATCAAAGAAATCAAATAACTCCAAATAAGTTAAATTATGCTGAATAAAATAAACTCATAGCTAAAATAAATATTTGCCATGAAAGTACAAGTCATGCTATCTACAAAGATATGAAAGAAATTGAAGTTGGCAGTATTGGAAATGAGGATGAAACAAAAATAGAACTTACTGAACCATTGAAAAATAAAGAAAACAATGAAGACAAAACAGCAAGTAATGGCGAAGTTCTTGAGGGGAATATAGTGCAGTGTAATGTCATCATAAATTTTCCTTGTAGGCATTATTAGCACTAAATATTTAAGACTCCTTTTGTAGCAGTCCAAAAGTTTATTAATAGTGTAAAATTACTTTCAAGTGCAGTGGAGCTTGCCAAGTCCTTGCTACATTGTGTTAAATTGAATTTTCTTTTGTCCTTTGTTATTTGAAACTTTCGGATTTTAATCCTTACAACAAGCATTATCACACTAATATTTCAAATGTGATAGTTTCTTTGTTTGGATGTTTGTCCGTCAATCGCGCAGAGACTACTAAACGGATTTGGATGAACTTTGGTATACAGACGGGGTATGAGCATACTTGGTTGATAGGGTACTTTTTATTTTTTGCGCGCAAGTATTACTTATGCGAACGAAGTCACGGACAACAGCTAGTTATTATTATGTCTATATTGTTAATTTCCGATATCATTATAAACTGTTACCCATTTCGTAACTCCTCTATTAAAAACCCATCATTTTCGACCTATTTTCTTTCCTAAAACACTCCTCCATCTATGTTTTTTTAGGTCACCTTGAGGAATTTTATATTAAACTTGACAGAAATAATACATTTAGTGAACTAGTCCTACCGCTCAAATTTTCAATTAAGTTTCTAAATTGATTCATAATCTCGTGTCTTTGTGCCTCAACTTATTCTTTGTAGACATTTTGAAAATATCTTGATATATTTTCTGAAATATAAGGAGCAAAAAACCTTTTTGGATAATGACAAATATGTATTTTTATTTTTAGCAAAATATTATAAGCATTGTATTTTTAGTACGTGTTGGACTAAATGACATCGTGTATTTATTTAGTATAATATAGAACAAAGTAATTTGACATGAAATACCTTACCTACCTATGTATGAAGTTATGAGCACATACACTCAATATCTTGTATTTACTGACTACATAACATGGTGGGCTGTTCAAACACGAGATACCAATATTTCCCGTTTACATTTTGCATTAAATATGTGTCTCCGCAAATATTGGACGAGTAGACTAGTGGACTGTGTTATTGGTTGAACTTTAGCATTAGAACTTAGAACTATGTGTGACCTGTAACGCTATTCAATAAATAGGTTTATTGGAAATACCTGTACCTATACCATGAAATGTCAAAGCAAGACTGTTGCCCTTGTGAAAAAGAGACGGCGCTCTACATTACTTGATAGCGTCTCGCTCACTCGATGCAATACGTTTTGCTGTAAGATGGCATAGTAAAAAAACAATGTAGTGATGTATTTGTATTTTATGTTCTACAATTACGACTTTCTCTGTCACTCAGATAATCTTAATTTCTTTAATATTTACGATACCTTTAATATCAACTTTAGCCACAATAAAAACGATAAGTACGTACATATTCAAATGACTAATTAAAACAGTCCAGAAAGGAAACTTCGCTGCAAAAATATTGTTTTGTTCACATAATTCAGTTCATCATAAATATGCAGGACCTCATTTAAGTATAAGACTTAGCTCTTTGTTTTTACAAAAACAGTTGAACGAACATTCTGGTTTTGTTGTTATATTGCTCAACCAACTGAGAAATGAGAAGACGAACTTTCGTATATTCTGGGTTGGTCGACCACAAGGCCTACTATCTCTTTCTTAAGTAAGACTATTTGCAGTTGTGCAAGCGAGAAGGTGCTCTACACGGGTCTATTTCCATTTCACAGATGCAACGATCTTAGTTTAAGAGGTAGCGGTGAGCCCTAAGGTGCCTCATACCTGCTTCATTAAATATATCTCCCTATGATAAAGTACTGGGTTAGATTTGTTTATACCCACTGTTTTCTTTCAACAGTATGTGTAATAAATTGTAAATGTATGTAATGTCTAACAATTTTATTGTACGCTATTGGAAATGAGAGCAATGGAAACGCGTTGAACTCTAAATAATATGATTACCATAAACATGTAAATCTACATGGTTGATTTTATCACATAAAAATGCAGACTGGGTTTTTAGATTGTAACCGAATATCATTCACTTTTGAATTAAAACTTTTTACCATAGTTTCGTCATGAAACATGACCTTCATTCATGAAACGTATCCTTATAAATCGAAGGGGCGAAAGGGCGAAGGGGAGGTAAAAACTACTCCTAGAGGAATAAAGATCTACAAGGATCTTTTGGCCTGCAGACGACAGTAACATGAGGGCATTGGTGTGTGTATACGCAACTAAAATCACCTCAATTGTCTGTCAAAAGTGATGGTTTTTCATATATGACGGAATTAGTTCCGCTTTCGGCCGCGTGCCAAAAGATCCTTGTAGCGCTATACTTCCTATAAGAATATCTGATACTTCAAACACGGATAGGCCGTATAT
This sequence comes from Chrysodeixis includens, assembly GCA_941860345.1. Classification (NCBI taxonomy): domain Eukaryota; kingdom Metazoa; phylum Arthropoda; class Insecta; order Lepidoptera; family Noctuidae; genus Chrysodeixis; species Chrysodeixis includens. The sequence goes on from OW796102.1 coordinate 10,866,809, forward strand.
TAGTATTACCATTTGAAAAGGCGAAAAATGTGGTGAAAATTCGACGAGGTCTCGTACATAGAATAAAATAAGTTTCTTCATCTTCGTTTCATGAGCTCATTATAGCATGGAAATAGATGTTTCTCCCGAGAGATTCGCCACTCATCAAAGGCGCTAAGTAAGCCGCCTAGGGTGCGTCATACTATTTGGAACGTAGAGTAACGAAGACATTTTTTTACTGCACTCGAAAAATATAAAACTAAAATTTTTTCACGTGTCAACGTTCTTCTAAACATCTGAACAGATTTTGATAAGGGGTAAATGCAAAAGAGTGAGAATGGGGTTTTATAGCTGAATTAAATTTTTAAATATTAATTTTGTTAACAGAAATAATTTAATATGAACTTTTTAGGTGAAGTCATTTGCCAATTTTCGAAAAATATTCGGTTAGAGATATATGGATAAACTTGAAGATCTTTATTAAGGTCAAAGCAAAGCAGTTTAGCCTTAGAACTGGTTTAAACAATCTGGTTTCAATACAGTATTTTATATTTCCGCATCACTTTATTCCTCTGAACATTATTTCAAAATCATCTTGCAGTTCTTGTAAGGTTTACCTATTAAGTATTATTAAACTAGTTCGCAACTTTATCAACACTTGAAACTGAACTAAAGGCGTCCATGTGTGAAGACCTTTCCATAATACTGTAACGAGTTGCGGTATTAGCATAATCCCTTACTGCTGACCTACTCTAGATTGAGGCTGAAAGCTCACAAGTACTTCTATCATTATTATTTACTAACCAAATTGTGTAAAAAAACAGAGAGACTATGTAATATCACATTCGAATAGAAAGTGAATAAGGGAATCTTACGTCAAGTGACATGACTTTTTTGACTCTGGTTTTGACAATAGCAGGGGCCTGGGGTCTTTTTGGTCGGTTGGAATCTGACATATCCCCACGCCGTGGGTTAAGTCAATAGACTTTTACCCCAAAATGACATGACTTTGGCTTATCATTATTATGTTTCGTGTCACCTATAGGTCCAAGTAATAAATTAGAAGAAATAAGACGTATTATAATAAAGACTAATAATGTTGGAGTTGGATACTGGGGAATTGGCCCTAGACCGATATTCTTCCTTTGGAATTAACTCGTTAACGAAATGTCGTGAAAAAACAAAAGGACGTATTTACGAGAACGTACATGATAATTATATGATGATTCATTACACAGTACCTACTCAAATAGATGTTCAAATCGATTCTCAACCTAGTTTTAACAAAACCAGTCACCAAATTCCTTGAACAATAAATTAAAATCCTTTTAAGCGTACAGTGTTCCTATACTCATATAACCTAGAATATTCGCAGGTGTTGCTTTGATCCCTCATAGTTCGTTTAAGCTCTCGGTAGCCGCAACCTTTGTGCTTATAATGTCCTATATAAAGGCGGAATTGTTGAATCTAACATAATAGTTCTCGGTTCAAGATTAGAAGCCTTATAGCATACAATGGGCAAACACACATGTTTGCCATACATAGTTTATACATGCTTGATACACGAGTCGGGTTGTTTTCTTTAAAAGTTTAATCGTATGCAGAATTACGTCTTGGGGTAAGGAAAGCTTTTGATTGAAGCTGAAAAGTTTGCGGGCAGTATTAATATTTGAATAAGGTTCCGTATTTTGGGTTAAGATAATGATGAGTCAAACAGTCTGTCTTTTGAAGATTTGTTTTGTGAATTTTGAGTTTAGGAATTTGATACTCCAACTTTGGGCGAATGCATTTCCGAGTCGTTACAACTGCTTTGTACAACTGATAAAAGTACGATTTTCATTTGTTTTTCTTCTTTTATCGAATACTTCTTTTACTGTGTATTCAGCCAGATCTAAATCTAAGCATTTTTCAAAAGTCGACCTTATTGCTTTCCATGGAGTTCCTGATTCATTCTCCAGCGCAGAATGAACGAATCCTGCTTATCATTATAGCATTTTAACAATTTCCTTTTGACTTGACAAAAGATGTAAAGTAGACTAACGACAAGCTAATACCAAGTCATCTGTCTCAAGAATGACGTAAACATTTTTTTAAACAATACAAATTTTCCTGGATACATTCGGATATGCTGAGTCACTGCGCTGACAATTAATAACAATGTCAACATTACTGACAAGACAGTTGAAATGTTTTAACGTTGTTTGTGGTACTTGTAAATGTAAGGGAGGATTTCACTTTATGTAATCGCTTTTTTAAAAGCTAAGTAATATAACATTGAGTTTTTACAGTTTTGATAGGCATACCGCGTGGTCTATTTCAGGATAGGGTGGTATAGGAATATATGGAAGGATTTGGGACAGGACTTTACCCAACAGCGGAACACTAGAGACTAGATGTAAACCTATACTGACTTGCAATTTCTGTGTTTCTAGCCATATGCGTTAAAAATTAAAAAGTGAACATTTCGGATCATAAATTTCGAAATTTTCCCTAACGTAATGGGTAATGTGAATATAATGGTACATTTACAAAACGTGTTACTTCCATTCTACCTAATTTTAATGTTGTTGTGGTTTTTGTCTTCAATACATTCTTTGTAATAAAGACATAGGTACGCCAAATTAAATAAAAAAATACTAAGTTGAACTGTAAGGTCAAAATCAAGATGAACTCCCACTAATCGCATTCATACATTTCTGTGAAACTCGTCCTAACCTACAATAGACGTACAACCTCAAAACGTTGATTTTGACGTCGGGAACTAGAATAGAATGTGTTTTTTGAAACGGTTGCGGTATTGTACCATGGATTGTCATTTGTTTGGTTTGAGCTGTGTGAACGAGTGCGCGATTTGTTTACATTTCTCTCTTTTGTGTCGCGGCACATAAATTTTACTGCAAACTGCAAATTGTTGGAGTTGTTAAAGCTTGTTTCATGTTAAATGCTTGTCTTTTGTTTTAAGGATTATGAGCAGAACTGAAATGAGTATTTTGTATTTAAATTTAATCATACTATTATTTCGAAGAATAAGAATCGTGAGATATGAAATGTAATAGATTCTTAAAGATAATTATTCTTTTAAAATATGAGGAAAGTATTTTTAAATTACATGCAGCAGTCGGGTTAATCAATTGCAAGTGCTTCCAAGTAATCTATACTATAATAAAAATGGTCGGGGTCAAATTCTGTACATTGAAGATATTTAAAAAAAAAATAGTGGGGGGCGTTTTATTATCGATACAGAAGTATAAAATGCAATTAAAAAAAATTTTGTCTGTCTGTCTGTCTGTATCTTGAACGCGAATCACGCAAAAACTACTGAACGGATTTTGATGAAGCTTGGTATGGTTATAGTACCTACTCCGAGGAAGGATCATATCTACTTTTCATCCCGGAGACCGATACAGGGGGGGAGGGAGGAGAGGTGAAAGTCCCTCCCGCATCACGTAAAATCTACGAACTCAATGCAGACAATGTTTATACACAAAAATTATACGCAACTTGAGGTATAACTTAGTCTTTGTTTGATCAAAATCGATTCACTCTACCAAAAGATATGATTAATTAAGTGAATTCAAGAAGTAAAATAATTACGTTACGCAATGCAGTGTAGTACTTGCAACGACATCTTATGACAAAAAATAGAACTAATGTTGATAGATAAATTCTAAATCCGATAGATGGCGTTGTGCAACTTTCGTCGTTTTCTGAATCGCGGTGTTAAGATTTGACACCATTATATTATTGCCGAAGGTCGGGCTAACATAAATACTATAATAGTTACCACTAACATAAATACTATAATAGTCAATAATAACTAGGGCTAACATAAATACTATAATAGTTAATAATAGTTACCACCGCCATCTGTTATCTACGCCCAAAGTAACACCACAAACTGCCGTTTTGATATACTAGATGGCGCAGTCACGATGACGTCATATTTCTGAATCGCGGTGTTAAGATTTTCCTGCATTTAATGACCTTTCATAATTATAATACGTAATTCAAAATATCTATTCGTTTCGTGCAGCTCCTGAATCTAACAAGGTTGGTTGCATCATTATTATACTTTAAACTGTGATCCAATTAGTAAGTACTCCACTCCATGCCCAGTGACACATTCCTGTGCACGCCTCTGGCTACGTATATTTAAAGTTTAGTTTCATTTCTTATTATAAAATATAATAATCTATACTAATATTATAAAGCTGAAAAGTATGTTTGTTTGTTTGAACGCGCTAATCTCAGGAACTACTGGGTCTACTGGGTCGAATCGAAAAATTCTTTTTGTGTTGAATAGACCACTTATCGAGGAAGGCTTTAGGCTATATAACATCACGTTGCAACTCTTAGGAGCGAAGAAATAATGGAGAATGTGAAATAAACGGGGAAAATTATTCATCCTTGAGGGCTTCCATTGCGTGCGCTGCGAAAACGGTTCAAGATACCAAAAATATATGTATGAAAGAATTATTCCTATTTAAATGATCTAAAAAAATGTCCATAAACAGTATATGTCTATCTTTTAAGATTAACTCACTAGAACCGTTTTTATGGTAATCAAATTCGGTCGAAATTAATGCATTTGTTAAGAGTTGTATCAACGTATCAGGTTGTGAAGTCAAAATAATTATGTTCTTTTAAAAATTTTAAAACTAAATTGTCTAAAATAATAACAGAAAATGACGAGGACAAAGTCGTGGGTAACAGCTATAATTTATAAAGCTAAGAAGGTTGTCCGCAAAAATAAATGATGCCCAAAATAATTATTCCACGCGGACGAAGTCGCGGGCACAGCTAGTATAAAATGTAAACTTGGTTCATATTTTTAAAGCTCGTAAAATACATGAAAACGGTAAAAAACTTTAAAAAGTTCATTAAAAACAAAAACTAATCAAGTGCAAGTTTTTAACTAGCGCTTAAAGATAAAGAGTTTCCACGAACAAAAAGCGTTTATTTTTAACAACCCTATTTTTTTACGTTCCATATATTGTGTTCGCGTTATAGAATTACGCAATATGCATATTTTTACGTTATGTTCTAGTGAGTAATTTAGTATTCGTAGCTGTATATTCTGTATTAAAATAGGTGTTGTATTTTAAGTGCATTTTCATGATTCATTCAATTACCCTACTGCAGTCCTTTACTGGACATAATCTCTCCTAATGTAGGTACGTCATTTGTGCCGATATTCATGCCTCCGCATTTCTACCGACTTCAAAACAGGAGGTTTCTCAAATCGATTTAAATTAACTCTTCAAATTCAAATAAACTCAAAATTTCAAGGTATAAAATAAAGAACCGATTACCAATACAAAAAAAAATAAATAATAAATACGTCTTAGAATTTCGTTTCTATTGACAGCCGCACTAAGACCACTCTATACAGTTTGGACATGAATAATTCATCAGTAACTTACAATACAACCCTCGAACTTGTACAAAGGGAAAAACTTAACTGCGAACATGCAAAAATGTGACCGATTTCTAAGAAATTATATTGATAAAGTTTCGCTGAGTGTCAAAATGATGGGAAAGTTTATAATATTGTTGTATCGACTTCGCACTTTTAGTGGTAGATGTCGCGATCGTATTTTGTTTGGCATTGGATATTTGCTTTGAGTTGAAAACTGATTCTTTGTGTATTCAAGTCTTGTTAAATTTCTTGTACAACATTTGAAGTGAAAAAGCAAAATCTGTTTATGGTATTTTTATGTTTAGTAGCTACCTACTTTTTAAATTGCAGGCTATTATGAGTCTGTGCTTAGTAGAAAGAGATTTAAGTAAATTTCTATACTAGAAACTTGTCTATATGGCCTTTTAATGCAAGGTAACGTTTTATGTTTACTTTTCAGTAAACAAGATATACTCTGCTGACCACATAATATTATCATCGAATTTCTCAACCTTTTTGGTGTCAACCACATTAAAATTGCAACAGATTTACTAAGGATTAACTGTTTCAGTGTGAAATTTTAATTTGGAATAATAAATGAGATAAAGTTTGGGTGTAAGTGATATGGTTGTGTTGCGACCTCAAAGGATTTATCTAAGCTCCAACCTTTTTGGTGATGTCTTTCTAAAAGGTCAGTTACACACAACTTTGGAGCCTATGTAGCTAAAAATGAACTTTACTTGCAAGTCTTTAGGTTTGATTTTATTTATAACCGAAAACAAATTTTAGTTTAAGTGTAGCAGGTAATAAAATTAGCTATTAACTGTGAGTTCTGTGGATGTATTATCTAAAGAAAGTAGAAGAGTACAAAATTGTTATTAGCGTAGATATTTTTAATTAATTCTAAGATACTTCTGACAAACAAAACAAAAAAAACATCTCGAGAAAACTGGATTCCAAATATTAAAATCTCTAAACACCTACGAGCTAGTGTGGAGGAGAAGGGGTCTATGACCAGCTGTGGAACATTTATAAGCAATTAACATCATCATCAACCCTCAATAACCCACTGCTGGGTATAGGGCATCATTCAGGACTTCGTTTAAACCATGCTTCTCTGTCTCTTGACCTTTGCATCAATCATATTCCTGATAGCTTTTGTACATCGTCCGCCCTGATTCTCGGTCTGCCGAGATTTCGCCGTCCAAGTCGTGGCCATCATTCAGTTACTGCTCTGCTCCATCTACCATCATCATGTCTAGCTAAGTATCCTGCCCAGCTCCATGCAAGTTCTGTTATAGTCAAGTACTATAATACTAATTTTATTTGCTTGTGTGTGCCATATTTTAATTGAGGAAGGATTATAATAATTTAGAGTCTTATCGGTCCATGAAAAGGGTATGACATAATTAAGGCAAAGATCATAAGTCTTGATAGACCTTAAATTTATCTCAACCTTTGTTATTTATGTAGTACAAAGATTAACCGACTTCAAAAGATGGAGGTTCCTACTTTGTATCTAGGTCCTTTTTACGAAGTTACAGTTTTATATGGAAAAAGAATATATTTCATTTTACAATGTTCCTGCTTGATCGAGATTTTGTAGTTGATTTAAAATATAAACATTTCGACTTTAGCTTTTAGTTGATTTCTAAAAACTGATCGAATGTAAACATTATTTTTACTTTAAATTTTAGCGCCGATAAAATAATTGGAACTGACTAAAGCTAACTGAATTTGTTACGAAAATTCCTCTAAAAGTGTAAAGTTAAAATTATTATTTTCAGTAATTTTCAGGTATCAGTTTTTGTTCAAGCACAAGGCTAGTTAAAAGTTGGAGTATTTTCCAAATATAATACCTAACTACCAGGATTACTTTATCTCCTGTGCTTTGCGAAAAAATGTGAACATATAACAGTTTCTTCTCTGATATTGCTATCAAACTTACACATGGTTTTGCTGGAAAACCAATAATTAACATAATCAAAATAAAAGTGTTCTTGTTTCAAGTAGGCCTTCTCAGGCACACACATAAGTTACACACCAAAATTGACAAAGGACAGAATTATGTAAGTTCAGTACAAAGGTATGTAGTGATCTTTACAACTATAAGCACAAAGATTTGGAAGAATTTAAAAAATACACTAGTCACGCACGGTAAATGCAACTAGCAACGATGAACCAGACCTGACCTTATGTAACACTGCCCTAAATTTAGGCAACCGCACGCTTCGTCCATGCGTACGACGGGCGCCTGAGGGCTGGGGGCCTACACCAATCAATTGATCGTCCATCGATGCCAACAATAGGTGATGGAATGGATTACTCGATGACCATCGATAGTTCTTACCACACGTTGGTCGATGTTATCGGTCGAGGACAACACCTAGACGCATAAAATTGCGAGCAGCAACTTTCCCGTCACCTTTTAAAATTACAGTTATAAAATGTATTCTACGACCAACAATTTAATGTTCTAATTTGAATAACAAATGAATTGCTGTAACAATGCCATTACCGTTCTTGCGATGACCTTTAAACATTTTATGTCATACTTCTGTTAGATAACTCGATATAGAAACTCCTTTTTTGACACTGATTTATATAGGTCAGTGTCTAAACGTATCAAGCCCGTCTCGCACTGGCTGTGTATGTGCCAAATGACGTCATCTCATACAATACGTTTTTGGTTCTTTTAGCCGAGATTGCGGCGTACGTGACTGAAATTTAACTGAATCTAGCTTAGGTTCACGAAAGCCTGTAAGAACTTTAGCGTGGCTCTGTAGGGCGATGTTTGTTTTACAGACGTATTTTGACTTGTAACTAGTTATATTCCTTCTTTTCTTTTAAGGAAAAGAAGGATACGAGGATATGTTTGAGAAGCATACGAGAATGTTGAAAAGATACGCTGTAGGACTTTCAAAATGACTTAAATTTGTTTTATTCATTGCACTACATACGAGTAGTATACGACAAAGTCGCTGCCCGCTGTCTGTAAACTATAAAACTACGCACTGGATTTTGGTGCAGTTTTTAATAGATAGGATGTTTCAACGGGAAGGTATACAAGTATGTGATACATCAGTATTGCACCCATGCGAAGTCAGGTCGCGAGTTTCCTATAAAGCCCATTGACACTTGTTCAGGCGAATATCAATTATCATGGAAACAAGTAGCCTATGTTCTTATAGGGATTTAAATTTTCAGTAAAAGAGTTTTAATCGTTTTAGCATTTCAACCGTGACAATACAAACAAACTCACGTACGCATGTAAAGTATTAATTAAGATTATTACAGCTGTTAGGTTGTTTTTGATTATTTTTAAACAAGATATTGTTATTTTATTTTATTTGGCACACGGGAAATGAAATATTTATTTCTATTGTAATGTAAGTATAAAAGAAAATTGAGGACATTAAGTGTCGATTCACCCGTGTATGTTGGTATTGTTCCTTTTTAAACAGATTTTGTAGCGCAAAAACTCGCAATGAATACAGGAAAATGAGGCTATTTGCAATATACTCTGTGTTATTTGAAAATACAATAAAATTCATGTAAAATTTCTAATATATTTATCTGCTAACATATATTTCTAGATGTACCTTCATCTCGTACATAAGATTTGAGACCCAATATTAGCATACATTTTAATATTCCTAAAGCTAAACAGTTTGTTTTGTTGAACGCACGTTTAAGAAACAAGCTTAAAATTGAAAAATATTTATTCTCTCGGATCTCAGGTTAAAAGGGAGTATTATATAACAGTGCTACGACGTAGTTAAAACGAACGTGGGTTCACCCACGGTACTGAGCTGGTAAAAACCTCAGCTACCTAAAATTGTGGAACAAACATCCATCAATCTATCTAAACAAGAGGTGGATGCGGATAGCGCAAGATAGATCGCCGTAAAGACCTTTGGGGGACGCTTTAGTAGACATCTTCTCTAGGTTAAGATGACGATCATAATCATTTCTAAATCTATTCCAACTTTGTATGTATAATAATAATATAACACAGACCAATTTAACACAATATGTAACATATCCTATCCAAAGCCCTAATTCGTTTCATCCCCATAATTCACAATAGCTACCTTGGACCATCTTGTTCTTGTATAGATCAGGGGTGGATGACCCTTGGTAGAAGACCCAATACATTTTAGATTAAAGTTCTCAACAAGGCCTCTGCATTTGGAACTGTGTCCTCGTGTAAGCCTTTAAAAAGGACAGAGTTACTTCCCTCGAAGTTATCCCGCAAATTGAAAGACATACAAATAATATGTCCGGACCAATTTGACCTGCTAGTGGTACTAGAACACCAGCCAGCTACACGGGACGTAAATTATTATAGTGCAAAGCGTGTGCGCAAACACAGGTCCACCCTCTGTTCCTTTACAGCCCGATAGGACTTCAATCCGATACGACCGGAGAAAAATCAGGCGCAAGATTCACATTTTTACGTACCTTCCGAAACACGGAAGCTCTGATATTTATTTCTAAAACGCACACAACATGCGAAAAGTTGGTGGGCACCGTGGGGATCGAACTCGAGTCCAGGGACTTATCAGTCATGCGGTCTTACTGCTTGGCGCTACTATAGCTTCAAAGGTCATTGGGCGAAATCCGACCCAGTTAACGAAAGTTTTCCTACAAAAACCAAATTAGTTTTAAATTATTAAGTATTAACCTACATTAAAATTTATATAGTTATTTTTTTTTAAACCATGGGAATAAAATGTTATAAGTAAATAAAAAATAGGTAATAAATGTATTTATAAAGCAATTCCAGTGAAGTATTCTGTTAAATAAATAAACAAAATAAACGTTGAGTGCGCGATTAGTGGCATGCATATTATTATGTCGTCTCACTCGCACTAAAGATTAAAAACCGATGTCGACGATGCGCTCGCGTCGCGCGACCATTATTTCATTCGCGCGGTCATTTATTGTCGTTGCGATCTGTGTGTTTCTTAGGCTTTTATTGTGTTTATCGATTACTTTGGCGTGGTTATTGGATTATTAGTTTGCATTTGGATTTTGAATTCTGGTTTTAGTTGATAATATGGAAAGACAAAATAGTTGTGTTTTATGTAGCCACGGTCGCCGCACTATTGGATGTTGTGCGCATATAGCCAGCATAGTATATTTTTTGTCTTGGGCCCGATATCAAAATCAAATTGATGCGCCTACGGCGTTTTTAGACGACACAATTATTCCTATAGACATTGATCATGTCGAATAAAACTTATAAACTCTTCTATACTTGTTTTATTTTACTTATTTTATTTTTAAAATCATGTTTACTATCAAGAAACCAATAAAAATGTACTAAGCCTTGTTATAATTAACCTTATTATTGTATTTTTATTTTTTAGGTTTCTGTATTTTTCCCTTTGTCTGCGTTAATGCGACATATATATTCGTAAACTACAGACGTTTATCTAAACATACTACCTATTTTTTTTTCTGTAGGCCGTGGGTATAGTTTCCATACTTTGGTGCCCAATGATATTTATTATAGTGTATAGACTGGTACAGCACTTTCAATGAATTTTTAGTCACGCAAATTTAAGTGACGAATAATATGTGATGAAAGGACACTATCATCAAAGACCAGACAAACCTAATCACACATAACTCAACCTTGAAACCATGACTTCAGGCAAGGATACAGTAAATAACGGCAATCGTAATTGGACTCTATGTCTACACACATAGGCCACAAATTACAAATTACTAACACAAATATAGAGTATACATATCACATTTCTGAACAAAGTAAATTGCGGGGTTTATTAAGTGCCTGTAGCGATATTGCGTGTTTCAAGCACCGCACTTTGGCGTCTGATGACTACAAAAGGCGAAAATGCTCTTAGACGCCTATTTCAATTAGATACGTTAGAGATCTAATTAAAATAGGTGCTCTACAAAATACACAATATACTTTTTACTTAAGTTAGGAACAGATAATTTTTGTAGAGAAAGTATAATAATAATAATATAGAGTCAACATAGGTAGACTTAATAATAGTTCAATGTAAGTAGCGTAATTTATTTTTAAGAAAATATGTTTGGATTGTGTGGGTATTTGCTGGTTTTAATTACTATTGACTTTATTTTTACAAAGTTTCTTCGCGTTTATTTGCGGTAAAGACAGTTTTTAAGCCCAGGAAAAAGTTTACTCATTTTATTTTTTGGATCTGGTATTATGATTCCATAATTATCTGAGGTTTACTTGCAACAAAGGTACTTTGATTTTGAATCTATTGTGCGTATGTGGAAATTGTAATACAGTTACTAGCAAGAATTAATTAAATCGCATATTACGGTAGTTGTAGAGGGAAGTCATTGTATATTGTCATCTTGATTGGCTTTTGAAGTGGTTGCCTTATTGCTGTACAAAGCCTTGTCGTGCATGCTAATCTTGGCGTACAAAGGTAGTATGTTCTGTTTTGTTTCCTAGAAGAACATTAGCAAAGACGATAAAACTATTGGCAGATTTACTTGCATACATTACACCATAATAATTAAAAAAAAAATGGTTGATGCAAAGTAAGTTTTTATTATTAGTGCGTACGGACTTCGTAAAATTTGTAAGTGCCGAATTGTTTCATACAGCACAGAATTTATCACATAACGCATTAAAGAAAAAAAGCAATGTAACTTATAAACAAAATATCCCAAATTTAAGCTTTCCTACAACCAGGATGGTTCTATAAAAATAGTATCAAACCGATGTCAATTCTGTCACTTAGAAGAACAGTGTGTCCCCTACTCGGGTCACACTATTTTTGACCTATACACTCTCTCAGAAACAATCCGTTAAGTAAGTAACCCATCACCCACCACCTAATCCTTCAACAGAAGTACGAGACACACAACAAATTTACATAAACGATCCTTACTCCACACAAGACCCAGATTACTGTAAGATAAATTCGCTGTCCGCCAAAATATTCTAAACTAATCTAAAAACAACATAAACAGTTTATCGAGTTCGCAAAAGCTCGTAAAATTCGACCGACGAAAGAGCATTCAAGATCATGCCATTACATCAAACTGTTTCATGAAGAACCAAAATTATATCTGGAATGTGGAAATAGGAAACCAAACTAGCTAATATCTACCCCACCATGCCAACGCGTAACGCATCTCATGGATGATCAAACTAACATCCATTTTCAATTTGTTTCCACACCAAGACGTCGCTGGACAGTGATTTAAGTACGGCGAAGTACGGGAACATTTTTGGCACTACTCTCTTACACTGAAATGATTGACCGTTTGAGATGGCTTTTAAAGCTACCTCAAACGATCCGTCGCTCCGGTGTCATCGTGAATGCCAAACTTAAGGATCAGTGCGTCGGTTACTCCTACTTAATTACAGGGATTCGTAACTCCACATTTGTTCGTGCGAATTTCGGTCGAGTGCGTGTTGAAGGACTACATACAATTTGTTCCGTTGAATTGCTTTCAACGAAATGTACGTGCTTGGAACATAATTTGTATACACTTGGCAGGTTTTGGTTGTTGACTTGACTCGAGTTTTACTGTTGATATTTGAAATTGTTTATGCGTGACTGTAGTTATTATTTACTTCGGCTTATCCTTAAATTGTAGAGCGGTACTTGACATTTTTAAGCTACAACTTTTATAATATAATTTTTTGACACGTTCTGTTTTTAATGCACGTGACAAAGCAATATCGGGATTTTACAATTCGAATATCTGATCTGTATACCGTTAAACCGACCAACCAGGAAATTTGGTGATCTTTGAATCAACTATTAGAAATACATAAAAATATATATAATTATAATCTATACATATAATAAATCTGTAGAAAAGTCATTTTTGTACATTGAAGAAATTGAAAAAAAAAATAGCCAGGGTGTGAAAAAATAACAAACAGAACCCATTTCCATCATTTTTGAAATTTTTGTCTGTTTGTCTGTTTGTCTGTTTGTATGTGCGCGCATCACGTAAAATCTACGAACTCAATGCAGACAATGTTTATAAACAAAAATTATACGCAACTTGAGGTATAACTTAGTCTTTGTTTGATCAAAATCGGTTCACTCTACCAAAAGATATGATTAATTTAGTGAATTCAAGAAGTAAAATAATTACGTTACGCAATTCAGTGTCGTACTTACAACGACATCTTATGACAAAAAATAAAACTAATGTTGACAGCTAAATTACAAATCCGATAGATGGCGTTGTGCAAATTTCGTCGTTTTCTGAATCGCGGTGTTAAGATTTGACACCATTATATTATTGCTGAAGGTCGGGCTAACATAAATACTATATATTATTGTGCTATCCTATACAGGGGGTGATCAATCACGAATTTTCGTAACTGTTCTACTGTCACCATAGCTGTGTACGAGTCACCATAGCGACCAAAATACTGTTGCTATGGTTTTATGTTTTTACATTAATATGTACTGGCTTACATGTTATTTGGCTTACAACATAGCAATCAAAATAGCCGGGTTGGTGAATTGCGAGCTTCGTATTTTTTCACTTCAAGTTCAAAATTCATTTCGACATACACTTTTTGAATTTATTTTTCAATAATTTTTTAATATAAATTTGACTAATCAAACATTTACTTTTCTTCTATAGTTTTTGATAGTACAAAAGTATTGTATGATGTACCTGGCTTTTTTAACATAAAATTGTTTTTTAAAATAAACAAAAACAATTATTTGGACGGTAAATGATTTACTATATTTTTTTAACTAGCTGTTGACTGCAATTTTGTTGTGTGTTACGCGTGGTTTTGAAGATTTGATAGTACTTATACACTACTACAATGTGCACCAATTGCGATGGTATAGGGTAGTTGCATTGGTAAAAGTGTGTTGATATACTGTTATTAATATCATTAATCTCGCGTACGAGTATGCCCCGTTCACATTCTCCCGCAAATGGTTTGTTACGTGTGCATAACATTACCCTTCTTCAGGCTCAGTTGGCTCAGCTCAAACTACCATAATTAGAAACTTAAAACATTGATAACCATATAACACTAAGAAGGGATTTTTGAAAATTCGTCCGTCAAGGAGTAGAAAGAAAACGAAATAGAAGATCGGTGCCCGGAATAATCTGCTGCACCCGCATACATCCACCAGATTGGGAGCGGCGTCCGATGTTCGCCGCACCACAGTGCATAGCGCTCAACAAAACGTGTCGAATAATATCTGGCTCTTTAAAACCAACCCTGCTCAATAAGTTCTCCCTTTGGTTAGCATTGCTCTACCTGACGTTAGAAGAGAAGTCGCATGCGCGCTCGAAAAAGACATCGAGGAATCAGACACACGACATCGGACATCCCCTATGTAATACCAAAGCTTATACCCGATTAGACTTAAGAGCCAAAAGAGCTTCCTCCGATGTACACTGGCTACAAACGAAACTCCAACTCGAACTAGGTGCAAGATCTGGGCAGATCAACATCTACCACCTGCCACTTATGTCCTACCTCATAAACGTCTGCCGCCCGGAATTCTTTGCAGTGACCTGTTTGGAAAGCATTCAACCGTCTGAGAATCCAAGTAGGTCGCTGCAAACAAAATTTGTCAAATTTGGGTATACAGACCTCTCTAACATCCAGTAAGAATGCGTCATCTCCGTCCAGACGATGTCACACCACCTATAGTGTCGAAAATGTCTGCACACTTGCAATTCAAAGGATCTACTATTTACGAAATACTACGTACAATTGACACAAAAGAAGAAGGTTTTTCTAATTAAACTTAAAAATAGAGAAGAAACGGCGTAACAAACTTCACAACATAATTCAATACACAATTATTTTTAGTGTTTCCAGAGGGTATTAGTTTGCCGTAGCCAAGGATAGTTGGTGTGCCGTCATCGAATTCTGCAAAGAAGTGATGACGCTCAACAAAAAACCGCAGAAAGAATACGGAAAGCCTCATCTGACCACTCGATCCGTGCCCAGCGAGCAACAAATAGAAGAAAGACCAAATTTACCCTCCTCAAACCACCATAATAAATACGCAGGTAGGCTAGGGGAAGTCTACTGTACTGTATAATATAAAGGCAAAGACGGCAAGCACGGTGCTTTCGCGCGACTCTTAATGAGCGCTGAGGAAAACTGACTCCACGTCATTTAAGAAGCTCCCGGTAAAAAGATCTCTCCCGTCAGGGTTCACGATAGTTTGCGAAAGTGTTCCCGTGGCTCCAGACAATAGGACACGGAGATGCACTCAGGTGGTTTTAGCCAGTCAAAATCCGGCACACTTCTTCCCCATCGCCCATTTTCAAGACCTTCAATCCAAATTGGCAAATCAGTGTAAGATAGTGGCCACAGCAACAATATAATACGACCTTTCATCATATGAATGTTGGACTAACCTTTAAAACTAGCAGTGTTAACAGTCAAGTAATATGTTTGTAAGAGTAAAGGTTATGAGTAGAAAGTTAAGAAATAATTTTGGAACAGAACTGGATTAAGGAGCTTGCATTAAACTTTATTTAGCTTTAATTTTTGTACAGCACTACACATCTTCAATTTACCTAATCTTCAATACCACGCAGACAAAGTCGCGGGCAACAGCTATTTCTATTTCAAATAATTTAGGTACTATAATCTCATTTACATGTGCTTTTGTATTTTTAGTAATAACAAGTAGTTTTAAAAATCTATTTTGAAGAGCTTCCAGTTTATCTCAGTGAGTTTTAGATGTTAACCCATAGCTGTGACATTAAAAAAAACTCTTAAAATAATAATAGGAACTTTAAAGCTTAGGTAGTACATTTTTTACTTAATAATAGTTCGTCATCTATTTTCACGCCAAGGTGTATGTATATAGCCTACTCTTATCTAAACAACGTTGTTTTGTTTCGACAACCACGCGAACGAAGTCGCGGGCACAGCTAGTATATAATATATATAATACACGGCTTGGCAACTACAAAAATACCATCACTCTAATACAATTATTACTCTAAGGAACCACTCTTGGTAAGAACATCAATAATTTGTACACGTCTCCAAAGAAAAAGTTAGCATCGAAGCCCAGTAATATTGTGTATTGGGCTCCTTTCCCATCGGGTTAACACAAACCGTATTCCGGAACATAGTTCTTTTCCGAACTAAATAAACTTTTTGTTTAGTTTGGAACAGGGAGCCTACCACCACATCTTACAGAAATCTTTTTGGAGACGTTGGAAAGAGATGGCATTCTACGCCCTGTATAGCGTTGTCTCTTTTCCACAACTACGACAGGATTAGTCCAAGAGGTAGAGGTAGAGTTTCTGAACTAGAAAACAGGAACATATTTGGAGTGTAACCTGTTTGTGTCGGAAAAGTTTTGAAGAATATTCGTCTTCCATACATCATCTTCCATGCATGTTTAAGTAAACATTTGCCAAAAAACTTGAGTTTTCTCTTACATTTTGTTATGAAACTGGTCTAGACTGTCTTAAAGTTTCTGAATATTAAGGAACAGATTAATAATTCAAAGAGCTTCTGAGTTTTTTTTTTAATGAAAAATTTTCAATATTTAGTCATTTTTTTCCTGACCTATATTGCAATCTTCTTCCAGACTTTGTTGAATATCATATTTAACACAGAACAAAAGACACTAATTATGACAAAATAATATGTTATGAAAACTGTGTCGCCGTGTATTCACAAGTGATAAGCAGCCATACTTTCAATATCAATTTTTCTTTTAAAAATGCGTACAGCATTTTCATTTCATACTTTTCCGGCGTTAATAACGTAGAACAGGCAAGTGCATTATCCCTTTTAATTCTACATTTATAAATAAATGATGACACATATGAGCGCGTAATGGCGAACCTTTTTAAGAGGTTTGCCGTGATATCTCCATTCTAATTAAGGGAAACCAGGGTTGGGTGACGCTAATGGTATAAAATAAACTATCTTTGTCCATTAATATGAGTTTTACAAATGGTCTGTGTATTTGAAGTTAGAAAATGTTGTGCGAAAAGGCTAGTGTCGTTCGTGATGGTGAAATTTCTGCGGATTTTGGAACCCCTATTTAAATTAATGGATGCACGTTTGTCTGTCTTTATATTTAATACTATTTGGAGCGTGTATCCAGCTGTCCCCGCTGACGATACCCTAATATATCCGGGAAAACACTTTCATGTCAACTTCACTACAGTTTTGGAATGATTATATTATTTTTAAGTGAAAAATACACTCTTTTAGTGTATCAGAACAGAGCATAAATGGTAATGTAAGAATAATGTATCTATAAAATTTACAGCAGCTCATCGAACTTGTGCGTATTTATTTTTGCATAGACTATTTTTTTTTTTAGAAAAATATTTTTATCTATGGCCAGAAAATCAATTAAGAGTGGCTACCTACTACATTTTTAAACACATAATATAAATTTATTTCTATAAATTTTCCCGTCCAATATCTGAAATTAGTATTCCCGTTACATAAATAGCTCTCTCTATGCCCATTAGTCTAAAGGCTTAGTTGGAACAAGCTACCCCGTCCATGCTTGCACGTCGTCCATTCGGATTTTCCATATAAAATCGCGGTTACCCCACTCGTCTGTCACAGGGGATAGTGCGGGCCTTTGCTTATGACTGTGCGGGTAAGTCAAAACGTAAATATCGGTAAAGTACATCATAGGCTTACAGAGCATTATGCATTAACTTTCGTGTTTTGTTTTGAAACAAAACAAAAGAAATATTGAAAGACAGAATTGAGTATTTTCACTACAGAAAAAAAAATGAATTGTATGTTATATTATGGAAATAATGCATCGTCCTTAACAATAAGACATAATAAGTGGTATAATAGTAGTAATTTAAAACATGATGACAATATCACGTACAGGGATCACATTAAAACCCTTTATGGCAGTCCAACGACCCTCAAGTACTTATAAAGTTGTCGCTTTATACAGCTAGTTATAATTCCACACCGTAATCAACATGAAATAACTCAATCTACACCGTGTTGCGTTTCAATAAAATACAAATTTCCTTAATCGAAAACCGCGGATTTAAAACGACAAAAATTAAACCAACCTATTTGGTACAAAATAAAATGTCGGCAACATAAAACAGACCGACTCTGCATATTCTTTTCGTCAAATTTATTAAAATATCATTCGGAGTTTTATGGGACCCATATCAGGTCACCTACATAGGTAAATTCGTATACAGACAGAGAAACTCAACCTTTTTACGTTTTTGTTTCAACTTTTTCGTTTGGCAGTTTCTGGTTCTAACTGGCTGAAAAAGTTACGTACTCCGTTTTTGTTGAATACCCTATAGAAACAAAAGTCGTTTTTAAACTCTCCTAAATCAATGTTTTTATTCCGTCTTTTAGTGCAGACAATTACCTCAATAAATAGTGTGTATTTGTATGAGAATGTTTCACTGGCCACCATCCTAATGGTTCCTAAGTATCCCTGACTGCTATACCGATTTTTTTAGGTTTGATTTCCACCCAAAACAAATCTCTGTATGATGAGCACGATCATTTCTGTGTCTGAGTGTAATTTATCTAAAATATATATTATTATGTATTGACAGGTAAGTAAGGAAGTTTATCGATCGTCTAGTACTAATCCTCTAAAGGCTAGTATGCTTATCTTGAGACTAGATGGCGTTGTATGAATGTAAAAAAAATACTTAAATGCATCTACAAAAAAACATTGTTAAACTACTGCAAAAACTGTGTACAGTTATTAAATAAAATGACTAGTTAACTATAGTTAATTCTGAATCTCACAATTAATTTCAAATCTAAATAGCTCCATAAATAGACATTACACAGTTTGAGGTATACTGACATGAGAAAGATGTTCAAATTAATGAAGGCATCAAAAGTACTGTAAATATTTAAAACCCTCTGTAACCTTAGTTAATTGAATTGGGCCACGCACTCTGTCAACGTAAGGTTCCATTATTCTACAACGGACATGATAAAACAAAAGAATTCAACAGGAATTTATTATATTTCTCAACATTTTAATAAGATACCATTTGTTTGAATTTTTGTTGCATTTTATTTTTTGTTTTTTTTTTCTTGGATTTTCCGGCCGTAATTGAATACCGAATAGTTACAAATTTCTTATTATTAAGCTGTAAAATGTTTAAATTATTATTTTTGATTCTTTTTCAGACTCAATACATTTAATTTTTTTGGGAATTTTCCCCATTGAACTAAATAAGGTTCATGTGAAACTGGATTTCACAGAAGAATAAAAAAAATACACAATGTATTTCACAGGTTATAGTTTTAATTGTATACGTGTATATTTGTTTACGCTCAAACAACTGGATCAGATTTGATTTTTATTTTGATATTTGACACCGGATTAACATGGTACAAGACAATTTATCCCGTAAAAATGGAGGGCTATGTGGAAAAACAAGAAGTAGAGTACAGGTAACACTGCGGTGCGCAGCTAGAATTTTATAACCACTTAACATTTTACCAACATTATCTTAGACAATTATTCATCATCGTATTTTGGTATTTTCACGACTTTCCCACAACGCCATCTAGTCTAAAACTAAGCAAAGCTAAGCACGAGTACTATACAACTGATATACATACTTATCTACTTCTAAATACATTCATAATTTATCATCATCATTGGCTTCTAGCATCTATGGCAGATGATTGAAACAGCAGCCGTGTTAATTTATACAAAGATAAATATTATACCCAGACAAAGAAAAAAATAATCGTGCTCATCATACAAAAAAATTGTCCTGGGTCCCCACCCAGGACAATTTTTTTGTATCGAACCTACGATCTCTGGTATACCAGTCAGGGCAACTAACCACTAGACCAGCAAGCCCGCCAGACCTTTAAGACATTTTGATACGTAAAACAAAAAGCTTTATATCGATGCTTTTAATGAAAACTCATATTTCTTTATGAAAATTAATGTATATCTCAGAATATACAATTATAATGATATTATACGTTTCTGCGTCATCAGCTTCTATTAGGATCTTTATTGAATCTTACATGTTTAATATACGTTTATTTAATCCATTGCGTACTTGTTAAACGTTGCTTAAGAGCTTTTTATTAATATTTTATTACATACATGCTTTCTTATTTTTTGAGTAAACTTACTCGTATCGTGAAAAGCATCTTGTAATTCTTAGTAAAGTTCTATTTGATTTTAGATAGCATTATAATTTTAATAATTATTAAATATTTGTAAAGATTTCGTAACAAAACCGAGTTGTATATGATAATTCGTCTTCTGATAGTCACATAAAAGATTGAAAATTCGAGAAAACATCTTTCAACCATTTAAGCTACTCAAATCATTATTTATTCTTTAATAAACATTTTACAAAATCTTCGAAAATTAAATCTAACTAAATTCAAAAATGATTTTTTATCAGCAAACCAATAGCCGTTAGTGCACAACAAGAAAAAAGAAACATTTTAACTGTGCTAAAATCATAAAACTGAATATTGACCCATCTTTGACATCTGCATTTACTAGAAACGGGATTATACCGCACATTCCTTCTGCCATAAAGGAAAATGGGCTCAGATAAGTCTGAGCTCACGACCTGAAATCGTGCTCTCACAAGCCTAATTAGGTTAGCGGCACTGGCTTACAGGGATTAGGTCGGTCTCCACACTTGCATAAATGAAGGAACATACTTAACGGTTATGGCTATACCGATTCCCTAAATAGAGGATATTTGTTATGAAATTATGAAGGAAATAGTCATTTGAGACTGGTGGTATAGCGATTAGCATAAAAGAGCTCTTTTTAGATTAAATTAAGGTATCATTTTTGGTAGCTGAAATTGAGAAGGTGTCGGTCACAGTTTTGTAAAAACTAATTGATCTGAACATTTTTTATCGAAAACTCATTACGTAGAATAGGGTCGTATTGTCACTGAGTAAGCCCTTAGTTTACTCCTTGCAAAAAACTGGGCTTTTCAATTAAAGAGGCTTTGACTTTAGGTCGAGGAGTTAAGAAGTAAATAATTAGGGTTTTAAGGGTTAATCCAGATAATTCAATTACCCGATCGCATTTTGTCTGTCCCATTACTTTAATTACCTGTACGTAAACAAATTCGAAACAAAATGTAAAAATACTTTTATTTCTTGGTAAAAGTCCGGCAGGCGTATTTAGGACCTAATTAGTAAACTTCAGCGTCAAATGTCCGAATTCTTTGAAGAAAACAAAAACAGGTATTTTGATTTTCCTTATTCGTACAACTGATAGACTTTAGACTAGGAAGACAGCTTAGAGACCTTTATTAATTAATACAATTCTTCAGCAGTGTTTGAACTGTACTACATAAGTAGAGGGTAATATTAAATACTAGGGGGCTTAAATAGGGTTTTTTTAATCCCCAAGAATGGACCTTGCAAAAAAGTATCCGTCACTGCTCGGCATTGTTAAAATAAATCTTTAAAGGGTATTCCGTGCCCTTAGTAATTAGATGGGCACCCTCTTTCGTATATCACTTAACCCATTTCGTGGAGGATGGTAATCAGTCCTGGCTTGTTTAGAACCTTTGCGGATTATGAAGAAAAAAGACCTTTACTCACATTTCGGGTAAAGCTTATGGGAAATTCCGACATTCTCGATGTATTTCCCTTTGTGGAACAGTTGGCATACTTTCAGTCTTTGAAGCCAATATTTTGATCTCGACTGTATTGTACTCAGAATCCTATTATTCGTATTTTTAGTGAAGCCGTCTTCTGGGAAATGGGGAAGTAAAAACTATCACGGTTTTATATCTACGTGACGTCATATAAACCTGGCTGTCACTTGCACGATAGATCCTTTCCTTTTTGCAAAGCCACAACAAATCGCACACAATTTTCGGGTATTCAACAAAATGTTCAAGCAAAAATGTGAAATGTTCTAAATTTTGCGTAGGTACGTAGTCGAGGATTGGTAATACTTTGTAAGCGTTTTCGCCCAGATCACTAATTGGAAAAGTCAAATCCTCCTTAGCCACGTTAAATCGAGTTTCGATTAAACCAGATACGTTTAAATCCGGATTTGGAATTCTACAATGAAGTTGGCGATGCACAGTGATGACTTTACCATTAATACTGTGAGCTTTCAAGGTCTGACAGAGATTTGTAGGTTTTAGTTTGAACTAAGTTAAATCTATAGAGAGTAAAACTGTGGTTAGGATTTATTCGAAGGCAGCTTTGAAGTTATGAATTGTATGATTTGAAAACTACTACTATTTGACTGTCATTGAAAATGTTCGACATTTAAATTAGGGGATTCTTCTTACCTTCCGTGTTCTTTTGGGGTATTTTATTTGCAAAGTTTGTAGAAATAGAAACAAATGACAATAGAAATGTCGTCTGCATTTCAAAATAAACAGCTAATAGCCAACAAAACAACGAAGACAATGATCACACATTCCAACCATTCACCTAAGCTACCCAATATCTCTTACCAGAAATAGAAAACCTCGTTTACTCCTAACAAATACATATAAATAATAATATATCTTAACCAATAAATCAAGATAAATAAAAGCATCTTTCTTATTAAGAAAAAAGTTCCGTATTGTCACATATATCAAAATTACGTTTGGCGAAAGAAAAATAGGTTCCCGCTTCTATTTCAGAAAAGGCATTACAGTAATTTATTCGCAAACGTGTTCTTGTATTCATCAAATAAAGCTTATACGTGCCTTGCAGATGAGTTAGGTAACATCCTAAAATAAGACACTTCAATATAACGGGGCCTTTAATGTATGATAAAAAATGGTACAGCAATTTACCAAAATACCACGCGTTTGATTCACGTTCTTGCCTCTTTCATTCATTGTAGCTTTATGTTGTAGCCTTATTCAATTAAAGAACTATCCTACAAAGCATATTTATTTCCAATTAAAATTCCAATAGTTTCTGTAATTGAAATATTCAATCGAAAAAAGCTATTAAGCTATTAGTACATTAAAAAAATCTGCTTCATTTAACAAATACAAAACAAAATAGTATCGCTTTTTCCATAACCCTATTAAGTAAACAGATTTAAATAATAGGACACGTAGCACTCACACAAAAATATACAAAATTACTTCAAAATACTAACGAATATTCAGCATACATAGTAGTTTATCAAGTTAAACCTCTGATGAACAGAACAGAGCACCAAATAATTATTCTAATGATTTTCGTACACGATTGGAGTCTAATTTCCCAGTTGTTTAGATTGGATATTGATCTTTTAATAACGGGATTGAAGCCGCAGTGTTTTGTTAGAAAATAACGCATGAAACATTTTCGAGAAAATCACTTACGCAAACGATTTTGCGCAAAGGGAAAAAAAAATTATACGGAAGACAGAAATGTTAGAAAAAATGGATGTAGTTGCGATTCAATCTTTTCCTTATATGCGTATCTAAGGTCCTTCGAACACAAGGTAACTGAAATATTCGATTCTCAACTATTTAAGTCTTAAAGCCTTTGCCATATAAACCTTTATGAATCACATAGAGTTTCATACAAAGGCACGCGTCATTGAAGACTAAAGTTGTCGTGTTTTGGTAGGCTCGCGTTGTCTTATATAGGTACTAAGATAAATTACGACATTTCCATTTATTTGCTGGTGTAATTGTTTGACGGTAAGTTGACGGCACAGGGCACGATAAACAAAGGTTTCGTCACTCTTAAAAGCTCAACCATCTTTATTTCTTTTCTAATACATTTCTGTTATAATTTATCAGGAAAAATATTGATCAGGAACTAATTTATCTCAAAGGTTAGTCTTAATTAAACCGCTGCCCAATACTAAATTCAACATTACTATTTGATTTAAATCTACATCAAATAAATTATTCTCAACTAGACCTTTATATTAGATCGTTGTAATACCTACATTTGAAACCTCGTTGCTCAGTATTACCCTTAAACAATGTATAAACGTACTAGTAGGTATACAATTTTCACCCACTTCACTGGTATATTGTTCGATTCAAAACTTCGCTTGCTCATGAAATTTTGGTTCCCCACAGTACGATATTCCGTTCTGTTGTTGTTACGCGGATTTTAAGAAGTAGGTTTAAATCGTGACCTAATTTGTTCGATGCCAATCAATATTTTCGTCAAATCTTGCTATCGTTTCGTTAGTTATCTTTGTTAGCTTTTTTAATATCAGCTATTCAATACTAACAAAAGTTACCAGACGCACAAATATTTTATTCAGGAATATTCTTTGAAATTCATATCTTGCAAATCCTTGTATAAAAAATTGGCCTAACAATTAATAAAAAAAATACTTTTATCAGATTTACTTTTACAACTTTTTCATAAACAAACAGATTTCATACTAACTACATTAATCTCTCGGATACTCGGCCAAGCCTATTCAATTCCAACGACTTAATTAAACCAAATTTTAATGTAATTACTCAAACTAGCAAAAACTGGTAAACGCAAGTTGAGTGTTATTTTTTCGTCGACCTTGCCCGACCCTTTTCGGTAAGTTTGAATATTAACAGGAAGGCAGGCAAACACGGTTGATTAAAAATAACGTCTATTAACTGCGTAGAACTTTAGTAGAATTTCCCTTTTTATGTAACGAGTGTTTCGGTAAAGGTTTTCCCAGTTATTCTGTTTGTTAAAAGGCGTTTCTGTTGCAGAACGACTTGGCTTGATTGCAAAGTTCCTATGAAGTCTTTTACGGCTGTAGAGTACAACCTTATGGAGGGTCTGGGTAAATATTTTAATATGCCGAACAAATAACCTTTTCGTTTTAATTATGTGTAATTAAATTATTGGTAGGTCAATTCCAGTTTTGCGAATGAACTGTCTACGTTCGGTCTATCATGGTTAAATATTTACTTTTAATATCACTAAAATTGTGTTTATTTTTATGTTGCTGTATTTTATTTTTCAAATGATGAATGAAATTATCTTCTCAACATTTCGATATCAAGATATTAAATCGAAGGAAATAAATTTTGAAACACTGAAATGATTATCCAGTACCTAAAATGTGAATTAAAAGTGTAGGTAATCCTAAAACATGTAATATTTTATCCCTTATCATAATTCTCGACTCGCCCTAAAAATACATATTTCCCATAGGATTGCACAGTTTGCATGAGATAACACACACAAACACACCAGCAACACTCATACATCTAATCCTAAACAAATCTATAAAAGTTAAGTATGTAGAGCCCCTATACCAAACCCTACCTTTTCCATTTGCATTCCTTTTGTATTAAAATGCCTCGTAAAAGGTGATGACCATTTACCTTCATAAAAGGAGTCTCGTAATTACGCAAAAGAACAGACATTTTACGCCTGAAACTATTTGGAAACACGACAGGTGTAAAAAATTACGAGCACTCTACATAAAACTTGAGAGTTCACTTGCACCTGATTATGCGAGGAAATAATTATAGGGCAGAAAAGAGGAGACATAAAAATGTTTGTGCTTCTGTACATAAAAACCTTTTGTTGTACGATATAATGATAGGCTGGCGAAATTTTAGTAAACAGATTCACTGACCAAAAAATCGTGGACACACAACACAAATAATTATTTTTTTAATAAATAGATCAGCACAGACAGTCATACATAAACACCAACCAGAAGCATTAAACGGTACATAGGTACTAATAATTATGCAATCGTATTTCTGTGTCTGATTTAAGACAATATCCTAAATTTTATTTTTTAACAGTTGGGATAAATTGAAAATAGTTCCTATAAAATTTTGTACTTCTAAACAAAAGTTCTGTACCAAAAGTCTCCGATATGTCATTTAAACTCACATAATGTCTACAATCCCACGACGATTTGGCAAACAATATACACAATATATTCCAATGTACATAATTTAGTGCATCACTGCAAAGCTTGGTTGTCTAACACGAAATCGCCGTTCCCATTTCTAAGTACGACCCAGTAATGAAATTATACAGGTTCTGTGTATTAGGGCAGATGGCCTAGCACCACGGCTTGTAGTATTATTCTCGTTATTGAAGCGTGACACCGCATTACACCGCATAGAGTAGCATTTCTCTTCCACAAGTGCAATAATGTTACTTGGAGAGATGATTGTACTCTCTCAGAGTTGTGGATATAATTTCAATACACCTGCAGCGATTGTAAATTTAGGAACCTTCAAATGTTTCACAGGAGATGGATGTATTAATTCGGCTGTCAGAGCTAACGTTTTGGTAATTAAATTATTGTAATGTATTGAAATTATGTATTGAAATACGTGAGTAAATATCGATTTAAAACGTTGAACAATATAAGTATTTTGAAGCAGGTTTCATGTGGGATTTGTCATAATTATAGTCGTTCACTGAGGACCAATTCCTAAGTGACATTCTATGACAAATATATGACTCAAATGGACATTATTTTCATTTCATCACTTGACTTAGACTTAAATCACGTACTAGCGTTAAAGATAGAATAAATTGCGTCTCGTCTAAGGAATAAGTATAAACCTTTTATGATACCTACTGATTTAACCTGAAAATCATTTAATTTGATTTTCTCAGAAACCCTATTAATAACAGGTGTCGAAATAGTTCGGAAACGACTTCCAAAGTAGAGCGTCGGGAGCAGAAAATTCGTCAGAACACCATATATTAAGTTCTTGCTTGTAACTTGAAACTTGTTTTAAATAGTCTGGAACAAATAATGAAACACGTTCTTGGGGATTTCAAGGAAAGCGCTAAGTGAGGTTTCAGTTTGTAGGGAACTGTATAAACCAGTTTTAGTTCCACATTTGTCCAAAAGAAGCTTTAAAATGAAGTTCGGAGGACCTACCGTCACTTTCCATAAATACCCTAATATTATTTAAAAACTAATCTTGGGTCCCAGAAATACTGTATACGCGTTTTTCCTTTGGTAATTTATTTGGTACCCCTTTAATCTTCCAAGATTGGACAAATTGACCGACAAATAGTTTGTACAAATATTTTAATTTAGCAACACAAATAACAAGAGCATAACATTTAAATACTACTTTGACAGAAAAAACTGACTTGCAATTTAATTTAAACACGAATAATGTAGTATTCTATACACTTCTATTAAAACCTCATTTCCTTTATTTCGTGATGGCAGCAGCAGGCGTCGCCTGGTTTCAACTTCAATGTTTTTTCGTCGAGTAATTTCCTAACAAAAGCTTGTACTTGGTCTGCTGAACGTATTACGGTCTGGTGACTACAAGAGTCATATTACAAGTTCTTTAAACAGGATCTCGAATAAGGTGGAATACGAATGAGTTTTATTTTTAAAACATATTCGTTAAAAAGGAGGCTGGATTTTGTTTTTTATTCATCATCATCATCATCTTCCTGCCATCCCATTTTTTCACGTTCTTTACTTCCATTCTCCCCTATGAGACATTACACCATTATTTACTCCACTCTTTTATTATCTGGAACTGTTTTCCAGATCAAAATCCTATATTTAAGGACAAAAAACTATATTAGCTGTTACTCAATTTTGTTTCCTTAATAAAAGACGAAATCTGGAGTAAATTCTGGTGTGTGTGATGACTCTACATTTTTTTCTGACATTTTTCTGCGTGCTTATTCACAACTTTATGCTTAATCAATAAGGTAGTAATTATATACATTTCGTGAATCCATTACCTTTGTCTCCCAGTAAATTCTTCTGTTACAATACAACTATTATAGAGCTATATTCAGAGACGTTTCTAGGAAACTCGTGCTTTGAGAAACTTTAATATTATGCTGGAAGTCTTGTTGTATCGTAAATTGTAAACAAGTTCATATTGACTGATATCTAATATTAAATTTCATTTAGAACCGCCTGCCTTTATTGAAAGTGCTAATAGTGGAAATATTTAGTGCAAATATTATTATGAACATTTTTGAATCTTATATTTATAGAAACATTTCGAGTTTCGTCACACAGCTTGGATGCTGGTAAAAGTGCAGGGCTAGAATTTTAAAATACGTGTATTTCGAAAGTTATTTTTTGCATCCTGTTGCCGCATTTTCAACACGAAATCCAACGAACGGTGTAGGTTTGAATCAATAAAATACCTTTATCAATGGAAATCTGAAACACACCTTTCACTACGTACGCTTGGCAGAAACCAATTATTAAAGATGTATCAAATAAAATGCGTTTTTTGTTTAATTATTTATGTGTTATTAGAACGGTTAGATAACCACGGGTTATACAAGCATTACTAGTTTCATTGTAACGCCACTTTCATAATGTTATTTACATTAAAGATGTGATAGCCCAGTGGTAAAACCACTGGACTACCAAGTTAAAGGTCTCAAGTTCGATTCCCACATCGCGCACCATATTTCCGAATGTTGTACATGAAACACGGAAGCTCTGATATGTACAAAAACGCATTTTGTACATATCAGAGCTTCCGTGTTTCGGAAAGCACGTTATAATGTGGGTCCCGTGCCTGATTCCTCTCCAGTCGTGTCGGATTGATGTCTCACTGGGTTATAAGTGTAAGGGAACAGAGAGTGCGCCCGTATTTGCGCACACGTTTGTGCACTACAATGTGTCCCGTGTAGCAGGCAAGTTTATAGTAACACTAGCCGCCGTGGCAGAAATCGGTCAAGATACATTATTACTATATTGCCCATGAGACCTAAATATAAGCCATAACTCATGAAAATATAATATACTAGTATAACAAAGAAATAAAAAAAATAGTTTCAAAGTAATAACGACAGTTTTATTGTCCAGACGGTTGTTTTCATTCATTTTACTGGTATGTACACACGATAGAAAGGGTGAATAAACAATGAAAATCTGATAAAATAAATATAAATTAAATGTATTTATTTGTTTATTGACTGTTTCATTTTATTTTATAGCTGGACATTTTTTGTATTTGTCGTTGAGAATGAATATGAAGGCAATGAACATTTGCGATATATTTAAGGTTTTTTTTATTAAGTTCTTGTTAAGTTGATGGTAATTCAGTTTTATGGGAACAAAACTTGCTACGTAAATCGTGTTATCAGTAACGTTTATAACGTCTTTAATTATTTCAGTCATATAGTGAAACTTTTAACAATTTTTATCACTAACTGTTCACATAATGTGTTCGTTCCCTTGACCGCCTAAGTTGTTTCCTCCAATGGGTCTATCTAGGTCTCCCGAGAAATACACGAGAGTGAGTCATTAGTTTTAAAAATATATCCAACCCACGAAACTTAACATATAGAAAGGAAAGGTTTATATACCGTCGTAAAGGTTTTGGACAGCCTGTTTCAGAGTATACACAAATTCCTAAATAAAAAATCTTACAACTTAATTATAACAACTCTGCTTGGGTTTGAAACTAGTCGGGCTCTCCCGCTAAATACGCGTAAGCACTGAGTAATCCATTACCAAATATTTTTAATCCGATTCACGAAAAATGTCTGTGTGTGCCACGAAATAAGGTCAAATTAAAAAAAAAATGATATTGGTTTGCTTAAAATTTAAGTACCTAGGCAATATGACAGATATTTTGCAAACTATTTCGAAAGTTTTCAAGTATTTTGGCGATATCGCGATACCGCACTGCACTATACTATAAATAAGGATGGCAGGCAATCGTGTACACTCGGCCTAGATACTAAATTGATGTATTGAAAGTTTTTTAAGGACGAATATTGCCTATGTATGTACCTTAATGTATATGCCTATAAAACTGATTTAAAACCATTCTTTGTTACATATTTTGCCTTCGTCTTCCTGCCCAGTTCCTAATTAGTAGGAGTTTGCCTATTGTAAATTCATATGGTAGGGACTCATGCGTCCCACATACCGGACGTATGCAATGCATTTTGATGCCGCCCTACAACCACCGCTTAAATTAAAACTGATGCAGCCGTGGTAGAAAGATACCACTCTACATCCAGATCCACAACTCAACAATCTTAACCTCCTTGCAAACGGGCCACCGATGGATGGCCACTGGTGGTCAGCGACAGCCACTTTTTATACTTCCGTCACTCGTCGTACTTATCATTTGCGTTTAAGAACCATTCTACCATCTAACAATTGACAGTAAATAATTGTCGTAAAAAATGTTAAAATCAACTTTTATATTTAAAAAAAAAATGAGTCTTAGTTTATACTCAGCTATGGAATCAAAAGAAGTAATTAGGACAAGAAGTAACCACACTAAATCCTTAATATACAATTCTCATGTCGCAATATTCGGTTCCGCATTCCTTTTCCTGACCGATTCTCTTAAAATTTTGTATATGTATCCAGTAGGTTTTCATCCCTAATTTCTGCAACATCTAGTCATCTATAAATGTGAGACTGTCTAATAGCATACGGATTATGTTATTCTATCACTCGTAGCTCTATCGTGTTAAGCCATTAGTCCCAACCTGTCATACGTTGATCTTTGACAGTCGATTAAGTCCCTTCATTCAATAGGACCAGTCTTACCAAGGGATTTTGTATACCCGGAAATTACGTTGTAGGAGTTTGGGTCAAAATAGCCCATTGCCCATTGAGTTGAGCAAATGTGTTACATACATAATTATCGGTATGTATAATCGTATAATCATCAAAAAAAAATTCCGTCTATCTCCGCTTGGTAAAATAATAATTGTATTTTTTGATTAGGATAGAATCTGTCACATATTGTAATAATTCAGAATCTGAATTGTAATTAAGATATTTGTAAAATAAATAAAAATAAAATAAAATTTATTGCTTAACACAAACAATCTTAAAATACAAAATAAAATAAAAAAACATGAAAATATAAAACTAACATTAACAAAATAACAAATTACTTGATAAACAAATCATGGTTTAAGTACATACAATTATTTTCCGTAAAAAATATACGTAAAGTCATTCAGTAACACTATGAGCTTTTTAAATTGGCTAAAAACGTTCCGTGAAACATTCTATGATTGGGTAAAATAAATGCAAACACCGATAATTATTTTTCAACAGAGATGTATCATTATGGTCCTGTATAAATCTAGAAAATAGTGTTGTATAATCAATCAGTAAAATCAGAATTCAAATAAATACTTTGAAAAAAGAGGACGCCCGTGTTTGAATATTGGCTATGGGTGGGCAGTGCACGTACCAATGTGCAGAACATGTGAACGACATATAATAATATTTCAATACCCGAACATTTCCGTTCTATTTTTTATAATAGAGCTGTAAGTCTAGTTTCAAATATATATTTTATCTATTTATTGTTATAATATTTTATTCTTTTACTCTTCCGTTACTAGTTTGGTAATTTTAATCATAATTAGTTCATTGATTCCCTATCTCATTCTTTACATTATTGCAACGTGATTTTTCTTATTAATTTAGTGATGATGATCTACACAAAACATTATTAAACAAAAGCATAACTCAGTTCAACAATTTACCTTAAAGAAAAAACATTTGTTCCGTAAATAATTATAAACAAAATGACATTTACGATTGATGAGTAAAAGGAAATCAATCCTTTAAAAATAGAAATAATTGCACCTCGCTCCAACAAAAAACCAATATAGCTGTATTAGCATAATACTCCAGTGACGGTAAATGCCGAGAATAAAATCGTTTTCTTCCAATTTAAGGGACTTATTAGGAAAAAAATGTTTCGCTCTCGCTGTCACTCTATTATCGGAGACAAAATTGATCGTCAATTCATTTCATTAGCTTCGGGAAATTCATTAATAAAGGCGACGTCGACGTAACTTTATACTCCGGTTACCACAGTCAAATTAATGATAACAAATTGCCGTTTTAATTTAAGAAAATTACATTTTTTAAATCACATAAATTGGTAACTCACCCCCAAAAAACGTCACTAGTAAATATAAAAACTTAATAACTCCTTGTCCCAACATTTTGTCACTATACAAAAATCACTGCACTATTTATTTTAAAAAAAATATTGAAACTGTCAACTGAGATACTGTTAAATAAACATTATACTGACAATGTTATCAACCGTTCGGATTTCGAATTAGGCGGCAAAAGCGCGCGAACGACGTCTACTCTCCCCCGAGGCTAGTTGAGTACTGAAAGTTGGGATCGCTACCTGCGGAGAACATCAGATTTCAGCGCGCCACATGCTAACGAAATTAGAACCGAGTTTTGGTTGTACTGTTTAGTGCGATATCATTTCCTTTGTAATTGTTTTGTACTGTGGTTTTATGACACCACGGTGTAGAGTCGTACCCAAAACGATTCATTTGGGTGGATTTAAATGACAATTGTCTATCCAAATGCCAGTTATGCCTTACGTATCACGAATCCTCATTTCGTGTTGTTTGTGCTCTGCCGTTTCGGGTTCGATTTAATGATTTGTTAGTCAATTATGCCAAAATTACGAGTATACTGTTGCCGCTTTAGTGTTTTCTGTTCCAATAATTTTGGAGAACGTAATGATCTGTGAATTTTATGATTGGATAGTATCGTGTGGGTGTATTTAATATGTATTAGTTAAATGAAACGTTACTTACTATATTGGAATATCTAGATCATTAAACATTTGCTTAAAACTGCTTAATAATAAATACCGACCTTTATTAGTACCGCAGTTGGTTCAAGGCTTCTTCAGACTAAGCATGAACTGGGAATCATCACCACACCTACTTTCTTGCGGATAGCGATTCCAGATTCCAAAATGTGGAATCTAGGTTTCCTCATCAATGTTTTTACCGTTAGTCGTTGGGGTGTTTTAGAATAATTTAGCGTAGGTATAGATAATTGCGAAAAAGTTACATCTATAATTGCTTATACTGCATGCCTCCCGCATACAAAACCGTTCACACACTACAAATCCACTAAGACATTTAACAGCTATCCGTGGTTAGTAATGTATGTTTTATTAAACATTTACTATTTGTATCAAACATAGTACTAATGTATAGAGTTATGGCGAGCACTTGACTCCCAGAAGATACCGTGACGGTCATTATTTACGCACCGGTTTCATAACAATGTGAAGTTCATATTCCAGTGCGAAAACAATTAAATAGCAAGGACTAAATACAACTTCATTACATAAGTCTCTCTTGTTTTGTCTTGTCGTAAAAGTTTTCTAGAATTTTGTACGTTCGAAATTTTAATGCACTTAGCATCAATGAAGTTACGCAAGGCAAAAAAAATATTTATTTATTTAAGAAAACTCATCAGTCTATCTCTAAAATTGATTGAATGATATTTTGGATGTAGGCCAAAATGTAACACACATTTTTCTAAGAATTTAAGATTTCCGTTTTCCAATCGTTACCAAAACTGGTTTAACAATTTAGCCGTGCAAACGTTACAAACAGTTGAATCTACAAACGCAATCATAAAAGATAATTAAAAATAGCTACTTGTCCCAGCTTCTTGCGAGTGTAATACTTATGTAAAATATACATATAAATCTTCCTCTGAAAACATACTTTCTAGTAAAAAAACCGCACTAAAACTAGGATGTCGTAGTTTTAAAGATCTAAGCATACATAGGGGCAGAGAAACTTTGTTTTATTATGTAATTGCTTTATTACCTAGTTGATTAAATAATCCGTATGAGTTTTGTGGTAAACAACTTCACCTATTATCTACAAAGAATTTCGCTGTATACTCATACAACGGTAGACAAGATAGCATTTGTTTTCGTATTAAACTGCAGAATTTGTTGTTGGAGTTAAAGTTTGTATATTGTTTGTTATAAATAGTCTCACGCGTTCTACAACGGATTTAATGAGAAAACTGCGAGTATATTAAGGTGTACATGTAAGAAACAACTTGAAGACCTACCACGACTTATTAAACTAACATTATAGCTGCCGTGAAAAAGAGACGTCGCTCTATGTCTTATAGAGCGCTGTCACGCTCCCACAATATCAATAAAATTTCTTAAGACGATCGTGGTAGAGCCCTTGAAGGAAATGCACAGTTTAATAATACATTTTAAGAGGTTGTTCCAGATATTTACTCTGAACGTAAAATGGAATCTCGACGACAGATCGTTACAACTAATTCTTGTTTTGTAGATTGTAACAGGAATTTAGAGGTGAATGAAAAATATGGTTTAATTTAGATAGAGTTTACAGTTTATAATGATGTGAGAAACCGTCTAAAATAAAATAATAGTACTTAGCAAAAATTTTCATGGCAAAATCTTTTATTATCAACAAATATTATAAATGCATTAAAGCTCTTTTTTTGGTAATGTGGGCAAATACTCGTGAACACCCACCTCCCACCTCCTCGCCATGCAACGTGTCCTACGTTTGGTTGGTGCGCGGCAATGCGTTGCAGTTCATCACGCACAAATGCATTGAAGCCCTGCCTTCTAGACTAGAAAACCTGTACCCTAGGAGTCAGTGGTTTTGGCAAAAGGAGCGGCCCGGGGTGTTGTTGGTCGATATGAGTCCGACATATCACCACATCGTGCCTTCGACGTGGGTTGAAGTCATTAGAGTATCACCCCGTAAAACAAAAAAAAGAGTCAGTCTCTTCCCTTTTACATCATTTGATAGTTATATTCCTTAAATAATATTCTTAATTCTTAAGGCTTAACGAACTTATGTAGGTATATTATAAAGACAATGTAGAGTATTCAAATTCACGAAATACGGTTAAAAGATATGAACCTCCACTTTTTCTTTGGCTTAGAGATAGAGGTTTTTATTGAATTGTTTGGATAAAATTTGAACTCTTTATTCGTTAAGTAACTACATAAAACATTTCCAGTAGATTACTTATCTAATTCTATCTAAGCTAAACAGTTTCTCATCTTTATTGATAATAAGATTAAGTATCTAAAACAATACGACAAAAAGGGTCTATCAAGTAACCTATATATGTAACACGATCCTTGTGAATGTGTGCCATTATACTCACAGATGTAGGCTGTATGCCAAGTTGATCGCCTCACATAATCAGTTACCATGTGATCTTACCTAAAACAGAGATATCAAAGGTCGTTTCGTGACCTTCAAATATCGGTTACTAATATAAAATTAGGTCGGCATGCGCAATAGGTATCACATACAACGAGTTTTATTAAAAAATCTAGACGTAACAATTTGTAACCGTTTTTAGGCTAGTCTAAGCTATGTTGGGGTAGGATTTCAAATACTTTTTCGTGCAAAAAGCAACCGGTATCTGCTTTGAATAAGATTTTTTTTATGAATTTTTTTTATTATTTATCTTTATTTCTCGAAGGTTCAAAACCTCAATAATCTAAGCCCCACAAAACCGTATCAATGGTTTGACTGTGAGGTCAAAAATAAATATTATATTGATATTGTAACTTACACTTATAATATAAGACCTAAAATGTGAAGGATAAACAGTAGGCTCACAGAACAACTGTTGTTCTAATTGAATTATTTGACAATTGTCAAAAGCTAGCCAGGACCAAATGACGCTTCCTAACTTCGAGATTTGGTGTTCGAAATCAAAATATCGTACATGTCAGTATGTAATTTGTAGCGATTTAAAATACTATATTGCATTTTAAATTTAATATTTATTGAATTCGTATTTTACCAATCAACGTTACATTGGAATAATTAAAAAATAAATGAATCTAATGTAAATATTAGCATTCGATAAAGTTTCAATTGCTTAAACAAGATGTACCAAATATTTGTTATTCACGTAATGTTAATATATATTCCACGACTTTCACACAACGCCATCTAGTCTTAAACTATGCACAGCTTACCAGACAACTAATAAACATATTTACATATACTTCTAAATACATACTGTATTGTAGATAAATTGCACCCAGACACAGTATATAACGGTCGTGCTCATCACACAAACATTTGTTTTGAGTGGGAATCGAGCCCACGACTTCTGGCATAGCAGTTAGGGCCACAAACCACTAGACCAACAGGCCAGAATAGAAACAACCCGTAATTAAGCCTGATATATTTTTTAAATGTGTTTTACATAGATATCCACCCTGCATTCGGACACTCGTCACTTAGGCTTACCAATAGTCAGAAAACGCGGAACAACAAAAGCTATTAATGTTTGTTTTGACAGTTGTTTTTTCCTGTCCCGTTTTCCTGGGAAATTTAAATGGGTTTCAGCTGCTATAATAAATAGGCTTTTACAATATATGTCTTTTGTCGGAAACGATTAGTTTATGACATAGGCACAATTGCTTTGTGATTCGGCTGTTCTTTTACACAGAATTTGTTTAACACAAAATAAATGTATTTTTCGTAATGTTGTGACTGCCTCAGGTGGTTTTAATGCCGATTTTTTTCTCTTTTATCAATGAAGTCAACTCTTTTATAAATTATATAATATACCTGTATTCAAATGAGAGTCACTGGCACGGATACAATTGACCAAGTATTTATAACATTATAATCGTTAAAATATTTATGAACTTTTCAATTTAGGAAATTGTATTTCGTACGTAAAAAATGACAATTTAAAATGATTACTTTTTCGATAGCGGTCTGGCTACAAGTTCAATCACTAACACCTATTCTTTCTTTTTTTTTGTTTTCCGTGGTGAAACGCTAATGACCTCATCCTGCGCCCGTGCACGTGCACGGCGTGAGGATATGTCGGAATCCCACCGACTAAAAACACCCCGGGCCCTTTCTACTACCTGAACCAGCGTCACGGGCTCGCTCGCGCATGCTCTGCGTGACTCTGGTTGTCAGTTACTACCACCTTGCTGCACTGGATCTGCTGTCACTACCAGTTTCGTGATACAGTCTGAAAGTTGGCTGTTAGTTGTTAAAGGGCAAAAATAAGCGTCCTTGAGACCAATATTTGCAGACAAGCGAGTCTTTTACAGTCTAATTACTTTAACAGACGCCCACAAGGCACTTCAAATCATTACAAAGGATAGCTGTTATATAAATTGTGAGGAATAGTTTGTTCCGAGTATTATAAAGGTCAGTAGGTAAACGACACTTAATAAAAGTGTGCTGGTTTTGTGTCTGCTAGCCTTTCTCCGCGGCATTCACGATGTGGATATCGGTTATAACTGCAAAAAAGTTACCCCCTTTCAAAAGTAGTTACATAAACTAGCTAATGTTTCAATATGAGGTGTAGTTCCCGGTGCGAATAGGGCTGACCCATACAATGGGTGTCGTAAGAGGCGACTAAGGTATATTACGATCCGGTGCATACCACCTAGCACCTCGGGTCAACCTCCTGGTGGGGAGTAAACCACCAGCAACAGCATTCCCAAGGAGGGTTGGCGTCAGGCAGGCGACCGGCCGTAAAAATATACAGCCAAAACCTCAGCAGCATGGATAAGACATGCTGCGCCGACCCCAAATAATAATAATTGGGATAAGGGCAGGGGAATGATGATAATCTGAGGTGGCAGAAATTTTCATACGAAATTTCATCAAAACTGATCGAACCGTTTTAGCGTGAAAGGGTAGTAAACATCCACACATCCTTTTCAAGTTTGCGTTTTTAATTTAGTCGTCTGATAGTGGAGAATGGAAAAAAAAGCGTGTTGCGCCGACCCCAAGTAAAATGGGATAAGGGCAGGATGATGATGAGAATTTGCCTCTCCATTCAACTCGACATAGACAAAGAATTTCGACTTTTTACTGTATCGTTCATATTACGTAACATTTACAATACTTTATAACTACTATCGTAGCACAAAACTTACTGAAGTATAATGTTTTATCGGCTGTTTCGGGACTCGAGTTTCCTGTGTCATTTCTCAATGTTCGGCGCAAACAAACAACGGAGCGGAGATAATCTAAACGCCAACTCTAACGCTGATAAGCCGATGTTAAAGGCCAAATATGTTTGTGCTAAAACATTGGGGTTACTAAAACATTAGAGAATGTTATTATGTTAAGGTCAAAACTTAAAGAAAAACAATGCTAATTACTTAAACATTCGATCTGATATGAAGAGAGCATTCAGAATTCTAACTTTTATACTTGTCCGTTGTATACCTACTAAATAAAACAATATAATAAAAATGCTTATGAAATAACGTCAAAAAATTCAAACGCATAAATGCTGACTGAGACTTTCCAAAAAGCGGACGGAATTGCCACTTTCTTCATTAATCTAAGAAAGCCTCGTAAGGATACCTAGATTATCAAAAGAATCCGGAATCGTCATCCTGTAGTAAGGTGATCTTCTCTCTCTCTTAATATAAAAGCACATGCAGGCTGGTTTACTTTCATATACAAACTTTTTTGTAGTTTTTTTTTTGCTGGAGCTTTAATTACTGTCGAAGTGCAAACAATTTGCTAACTCCATGTCCAGTGAGTGTTATGGGCGTGGTTGATTGATTGAAACACTCTGGCTTCCAGCAATAGTCGTTTACACTGATTGGTTATTATTTTAGGCCTTGTCATCCGTGATAGATTACGATACTGTGCTATTAAATTACTAATAACAGAACTTAGTTTGGGAACAGTGGTCTTCCGTTGCGGTTGTAATTAAATTGGAGTATTACTTTAGATTATAATCATCAACATCTTCCTGCCCTTGTTCTATTTTACTTGGAGTCGGCGCAGCATGTTTTTTTCTTCCATTCTCCCCTATCAGAAGTCACAGTATCATTAACTCCTTTTTCATTCATACTATAGACAAAAATACAGTGCATAAACATGTGCCAGTCTGTTAATATCCCACTGCTGGAAAAGCGATTCTTTCTATATGGATTAGGGTCTCATGTTAGATTCTAATGCCCTTAGACTCAAAAATCACTTTAAATTAAAAATAAGTTGGCAATGTTAAATTCCAAATATCGGTTACCGGGTTTTCTCTAAATATTTTCTTTTACCCATTGTATGTCAGTATTTGTCAGGCGGAAAAAAATATTTTCCTTTTTATTCCGGCAAAATTGGCCTCAAATTTAGAATTTTATGCAAAACAATCCGATAATACATTACTAGTTCAATACCACTAATTCATAATTACGGCTAAAAGCAATTTCATCTAAGAACATGTGCTGTATCGTTAATGCGGTCTGTCTATCACCCTATAACCACAGGGGTTCAAATAACCTTTCGGTCTCAGAACCGCAAATAGCTGGCCCCATAAAACTGATATATGACATATTAAAAGTAAAATATTTGTGTCGCAGGTCCCCTTATGAGAAAAACAAAAGCCGGTGGCTTATTGATAAGAGCTCAACTTATAATGGTGTTGAGTTCTATGTAACTTGTACTTGTATCAGTTGCTATGGCAACCGAGTAGGTTAGAATGTTCTAGAACTCACCAGGAACTATCGAAATGTTCTCAATACGACTGAATCCTTTAGTATATTATTAGAATTCCGATTTGAACTTTGTCTATTACTTTTCATTTCTGATCAGGGAGGACTCCGAAGTAAGATATACTATCTGCTATAAATAGTGTCTAAGAAGACAAAATCTAGCTAAGTAGATTCGTAGAAATAATAAAAAGGTAATTTTCTATCGAAGAATCCAACGTAATAACTTTAATGTCTACCGGTAAACATGAAAAATTTGTACAAGTTAATCAAATTGCCACAAATGTATGGACGTAAAAATGACAATGTTTCAAAATTAGTGTGGTAAAATTGGTATTTTCATACATTCAAGCATTTTTTACCATCAGTTTGGCATCATAACGCAGAGCTCGGCATCGCGTGGTCCCTGGAGGAATACGAAATAATTAAATAGTTGACGGATACATATTAACTTACTAGAAAGTTGACTTGCCAGAAAGGAAAGAAAATAAAAAATACTAACCAGTCCCATAATTCGTTCTCGTATACAGAAATCTGACACAAACACAATACAAGACTTATACAAGTGAACAAACGTTCCAACTTTAAATAATTGCCGTTAAAAACAAGCATAAGTTAGTCCACGTCAGAAGTTGCAAACAAAACAGATGTTACATTAGCTCTTCGTATTGTTGCACTCGTGTTATGTTTACTGTGTACATATAATGTCTTACACTTGGACAATGAAGGCTCTCCTACACAAGCGCGTTATTAAAGGTCGATAGTATCGCGTGCGGTATAACGATATCTGTTTTTAGTACATTTTGTATTAGGATGTTCAGTTACACATTGCTGCGATAATAACGCCGCAATGGAAGTAGGACGTTGCGTTTCCCCTGCCTGCGATATTCCAATATAAGTTCTAGAATGTTTTGTATCAGGACGCAAACGGCTGTACACACAACTGCGATAATAACGTCGCTGCCCGGCGCCCTCTCGTAAGAAATATCGGACGATAAAAACGCAGTTGTGTGTAAGGAATCGAGCCGCATTATCGCAATACCGAATGCGATATTATCGTCCTATAATTACGCGCCTGTGTGAGAGAGCCTTAAGGCTGCGTGTAGTAATGCTGAAAGTCAACTCGAATAGCTTGGGTAAAGGCAGTGCAGAAAAAAATAAGACTTAGACTACGTTTACGTTAAAGATGTGCAACGGAGAATACAGATCACGATTTTAATGATCAAGAGTAGCGCTTTGCTTCCCCAGCTTTCTATCAACTGGTTTTGTAAGTCCTATCTCTGCAAGAAAAGTTGTGTAATAACCTAAACTACATTTTTACCCAAACCATAACGACATTAAAACAATAATGCTGCCATCAGTCCACCCGTGACCACGGTCGGTGCAATTCGGCCAAAAGGTCTGGAGAAAAGAAATATCGAATTACATCGCGAATAAGACCTGATTATTGTCTAAAATATAATAATGCAATTTGACTGAATTATAAAACAATTACAAAATATAAAAAAGGAAATAGGATTAGGATAAGCTTATCTCAATAACGCAGAACAAATTAGATGATTACACAATTTACCAAAAATATAATTTATAATTTAAACCTTATCTTGTTTTGTTGTACAATTTATTGAGATTGTGGTCAGTACGACGTGGTACAAGAGATTTATGGCCTAGATTATAAGTACAAAGTGGGTATTTGTCACTCTACATTCAGGGTATTAAATAGCCCCTACAAGTAGTCTTACTTATTTACATCCATCTTAGTTGTCTGACCAAAGTTGTGATAAAATAAATGAATGTTAATATTTTTTCATTACTGTATATTATAGTCATACTGGGCAAAAGCCTCCCTCTTTTCTTTCCATTTCTCTCTTTCGAGGGCCAGTAAAGTCCATTATATTATTTATCATTTATTTTTTAATTGTACACATATTTTTTATCACAAATCCGACATCATTTAAACAAAAGACGTATCTTTCAATCAATCAAAATTATCAGTCGAATAGATCAAAAAGCTCCACCGATTGACCGCTACATCAAGCGTTTAGAACGCTCTCAAACCGCTAGCGTTTTTACGCAGTCCTAAACAAACATTGTTATTTTCTTCTGTCAACTCAGTTTACTCTGGCGTAATTGAATTATATCTCGTGACCATTAAGTACAGTTTTTATTGAAAATACAAAATCTCTCGGTCGAAGCTGCCCTATGTTATAAAGTTATGGTCTCTTTGGAAAGACGATCAAAGATCTTTGTGGAAAATTTTCAGTTTTACATTTAGAATCAAATTTGTGGTATAGCACTTACGTAATATACTTATTGATCTCCATTATATCTGCTGTATAAACTAGCACGATTATTTTGTCTTGTGACAAACAACAAACAGTGCCTAGTAGAAGCACTTTGCCAAATTTACAATAGCTAATCAATTTACAGAGGGACTATAACCTAAATAAACGTGAAGCTGTTTGTAAGAGAAATTAGTTTTATAGAAGTAAACTTTTTTGTTAGCATTCGTGAAAGACTACTCATATTCAAGATTTTTTGTTAAAGAAAGATTTTGAATTCATAAACTCTATCTCTCATTTCAGTTAGCACAAATATGTACGTTACTAAGGACCTAACTACATCACAACTCTACTTACTCGCAGAAACACTTAACAAAATCCTTCATAGCATTAATCTTAATAAAGGGCCACCCTGAGAAGGATAAACAATAACAATTACAAGTTTGCATGAGGTTTAGTGAGAAATAATTAAGGCTGTGTCCGTGGTTCGCAAGCTGGACTCAATTAATGTAGGAAATTGCTCTGTGCTAGAACAAGGAACTTGACACGACGGGAAATACAGAGATGGGGAATAAATGAATGAATGGATGGAAATTTACTTGACTTTTTGTAAGAATGATTGTTAGAACATTTTACTAACATCTTATAATGCCATGTAGTCTCTGATTTTCTTATGTCAAATGTTATGCTAACCACTTTACATGGTTACTGAAATGTAATAATTTTGTTGATGATATGTTAATTAAATTTTTGAGTGACTGCGCTGCTGGTGCGCTTATTATAAAATAAAAATTATAAAAAAAAACAAAAGCAAAACGCTTTTGATATTGATTTTAGCATGCTATGCTCTAAGAGTAAGTTGCAAAAATATACAAATATAATTAATTATCCGATAAATATGAATCAGCGTCATTCTACAGCAAATATTTTTCCAGACATTAAAAGCACAACTCAATATAATAGATACAAGTATTAAGAGTGCCGCTACTACACTTCTTATAAAAAAACTGTAGTTGTGAAAAAAGACGCCGCTCTATGCCGTATAGTGTATTTACTCGTTTCCACATCACTACATAGTATAAAACAAAATCGCCTTTTCTATCCTCATGTCCCTTCGACCGCTCAAATCTTTAAAACTTTGCAACGGATTTTGATGTGGTTTTTTTTAATAGATAGAATGATTCAGGAGGAAGGTTTTAATGTACAATAACTTTCATTTAATAGTGGAGAAATACTGAAATTTTTGAGGTATACAGTGTGTATTTTTACATGGTTGATTTAATATAGATCTATAATGGTCTTTGACAGCATAAGATTTTAATGAATATTTTCGAAGATATTACAAATTTTAAGTTGCGGGACGAAGCGTTTGCATTGCACCCGTGCGAAGC
Organism: Chrysodeixis includens; assembly: GCA_941860345.1. Classification (NCBI taxonomy): domain Eukaryota; kingdom Metazoa; phylum Arthropoda; class Insecta; order Lepidoptera; family Noctuidae; genus Chrysodeixis; species Chrysodeixis includens. Next base: position 10,910,038 of record OW796102.1, read on the forward strand.
CGGGGCGGGTCGATATCTGCAATAAGAAGAGCTGGCGTGAGCCACTAGATCTACGTAATTTAAGGGTTTTCTTTAACTCTTTATTAATTTCTTGCAAATAATCAGTCATTTTTAATTAGGTTTGAATAAAATTGTTAGAATATTAAGATTTATACTGAAAGCAAAACTTACAATTTTCTTATTCAACACTGAATTCTAAGAACCAATTCTTAGAGTTCGTAACGATTTATCGCCAATGATTATTTACGTGTATTTCTCAGGATCCTGGAGAACTAGTTTTGCATTTAGTACAAATCTACATATTCTAAGAATTTCTTGAAACAGACAGTTGTAAAACAAGTTCAATATAATTATATAACATTTTATTTTAATCCTAGGGAATAAACAATTCAATGAAAAGCGCAAATCAGAAATCACGAAACATTTACGTTCAGTACACTACACTTCATTGAAAGTTATACAAAAATTAACTTTAATTTTAACGACATAAGAGTCCTCATCATTCCCCTGCTTTTATCCCAATTATCATTAAGGATCAGCGCAGCATGTCTTCTTCTTCCACACATTCCTATCTGACGTCATTACGCAAGTCACACTCTTTGCAGCCATATCATCTTTCTCACAATCCATCCATCGTTTCTTTGGTCGTCCTCTTCACTTATGTCCATCCACATTCACGTCCAGCACCTTCCTTACCACGTGATCACATAAAAGTCCTGTATTTAATTGTGTTAAATATAAACCGGTTGGCTGTACAATACAGTATGTATGATGTTCACCGTATGTCTATTTACCGCTTGCTGAAAGCTGACCCGGTCGGAAAAGGTTGCGCTAATGAGGATTGTACACAGAATATCGTAATTAATACTCTCCTAACAATGTTTCGAGCTCTAAAATTGAGTGTTGATTGAAACAGAGCATTCGAGGTATGATTATTGTACACGAATTTATTTATACATGTAAATAAAATTGAAGGGTCTGTTTGTAGTATTGAAATAACCGTTTTTACTACATGTATATTAATAAATATACAGTACATACACCGAACAATTTTTGTCTGTCTGTTTGTCTGCGATAATCTTTGAATTGGCTAGGCCGATTTTGATGGGACGTTTATTGCCAGATAGTTGGTGTAATAAGACATAACTTAGGCTATTTTATTTAGAAAAAATGTTTTGTATCAGAAAATAAACTAACTAACTTTTTTTTGAAAATCGACAAGGACTAAATCGCGGGCACAGCTAGTCAATTATAAAATCTGGCCATAAAAAGGAAAGTAATATTAAAAAATTGTAACCTCATTATGTGGATCTCATTTTTATTTTTAGAGCAAAATTTCAAACTTTTACTTTTCAATTTTAGGTCGCAGTTACGTTACTTACACCTGTTTTCAACCCTTATCTTTATATGAACAGAGAGGCCTGAACCACAAAGGTTACATAATGTTGGATTTTATTTTAACATCTGCTAAAGGATTTCATTTCTGCGTAACACGTCGTAGTATAGCGCATTCACTTACACTTATTCCAGAAACCGGTTAAATCCGCTTTTCCCCATCTGCAACTACGACAGATAATTGTTTTGGTGACGATTCTCTTAAAATATTCCATTTTCGTAATGACGGATCTCCCATTATCCCAGTTTCAAAGCGGGGTAGGAATTAAAAGAATCGCATACACACCCTAATGACTGTAAAGCATCAGTGATAAAATCTAAGCGACACATCATTGTCATAGCGCAAACAGAATTGTAGTAGGACATTCCATTTAAAGAACGCACTCAGTGGAATTTAAACCTTATACTTCCGTCTTAAGGTTGCATTTTCACTGGTAAGGTACGGAAAATTTGTTGAATATTTTTTCTCCTTTTCGCTATGAAATCTAGTATTCTCGGGACGCGCAGGGTTGCGTTGTTTGACGTCGTTTGTATCCATGTATAGCTGCAAAAGCACATGTATGGACTGGTATGAATACAAAGTGTATTGATTAACATAATAAGGTCATAACAACCAATTATTATATGAGCTGGACTGTATTTTATGCAGTTATTACAGATATAAGAGAGAAAGTGTGATTGCTTTTACACTTCGGATTCTGTTTTGCATGAATGTGGCTTATTTGATAACAGAACGCTGTAGTACTTTGAATGGTGTATTTTTATACTAGATCCTAGCTCTTATTCAATGAAAATTGGCAAAATTTATTTTGCAATGTGATTGAAAGGATTGTAAAGAAATTTAAGATAGAACAGTTAATAGTTGGAGAGACATGCCCAGCGATGGGACAGAAGTTAGGTTACCTAAAACATTACAGCAAAGGGAAATATACTAAAGGATTTTTTACTACCCGTTCCAAGGTAGGTTCAGATCAGTGTGATATAAGTACCTACCTATGCCTAAAGATAAACGTTTTCTGAATCAGAGTTTTAACCCTCATTCTGCATCAAGTTTATGTTGTCGACGTGAGTACAATAAGCTGATTTTATAGAAAAAAGGTTAGCCAGTCAGCAGGTTGGTCGCGGGTGCACAGGCTGTGTCAAACGATCATTTCGATGGTAATGTAAACGTAACATGCACCATAGAACCCCTTCTTTAGTGTGATTTAAAAACACAAATTCAGAACTAATATTCTCAGAAAATATCTTCAGAATCTCAACTATTTTTTTGGAAGACGTGAAATCTTTATTAAAATTTCAGTTATCAAGAACAACATACAGGTTTGCTTTTGACTTTAGGATTGAAAATTCAACCAGAATTCGTTCATAATTTTAATTATTCTGTCTTGTATGAAAAATCCTCAGACGAATGTCGGGAATTAGTTGAACCCAGAAAATTATTAACGAGGAGATCCTACGTCGTCGAGTTTAATTGGTACAAAAATACATCTTAGACAGAGCATCAAACAAGGGAAGGTTGCATACCTAGGACACGACTGTGCTTAGACACGAAAGATTCGGGCTTCTGCAATTAATAATGATGGGCAAAGATTTTGTCATGAATAAAATAAAAGCAAAATAAAAAACAAAAGATTTTTACTCTAATTAATCTACATTGTAGCACTTTTTGAACGTCAAGATAAATAAATTATAGACAGTACCCCATCGCCCACTCTTCACCGCTTCCTGTGCTGTTACTACTTGGCTGAGAAACATTCTGGACTGGACTGGATTAGCGAGTGCTGTTAAACTATTTCACTTCACAAAAGATAAGGCCCGCTATGTACAGCTGACTGCCAACCTTCGCTCGTCGGAGAAGCATATAAAGAAGAGAAGACATTTAAAGCCAAACACCAGTAGGTAAATGGCGAGGCTATTTTCAATCTTCAATTACCTACGTTGCCTCACGAATTGTATCCAAAAATCATCCACCCATAATTAACAATCTTCCGCGTAAAATCGAAACCTGGCAACCTGTTGTATTCTTGTAGCTGAACCAGTTAGCAATTATGTGAATAACAACTGTAATTGTAAAGTTACTTGTTAATTTTGCTTTGCCAACGTTAAATGTTATTACGGTCCGTTGAATTCCTTCGGTTGAGTCAAGTTGGATTTGTGCGTGCCCTTCAAGACGAAAGTAGGCTGCAGGTTTTTAAAGTTTTCGCAGCTTGGCATTTTGAAATGTTTGCTTACTTTGATGATAAATTTAAAAAATAGAATTACAAAGAACGTTATAACACAAATTTTATATTCATGTCGATAATTTCGTTTATTTTGTTTATTTCATCAAAGCCAACATGGTCGAGAATTTGTATATGTTTCAGTATTATTTAATATTCTTATTGCAAAAATATACGGTTTGCTCACACGTATTTATTGGTAATGCCCGACTAGTTTCGGACCCAATCAAATCGGTGAAAGAAGCTGTATTGGCGGTGGGGTAACGAGTTAAAAAGTCGAAGCAAATTCAACAATTATGGTTGCGCTTTACAAAAGTTATTATAATAGTATTTTATTCTCTGTTTAAAATCTGTGTACTTAGACTATATTATTCTAGTTTATGTCTTAATAAACAAATAAGTCTCGAGTCTAACAAGTCGTACAAACGCTAACCCAACAGCCCTGTTTATGTTCTAGATTAGTTAGCCTTAGTACCTCTTGTTCAGACCTTGAAGTCACTTTAAAGTCACGCTCTACAAAGCGTAAACGATTAAATTGTTCGGAACTAGAAGTGAAGTGAACAACTGAAGTATCTACACACTCTAGTAAGTTAATAACTACGACTAACTCCCGCTAGGCCCGTTGGCTGTTGCCAATAATAGGCACAAGTACTACAAGTACTGGGAAATTGATTTTAACTGGCATAGTAACAGTAGGTGGATTGGTAACTAATAACCGTTATGAGAAACTAACATTAAATATTCCATATTATAAAACGAATTTAGAAAAATCTCGGAGGAGGTGGTATGGTCTAAATATATAAGAAAAACGGAATTTTATCCATCACAAAGTGTGAAATTGAATTCAAAATGTGATCAAAAGTGAATTCTAGATCCAGTCTCTATTAAAATAACACACCGGCTGCCCAAAACTCAAGCTACCTTTCAAAAAGGAGGTTAAGAATATTCATACAATAGGTTAGAGTGGAGACTGTACCACGAGCTCTAAGAGCAGGACTGAACAACAGTTTTATTATTGTGCAAGTGAGATAGCACTCTACACTGCATATAGCGTCGTCTCACTTTCACAAAAGCAATAGTGCTTTTTTAAGAGCAAGAGCTTTTTTATAGTAAGAGCAGGCCTTGTTCTTTGAGAAAAAGGAAAATATTTTCCAACGTACCGGTCCGTTAACGGTTGGGACCGTAATGCGACATATCTTTATGTAGATATGGGATAAGGGATGTCTGTGTCGAAGGGCGTCTAGACCATGTTTTATGCTAACGTGACCTACATAATCATTTACTTAATAAAATGACCTGTATGTGAATGATCTGGTATTGTCTTTTATAATGGCGACGATAGAATCGTTTTTAGTAAGAGTTGTCGTTTGATTTCGAAGAGAGCATTTAGGTATTTTTTTTTTATCAATTTCATATTTCAATAGTCAAACTAATGGTTTTTTTTTTGCCAGTACACACACCGCTAATTTTATATACGCACTAATGAGTATAAAGCGATAGACTTTGAGTTCAATAACTGCGAACATTACCTGTCATAACTTATGCTGTGTATTAGTGTAATGCGTAGTGATTGCACACTCACACCCACTCACTATAAATTATTAATGAAAATAATCTTAAACACTATCTAGGTATTTCACGAATCTTCTGAACTTTTTTTTTTCGGAATATTTAACATTCTTTTATTATTTATTACTTCAATTTTTCAACACTGAAAAACTTCCATATTTCTTCAATAATAATATCCACCCTGAAACTATTTCCCCCACAAACAAAGACAGAAATATTACCTGCTTATGAGTAATCAATCATGAACGTAGGAAGCGTGTGAGATTCGAGATATCGAATGCACACACTATGAAGATTTATGCCGTTCACGCTTCCTAGCAAGCCAGGCCACAATGGATGCGACGCTCTTAATGTTTGTACAAGTTTAGGTATTCATTTAGAAGCATTGCATAGTACTGCCCCTCTAGCCCAGTAAAATTTAGACTGATCTGTTGGTGTAGTGGTTAGTGGCCTTGACTGCTGAGATTCAACGACACGGGTAAACCCGCCGGTGAAAGATTCCCCTTCATTCTCAAAAGTGCTTAAAAAAAGCAATTCCTATTTTTTTTGTTTTCAAAACTAATTTATGTAACTTAATCAAATAATGAATTGAGGATTAAAAAAACAATGTCCCTACTGTAATAATACAACCTGATAAATAACCACGATAACACAAAACGATAATTCAAAAAACGGCCTTTTAATAATAAATTCACTTTGTTTCGAACACGTTTCCCTAACTTTATATTTCTAGCTTACACAAACAAAACCTGTACTAGTTTGGATACTTTGTGTATTAATATTAGCATATTAAACGTAGATATCGTTTCGAATTAACCGTTTTGCGCTTAAACCAGTAATAAATAAGGGAACTAGGTGAAAAGGTGGGAGATAAGGGAGGGTAGACCGACGCCATTTTTAGTCAGGCCTGATTTATATATTTTGTTTTGTGTTAAGGTTGGGGTCTAAACAGAATTAATTTACGAAGGTTGTTGTTACAATCGTTTGTGTAAACTTTTTTTTTTCATAAAATACCTAAGAAAAAATCTTTAATTTCGTCGAAATATGCATAGTCGTGGTATCCTTACGGTTCTATGTATGGACGAGGTGCAGGTTCGATCCCTAATGGAGGCAAGTATCATCGTGACTTTTTGAAATTAATATCATAGTTTTTTTTTTTCTCAATTATTATTCTAAGACAATACTGACATTTTAAATTATTGAATTTCAATTTCAATCTGAAAGCAGTGATTAATTAAATGCTCAAACCTTACCTATATGAGATGATGAATATAAATCAATTTTAAACTGTCGTTTGAAAGTAAGCTTAAAGTTAGTTCAACTAAATAACACGTTTTCTTTTCACATTATTCAAGGAAAATACACAAACACACTCATTTGCTCAAACGTAAACGAACTGTTATAATCAATAAGGAGTAATAAAACAGTAACCAGGAATATACAACCAGATCAACTTGGTCCTAATAAACCTTATATTAAGCATCCCACGAAGGTCTTTCTAAATTGGTTTTTCCTTATAATTTTTCTTTGAAGTACGAGATGAAAAAACTAATCAGGCGCGAGTTGCACTTGTGTGGACTCTTCTGACGAAATCAGATTGAGACGCAAATTACTTGAAGCCTTTAGAAAATTATTAAGGAATGTTTTTCGTAAGCAAAAGGGTGAAGTTCGTAAAAACATGTTAGGTAGACTAATTACCAGTTGTTTTTATTATATTTTGTGGAGAATATACTTAGTAAAGTTTGCGAAGTTCTGCAAGTAAAACAGACACACGTCTCTTGTTTTACGGCTAAGTTTAAAATATCAGGTAACTAGTAAGTCTTGTATCAGGTTTTGATAGGTTTTTGTTTTCAGAATTTTTAGACTATTACTACTATAAATACCTTTGATATTTCCGCTCAAAATATAAAAATCAAATTTAATTATTTTAAGGTACATTAATATTAGGCATAGTAATGAAAATTTTAAACAGAAATGAAAGATATGATTTTTCAAAATTTCACGTATATGATTTGGTTCCAAACTTTGGTTTATACTTTGTTCCTAAAGAAAAAGAAATACATATTTTTTTCCATTATGTACAAAAAATACAATACTATAACAATCAGAAAACCTTGTTATATTAAAAGCTATACAACATTTTAATGAAACATGTAATACATTAATTGGATGCGAATGTACATTCATTTGTGGGTTAATTGGTTGAAAGGAGATCGTACGCGAGGAACTAGTAAATAATAATGAGATATTGTTAAACTTTATTGAACAATATAAACATAATTATTTGATCAATCTACCGGTATACTGTACTTATTACCTAAATGGGATCGTCCGATTTGATTGCAAGATGCTCTGAAGTGTAAGTGGTGTGAGTCAAACTGAGGATTTACTATCACCCTGCCGGGGCTGTGGGATGTTCGAAAATCATCAAATAACCCCGCCCACTGTGGTTGCACCGGGAGTGTCAGAGTTTTACTGACTCAAACTTAAAGATCGTCGATCGATGGCAGCATTCGATCGTCGATCGACATCGAATCGTCCAATTCACCATCATTCGATGCCGTCGTTCGACAACCGATCAATTGGTGTGGTAACGGTGCGGGCGGTGTCATTTGATGACTTCCCACGAAAAAAACCGAGTCTACTTTACGTCTTAAAGTAATTATAAAAATAATAATCTTAAGTGACTAAAGAGTATAATTATGGGTTAAAAACTTACCAAAAACAACAGCTAACGCCAACAGTTGACACTGCAATGCCGATAACACAAGCGATCAAATTAATTAATTCCTAGGTGGGGTTAATTAAAAACCGCGTATTCCCTGTGCCCCAATAGGTGAACATTGTAAATATGCTAACAAGGGATAATTTTTACTTCCACTAGTTCAAATAAAAATTACCTATGAAGGAAAAATATCTGTTTGTCTGTCCAAAATTTAACAAAAAAATAATACTAGTTCATGAAATCGCTGGCAAATAATACTACACTAAACTTGTCTCTTTAAACATGAGTTAGAAAAAAGAAAATCTGCTTAATAATAACTTGTCACAGATTCTTCGTAGATTCTTTGAAAATTTGTATGAGTATTTTCTACATTCATTGTGATATCATTTGTGACGATTAAATCCTAAAAAGAGTAAGATCCTAAATTGCTACAATTACTAAAAATCTAACTATTTCTAAATAAGTTATCGATAAATGCAACAAGACAAACAATTCCCCATTCCCATTCCCTTTTAAGTCAGTCACACGTAAAATCTCAGGTCATGGAGCTATGTTCAAGACTCATAATTACATCTGTGTATAGTTCATCCATACCCAAAGGACTTTAGCGGGTTAACAAGGTCCAAATTAATCTCTAAATGAGATGTCTATGTCGCCTCGGACCCAAGTCTAATCGTTACTAATGTCTGATGCATTGTAATTAACTCGGCGCTAATCTGCGCCTTAATTTACGATCTACGCGCTAGATTGTCTAACTTGTTACAATTATGTTTTTGTTTGTAATGTAAGAAGAAATAAGTATGGTTTTTTTTATGATACATCTGAAGTATGTCAACAGATCTTATTAATTTTAACTTTGTCCACGACTTCGCCCGCGCAAATGTCGGTTATAGCTGCAAAACTACCCCTTTTGACGCAGTCGGTTTAAAATGTGGTTATCCAGAGTGTCAGCTGACTCCTTACCAAAATTGATGCTGTTATTAGAGCGTCCACCCATACTTACAAACTTTCGAGATTATAATATTAGTAGAATATGTATCACGCTTACCGATATACGTGTAATAAGGTACCTATTGTTAATTTCTAAAGTTTCGTATAATTTCGATACCCTTCTAAAACATTACATGTTTGTATAATATTAATTGTGACCTGGGGCCCTGCCGTCATGTCTTATTCACGTATATTGAGTAATACATTATTAAGTCTTTATATAAACGGGCGCAACGCGAGTTATGCCTATGTTTCCGGATCGTGGCATGACCGTGGTATGATACAGCTACAAGCGTGTCGCAGTGACGAACGGACTGTGTGTTGTTGATGAAATTAAACTGAAATTAAACGCTGTATGTTGGCAGTCTTATCGTTGTTACATACTGCGCGATTGTAGGCATTTATTTCTTAGAAACGGCCGAGTTAACCTACTGTATTTATAATAATATACTGTACAAAAAGTATTATTTTATTCTTGAAAGAAGTACCAAACAAACAAATAAAACATATTTTTTTCTTCGTATATTATGGCCACTAATAATGAGTAGTGGTTAGTTATTTATTGTTAATATTAAGTATATCGGATTAAGTTATAGAAGATTGTTTCTTTGCAGAACAATATTAAAGCCACATACAACATTTCTTACAGAGAGATTAATCTGATCCAATTGTTAATTATAATTGCTCTGTAGCGAATACTTTAATGCGGATTAGTGCAATTATTTTCAACCAACTTCAAAAAGGAGGAGGTTTTGAATTCATCGTTATCTTTTGTCTTTTTTTGTGTATGTTGACCGATTTTCCGCTTTTGATGTAGATTCTTATTTTTTGTTAAAATTTATTTCATGTATAATTTAATAAACATATAATCTCTTGCCCTTACTAAGACGGAAAGGCATAGCTAAGTTGGTAACTATAGTGGAATCGAGACACCTTGTATCTCGGTTTACGCTTCGACAAATTATGCAGCTCTTCTTTCAAAGAATTACACATAAGCACTCTAGAACATCTTTTTGACATGATAACTGTGATGATAACATAATATTCCACACGAAGACACGGGTAAAAGCTTGTCTTTAACAAACTCTTTCCAAATCCTTAATCAAGTACTTTTATTCAAAATTTATTGAAAAATGTCCCTTAGGCCCCGTTTGTTACTTACATGAAATCCCTAACCCGCGATCAGCTCATAACATAAACCTGAATGAGATCACGAATGGGGTGTGGAAATATACATTTCTAAAACGATATCCATTTAGTAAATTTGCCATACGAGTGCCTACTAATATTCGAGAATGTTCCAGATTATTCTAGAAAGCTATTTAGCTAATAAAGATTTTAGGTTCAATAGAATCCTATCTCAACTTTAGACATGTAATCTAATGTAATGAGTTCGTATTTAGGGATTCGTATCAACTAACTGTAGGGCTGTGATCAAACCAAATGTATAGTCAGACATCAGCTATAAGCGAGCATTACACAGTTTATACAATCCGGATACATCTTTTACATATTCATCTTTATTTTCACTCTTTATCGATAATACGCTACATGTAGTACGAGTCCCTGACAAAAAATGTCGAATAGTTTCACCAGTTCACGTTCACACTAGACCTCACAGTCAGCCTGGTGACAATTAGGTTATTGTACTAAAAAAGTAATCGGTCCGTCAGGTAGATTTTCAAAAAATATTGGGATTCCTTTTTTTTTTTCTTTTATCGCGTTAATAAATGTTGAAATGTCGTGAGACGTCACATCTCACACACTATGTTTAAGTGACGTTAGTGCAGTAACCTCACTTTCCATATTCACATAATATTTTGTTTTATATAACCTAATAAGATAATTTAAATAATTAATCATCCTTCAGTCTTTAAAATAATTCATGCGAATTATAAATTATCTCTACATTTGATACTAAATTTCACTTAATATTTTTACACAATTAAACTCGACGGCTAATCGGATTTGATTTTAGGTACAAAACTAAATACTAATTAATGCTCTACTTAATATTTCAGTCAGGAAATTTCTGAACTAAGTAATTTTGCTTTTTGCTAACAATTTCAGTGCCTACCTTATTTAAATCAAAACGTTACAAACCTTAATACCGAAACTGGTTTTGATTTAAAGTTGGTTCTCGATTAGATTCCGAAATGGTACTATGGAACCAAACCAAATCGAGTGGAATCACATACAGATTTTTCGATTGAGCTTAGTTCCAATTCGTGCTACTGAACGAATTAGCGCTAGAGTCGGGTTCTCGAGTACCAAATCTATACTAATTTTATTGAACAGAACTTGATTCTTCGATTATGTGGGGAGTAAGCCCACTGGACTTGCTAATGATTATCAATACATAGTATAAAGCAAAATTGCTTCCCGCGACTATTAGTCACTTTGATCTTTAAAACTTCGCAATGGACTTCAATGCAGTTGTAAAAGATATAATGTTTTTTTTTATATGAATGTTACATCAATATTACACCCGTATGAAGCTATAATTGGGCGCTAGTGCGTGATAAAGTTTAATTTAAGAAATGCAAAGATTTTGTTATCAACAAACATTTTTTTTTCAACATTCCCCTGCCCTTATCCCAATTATTATTTGAGGTCGGCGCAGCATGTCTTCTTCTTTCACACGTTCCTATCTGACGTCATCTTGCAAGTAACACTCTTTGCAGCCATAATATATCATCTTTCACACAATCCTTCCATCGTTTCTTTGGTCGGTCTCTTCCCCTATATCCATCTACATTCATGTCCAGCACCTTCCTTACCACGTGATCTTCTTTTCTCCGCATGACATGTCCATTTTGTTACTAAAAAACACAATAATTAAATTCTTGCCTCAAACATTAGGTATCTCAAACAAGTGACGATTTTTATCTCGCAACTTAATCAACAAAGACTGCACTAATGAAAGTTTATGAGACAAAGACTGCGGTCACCTTAGTCCGTAAGAAAATAAAACTGAACAATAAAAAAGTTTAAAAGCCATCGCTAAGTTTTTTATTGCAGACGCTTGAGTATTGAGTGAAGTTTAATGGAAGTTCTTTAGGTAAGATACTTAGTGCCGATAATGTTTCCGTTCGTCTCGAACTTGGAGGTTTTAGCTTTAATTTGAGTGGAATTTTATATTATTATAGTACCTATTATGTGTTTTATACAGAGGTATGGAACGGTGTACGTGTGGTTGGTCGGTGCAAGACCAACATATTTCCTCGGCGTGCTCTCGGCGTGTGCCTGAAATTAAAAAAGAGTTTTTAAAAAGTTTGGATACATAACGTTGGTATCTGAGACCATCATATTATTATCATGTTTATTTTCTTTAGTTTTCACAAGTCTTGCCTATTTTTTGAATGATAATAACCCTATGTATTAATACATTCTTACGTTTCTGACGTGCTTAGAGGCCTACTTAAAATAAGAAAACCTATGATTTCAAATAATCACAAATTAATTCTGTCAAAATATTATTATAACTTATCACCTACTCTGCACTTCAAAGTGTAGGAAAATTTTACCGTTCAAATATTTTGAATCTGGGTCAGCAAAATAAATTGATAGTTCCCAATTATACGGACGAGAGCTAAGTAGCTTTTGTTTGTGCTCGGTATATAAACAGACCTATTTATTTTCAGTGAATAGGAAAATACACCTCAAACTAATTTAGAAAAGAGACATAAACCTGCAAGTTGTCATACATTGACGGCGATGTATTATGACATATGATACCAGAGTAACTCAGCACCGCAATGAATAACAACTTCGTTTAAATGTATCTGCCTGTTTGATTCGAAATTTAACCAATATTCAGAAAAACAAAAGCGAAACAAAATTTAGACCAAGACCTGGCCATTAAACCATTTAAATAAAAGTGTGGTTTTAAAACATAAATTATTTAATCATAAACGGATTCTACCTTCAAATTAATAACTCTTTGGCTCTTTGAATAATTATATTCAATTTCCTTATTGTTGATTCGTCACTTCTGCTTCAAAAGAACCTTCATTGTGAAATGTCGCAAATTAATTTGGTTATATCGATTCAAGATAAATTTCTAAGAAATTATACTTTTGCTTTCAACGCTCCAATTACTTTTTGGAATGAAACTGCTGACTTAAGAATAAGAAAATCAAGAAAAGTTACTTACCAAGCAGTTTTTATTTTAATATGTATTATTTGTCTAGGTGATATTTCATTAGCAAACACTGAAAATTCAGATTTCATCATACTAATTACGTGATGAAATCTTAAGGTAAAGAGGTGACTTACTTAAGTAAATAGCACTAAACTAATGTAAAATATGATATTCAGTAACTAAGTCTTAAAGCCAACCCCGATATAGCTTCAGAAATGTCTAGACTGAAGAGACTTACTATAAATAGAACAGGGTATACTAGTAAAATATGATTTAATCATAGAACTACGAGTATATACTCCAAAGAAAACGGGTATTAAAACAAAACAAGTAAATAATTGATGACTTCATTACGTCATATTATTAGAATAGGTACTGTTGGAACTCTCCAAAAAATCGAAACACTTAAATCGTTTTATTTAGTAAATGTAGCCTATATTATTCGCGGTGATCTAATGATTCTGACTTTCATTTTTGGCATTCAAAAGCTACAATAATATAATATTAAGAAAACATGCATACACACGTACAGGAAGTTTGAACATTGCTCTCCTTTATCGAGAGAAGTCATGCGAAAAACCAACACAAGCAATATCCAAACTCATATAAAACAAAGAAAAATAACACAATGCAGTACATAAAGCTACAAAAAAACAAATGCCGACATAATAATGTACAGAGTCGTAAAACTCTCATACACCTCTCTGTCTTGGCAGGGCGTGAGTATGGGGCAATTCTTTCTGTATACAATAAAACATATTCATAAAAAAGACGTAAACCACTTCTTTTTTCTAATATTCAGTGAGGCTTTGCTTTACGTGTGAGAGATGGCGTCAGAGGCTAATCGAAAAGGCGATAGTTATCAATATTTCATTATTTAATAAAAAAAAAATGTAATGCTTTTTTGTATCGTATCGTTACAATTGCGAATTTTAGCACTAGGTATAGCAAATCAGCATTACGAAATCGATCATACAATTTGTAAACATAAATTACATTGTCTTATTTGAATACATTTTATCTATACTTCAATTGTTAAGATAGAGTATATTATTATAGTCATGGAAAACGTTGAAAATAACTTGAAGTGACTAGAAACTTGCTCCCCAGTAAAACAGATGAGAAGATCACTCGGTGGTTTAAGTTTTAGGATTCTTAGCTAAGGGTCCTCTCTTCAGCTAAAAATACACCTCAGTACTTTGCAGAGGTGTAGAAAAAGAATTAGGATTTCCTCAAGTTATAAAAACAAGTACCTACTTATGTCACAGGAAAATCTTCATACAACGCATATTGCTTAAAAAAACATCAACAAATTCGTCCGCATCATTGCCGGTTAGAAGTGTGGCCAAAAGGCTGGCATCGTTTGTTGTATAATATTAATGATAATTTATACGTTACTCAAATTATCACCATTATAGTCTAAAACTACAACATTTTAAATCCTTTATTAATTCTATTATTTATTCTACTCTACGCTACGAGAGCTTCCACAATTCTCAACCGCAACTGTTTCCGTATCTCATTTGTGACATTTCACTCGATCCCGAAAATAATTCGATTCTAAAACAAGGGCGCATAGTTTTGGTGGTTCGCGCCAATCGCAAAGGGAGAGGAATTTCCCGGTATTTTCGGATTTGGTATGCTATTGTGCATTCCCCCGGGTTAGTTTGAAATGTTTTTATTGAAAACTTGATAGTTCTTTGTCCTTTTTTGTCAGCGGTCTCTTTTGTTAATTGGCAATTTTCGCAAAAAAATTAAACTTTAAAAACTGTATGTGTATTTAACGTTAAAACAAGAAAAAGTCTAGTCTAGCTGCTCGACCCATTTCTTTTTTACTGATATTATGTAACGAATATTATTCATGGCCTTTCTAGCTCTTTATTTTTTAACATTACAATACTTTAAGTAATTTAATAATATATTCGCATATTATAACAACATGTTATAAAGCGAAGGAAAGACGCTTCTGCTAACAGAGTCTGTTTTAAATCGCGCTCTTAATAGCACGAGCAAAGTGAAGCATTTTGCGCGATAATTACAATAATTTCCCCTGAGGGTAATTGTTGCCGAAACAAAGACGAAATTATAGTAGATAAACAAAAAATAACAATATAAATATTTTTATGATAACTTTCGTGAGAATTATTTATACTTAAATGATATAACGACTTACTCACGCGTATTTATTGGCATAACCAGACGATTTCGACTCGCGAAACCGCCGCCGCGTCAGCTCATGATTAAGGACTCCAGTTGGTTCCGAAACTAGTCAGGCTATCCCGATAAATACGCGTGAGTAAACTTTTATATCATTTAAGAACGATATAAATATAAAACATTTTCTACATGTAATCTTGCCTGGATTAAAAAAAATTGAATACAGAATTTCACTAAGCTCTTAACCAAGAAATAAACATGTTACGAAGATTAAGGTTCTACGATATAAACCTCCTTAGAATTGTGCGAAAATATAATTAATAACATTGTTAATTAACAATTAATTACCCGTCAAGTTCATATCAAAATATAAGCGAGATTTTCTTAAAATGGAAAGGAACAGTTTCTTACACAAAATGTATTAAATGTTATACACAACAAACAGACGATTTTTGTAATACACTAACAAACTTTTTTTCTTTGTATTATTATGGTAAACAATTTAGGTACAGTTTTCATATGGTAGATAATAAAATAAGTTTTTAGGGTTCCTTAGCCAAATGGCAAAAAACGGAACCCTTATACACAGATTCGTCATGTCTGTCTGTCCGTCCGTATTTTAGTCTGTCTTTAGAATTCACTCCTAGGCAATGACTTACATCGTCTTTCAACCGAATCTGTCTTGCTGGATATATGTCTAGTCTCTCTCTTTCTACTTCGCCGCGATCTCATCGTGACTGTGGATTCTTCTCCAATTTGCGATTCTCTAATCAGTGCGTTAAAATCACTCATGATAATTATTATATTATTGAATACAACGACAATGAAATAAAATAATGTTGATTCATTTGCGTGTTGAAATGTAGACGTGTTTATCATTTATTTTAGTCAAATCTTTTTAAAACAAAAGTTAGATTACACGGACCAGTTGACTATTTAAAATATTTTACTAAAATAGTTTTAAGATACTTTTAAGTAAGAATAATCTTTTAATCCAAATTAACGAGCTTATGAAGCGATGTCAGGGGTGTCTTAAACGGTACGATGTCACGTTTAAAAATAATAAATTACTCGCAATCTACGAAAAACATTTGTATCACAAAAACTTACTTAAAGTTTTCGTTTTAAAATTTTATTAGGTTGACTGGGTATGATGAATAGAGCGAAAGTTTTAAGTGTAAAATATTTTGACGGTTTTTTTTTCTCTGAGATTTGTATCGGTGAGGGATAAATATTTTCATCATTTCTAGGTGTGTACTCGTAAGTGACTTTACTCTGCCCTTACTTTTGAATGCCTTACCCGTTTATATTCATCTTTATATCATAAACCATTGAACCGAGTAACACTGGCCATAATTACTTGTTTAGCAGAAAGTAACGATAAAACTCATTTTGAATCCTTTTATTCAAGGGTGTCTTGTTTTGATAATTGCGTTAAATTATATTCCACGCCAATAAAAACATTCATATCGATAACGCAATTCACTCTGTGTTCTTTTTTGTAATAATTAATATCGTGCAATTACATGGTCAATGAAGCAACAAAAAAAGACATTACATGCAAAACAGGTAATATACCTATCATTACCTGAGCAACATGCAACTAATTGCGCTGTAAAAATATCGCATGTCGAATACATATTACAACAGTTATTTTAATAAAATATAAACATCGGAAACCTTCCTTTTTATCGATATCCAGTAAATATTGTTCATTGTGGTCCTCAACCTAGGGTGAAGCTGTGATAGCCTAGTGGTAAGACCGTAGGACTGCCAAGTCTTCTATTCTGCTGTGTTTTATTCATTAAGTAAAAGGTTTTATATTTTACCTATCGAGCCGCCCAAGATTCGCCTCATTGCAAAGCTGAGGCAGGTTGCTATTAGAATTATAAAAAGACTGAGAACACGTCACATAATCGTATGTTACACAAAAATCCTTACCAAACACTTAATAAAAAAAGTATGATATCACACAAAATCTTTCATCGTAGACATCTACAACCACTTCTTTCTTAAAGTAGTTGAGCTACAGCTGTGAAAGTGAGACAGCATATTACACGGCGTAATACGGCGTCTCTTTTCTACAACGGTTATAACATTCCTGTAAGAAGTATATGGTAGGAACTCAAGTCTATTATTATCGTTACATAACCTTTGATAGTCTTCAACTACATATTTATTTTCTACATACATGAATAATAAAGCTATCTAACTCCTTGCTGCGACATTCACAAATAATATCTATTTGTAAACGACGGTGATGTCAAATAGACGGCACAAGTTGGAATAAATATTCAGTGAGTGATATTGTCCATTGCGAGGGTTCATTTAAGACCTAATGTTTTTATTTATATGGTCGGTTTTTGTTTGAGCTGTTTTGTTTATTGCATTTGATTTAGGATGGATTAGTTTGTAGAGATTATCGATTAACGACAATATTATATCAATTGCGAGTGCGAGCACGGAAAACCGAATGGTATAGATCACCACGCCAATTACGTGTCACAGATTCGATCCCCGTTGGACCAGAATGTGTGCGTTTTACAAATGCTTTTTATTAGTCTGGGTATTGAATGTCTGTGAAACCGCTTGCGGTTCAAAGATTAAATACCCTAATGAGATAATCATGTGAAAGGCTAAAAAATATTTCAAGTTATGTAATGCGTGAGCTGGGTACAGGTTATAATTCTGAGAAGAAGTACACATTTCGGAGGTATTAGCCGATAAAAAATAACTGCATCTGCTGTCACGAAATTAATTGAGATTTCAGAGAAAGGACGTTTTACTTGAAAAAATCAGTCCACTTTAAATAATAAGCCCTTAAATATTAAAAGGTAAACCTATTCATGACCTTAGCTGTCAATATTTACAAAACAAATATTGTGAGAACTACTAAACCAACTCATTACTTAAATTCTTTTAAGTTTCAACAATGTAAAAAGGAAATTACACGAAATCTATGAATTCACCTTTATCCGTATCAATAAAAGCCAAAAAAGGTTATTTCCTAATACTAGATTGAGGTACTAAGTACCTAACAGTACTTAGATGTTTTTCTATTACCTTACTATAAATAATTCCGCTCTATATTTTCCCTGAAGTTCGTTTCGCGCCGACCTTTCATGAGTAATTACTGGCTAATTTAGTTTATTAATAAGATTGTCATGCGAATATAGATAATATTAAATAAGAGTACCTTTGAGCCCGGATAATTACTTATAAGTGGCCTGGAAGGAGTAATAAAAGATACGGAGACCTACAATTAAAAACTACAACAAAATAATAATATTTCACGACTTTCTCATGACGCCATCCAGTCTCAAACTAAGCAAAGCTTGTATTATGAGTACTAGACAACCAATAAACATATTTATATATTTTTAAATACACATGTCACTAAGCGCATTAGTTTGTAGTCTTTCAATCCTACAAGATGTTTTCTTATCATAAAGATTTTACTTCAAGAGGAACCTTTTGAATTGTAGGTAGGGTATAAAATTGTCAAAAATCATTTCAATCTTTATCCTTTATATTCTCATCTATCTTGTCTCATTTTTATAAATAGGTATACTAGTGTCTCATACACTCAGACGCGTCTTTCCTTTTCGGCTATTTAACAATAGGTAGACATAATATACCCAGCATTCTCCGGTTAACTATGACGTCAGACCTGAGAGAGACATTGAAAGCCATCTCATTCATCGGGAAAAAATCAAGAAAAATTGCCTTGTCCGTCCGTAAATAATAGACGAGTATGGCCTAACAATAGATGTGGTAATAATACGCCGCCTTGGTAACAGTAATTAAGTTTCAAAAAATGTTTTGATAATTTTGTTTGTATTTAAGTACATTGCGGGTTTTGTGAGTAATTTTATACAGCTGTTTGATTAAAACGTGGTGATGGATTACCAAGTATTTTTTAGGGAAATTGTTGTGATTTTTTTTTCGTCTTTAGGTAGAACGTGATCATGTCGTATTCCATTTTCTAACAATGAATATTTTTTTACTATACTTTAATCTACCTATTTTAAGAGCTACCTACCAGATAAACAACAAAAAAATACAGGTTTTAGACAAAACAGTTTAGTCACGACATACAACGAGGAAAATACTTTTTTTAAGTAGACTATACAAAATCCTACTGCTGGGCAAAAGCCTCCCCTTTCTCTTTCCAGACTAAATACTTTAAGTAGAAAAAAAATACAATATCACGTTACTCTACCTGTTACAAATAACAGTTACCTTCGTAGTCGTATTTCGGAACAGAGTAATTTCTGCAGATATTAATGGAGTTAGTTCCTTAGCTGCTAATTTCCAACAATTAAGATCAATCAAAGATCAGAGATCTATTGTCTAGAGAGTAATTGATTAGTAAGTTTCGTGGAGTTCAACGCAACCCTACGGTTCCTAATGGAACAATGCGGAATTAATTAACTGTGCCTGTGTGTATGACTGTTTGTTTGTAACGGCATTGTGCTTTAAATAGTAAGCGTTATGATATTTGATTTAAAAGAGACCGAGATTGAGTATGCGATCTTTTTTTTGGGCTATTTTATCAGACTAACAGTGAGTATGTGAACTTTTATTTCGTTTTTTTTTTTGGGTAATTTAAATATTTTATAAAAAATGGAGAGTCATATTGAAAAGCAAGTAAAATAAACATTTTTTTTTTATTTGAACAACGCCTTTATGTACTATGAGTACCTCATTTTGTTACTATTTATTTACATTCACCACGTTACCATTATTCTTGTAGTACTCGTTTCACAAAATTAGCCGAATGTCGGAATAAACAAAAATCGTTTTTAAATTGTTTTTTCTTCACGCACTAAGATTAATTACATAGAACATTAGTCAGCAATTTAAATAAAGTTTTAAGAAGTTCCAAAGTCTAAACAGCCTAGTTACCAAACTCCATACATATCACATTTCTGTTTACAACTCCATATGATATGTTTTCTATCCCAGATAGACGTCATGTTTACCGATATAAATCTAACCCACACAAACATCGATTTCAATATTGTTTGCTAGTAATATTACAATTGCCGTACTATCGCAATAGCTTGTTCAGAACCTCTACCACTAGCTCCTCAAGTTATATTTATTGCAGTGTGGAAGCGAGATAGCATACTACACGGTCTATAGCTCCCTTTTTTTTTCACTAATGCAATAATATTACTCTGAACGGTGGTTGGCCGCTAGAACTATAAAATCGTTGTTTTGTTATTCGGTTGTAGTTTATCGATAACTCTCGAGTTGAAATTATATACCGATAAACATGTCAAGTCTAACTGCAAAGCTTGTGATAATTGGTATTATAATGCTGTATTATCATTTATGGTTCGTAAAATCCGAGTTTATGATGTTATTTCATTTTATTTCAAACGAATTTTGGAAAACATTTGCGTGAAGTAGAATAGATATTAGCTTTTGACCTTTTAAAATAGTGTTTGAAATGTAAATAATAATTTTGTCATTAAAAATAATGTAGTTTATTTTCAGCATATTATTTTTATTCAAGTATCCATAGCATTTAAAACTTACCGAAAACCATTGTATTACTGGTCGTAGTTACATAATTTTTTTCTTTTATTTTTCGTTTTTTACCTTACACTACCATAAAAAAGAAATTTTAGTTATATTAGTGGGATACCATCTCAACAAATATCTTTACAGTCACTTGATAAGCAAGTCAACTAAACATAATTATAATTCCAAATATCTCTAAACTTAAAAGACAATATTTTATTAAGAACAAAGTTTAGTTTTACATAAGTTTGTAGCTTCAAAACCTACGCGATTGCAAAGGACCTTCTAAAGCCCGACAGTTACTGTGAGAGCGAGACAACGCTATACACAATGTAGAGTGCTATCCTTCTTCCACAACGGAAATAGTCTTGTTTTAAGGTCTCATAGTAAAGATATTGAAGTCTGAAGGGCACTGAATGTCAGTCTAACTTGTTATTTTAATTGCTTTGTTCCCAACGGATATCGAATATAAACATAAGTTATTTGTTACTTATTATTTTGGGTACATCATCAAAACTCTATTTATAATTAGTAGAAGTATTGAAATTGATATCTATGACTTCAAAAATATTTTAGATGCGTGCCAATATTTGAACAACATGACAATTTTGTATTATTATAGAATTAAAAATCAGCTTATATTGAAAAATCCGCTTTGGAAAGTATAAAAAATTAAAATTCCTTGCTGTATTTTCATATTTATTTATTTGCTTTTCACTATGCATGTAATATTAATACAGCGATGAATTTTCCACACACGTTACGTGTTCTTGGAAGAGGATACTCAAAGCGGATTGCAACCGGCTGCTGTAGAGTCGTTTTTTTTTTTGTTTTTGATAAATCCCTTCAAGACCTTTACTCAAATTTACAGATACCTAAAGATAAAGATAAAGATCATTTATTTGTTGGAATATAGTACAATGTAGGTGTTACAATAAAACGTTATGACGTGCTTATATTCTACCATTTCTGGTGTACAAATATTAACGTAACCTAATATGTATAGATTCTACCAAAAATTAAAATTGCAAGGAGTAAATAACAATAAAAAAAAATGAGAAACAATATTCGTCAAGGGAATTAGACTAGGACGGCTTAATCACTCTTTATAGCTTCTACTGTAACTATGAAAAACTAGAAAATGTTTTTGAAAGTGTGTGGGAGAACATAGAAGTTGAAAAATATTTCCCCGTAACCCAACCCTAAAATGAAGGGGCTTAACCAACTAAAAGCATAAGCGAACAAATCTGGGTTGATTGTCAAAAGTTAATGTAATGTGTGTCATGTCTGCCGTCATTAATGCTCTATGCGATGTGTCACGCAAATGTAACGTATGCCAAATGTGGTGTAATTAAAATTTATTTTTAGAATTTTAGGGCGGTTTTTGTTTTGTCATAGGTAAAATTTAGGACACGCCTTGATTAAATACTTAGAACTGTTTTGTATACTATGCTCTACTATTAATATGTATAATGAAACATATCAGAATGGAAAAAAATGAAAAGTCGGTGTTCGGAAGTACAAATCCCGGCAACAATGTCTTTTTGAATTTATGTGAAAATTTCAAAGTACCGCTTGCCTATAACGATGAAGAAAAACCATCTTGAGGAAATCAACATACGTACCTTAATTTGTTCAAGGAATTGTTAAGCCACATCGGAATCTTAACGACAGGTTAAACTCTGACACCAGTTCATACATTATACGCTATACGGTAAGAAAATAACAAACGAGAGGTTACATGCGGGAAATAAAATTTCAAATTAAATCGTTACTATAATTAAATTAGTCTATTCTATTTTAGTCTATTCTATTAGTCATTACAATTTAAGTTTAGTTTGAATGGAATACAGTATGTTTTAGATATTTTTAATTTCATTTCTCTACATCACACTTACCGTGTAATAGACTATCCTAAGATTAAAAAAAGACTGAACTCCTAAAAAGCTTCAAGTTAATTTAAAATTTAAAAGGATATCTATTTTTATCTGGACACAACATAAACTTTCCTTTTAATACTTAAACTCTACATAAAACTCAAAACTCGTAGCTCGCATGTCATCCAAAATAACCCGGTACATAAAACTGACGGAGCTCTAAAATACAGTTAAATATTCATACAGCATATAAGTTATACCCATACGTATAACGTGTATATGCAGTAATTCTGACGTCACTCCTCTGACGTCACTCAACCCAGGCGCTACAATTTCTCGCGAAGCACTGACAGTAGGTCATTAACCTAAAACTGGAGTGAATTTTGACACTTTAAAACAATTAGGAATTCCAGTGATAGTTAGGAATTAAGTTCATGGATGGACTACATTTTCCCGTGACTTTGCTCGTGTGGATGTCGGTTATCGAGATTAAAAATATTAAAATTGTGTCCGGCCTTTAAGTTTTGACTATTTTCATAATTATATAAAATCTAAGTCAATTGAAAGGTTTGCTCGTAAAAGCATGAAATATCGCGCTTGGTATTACGATTTTTTAGGTGT
This sequence comes from Chrysodeixis includens, assembly GCA_941860345.1. NCBI lineage: Eukaryota > Metazoa > Arthropoda > Insecta > Lepidoptera > Noctuidae > Chrysodeixis > Chrysodeixis includens. Next base: position 10,933,267 of record OW796102.1, read on the forward strand.
AACAATTTATTCGAGTTAATTTGAAAATCTCTTGAAATACTATTTCAAAACATGCTATAAATAAGTTATTAAAGAAATTTATTAATCACTTTCAGTGTTAAAATTTCACATTTAACCAAAGAGAATAACTATTATAGTCAATTCAATTAAGTAAGGATGAGAAAATGGTAAGCAAAATTTTTAGAACAGAGCTAACCTCGAATTTTCCATACGGTAAATATTAGTTTAAAATATTTATTTTGTACAAAAAAAAAATGTTCGAAGATAATGGCCTAGTCTACACAATGTTAGTCTGAAATTTGAATAGTAAATGTTATTTTTCCTTTCGTCAAAAGTTAGACTTTGACTTGTCAACACACAGAATTGTACAGCAGAATTGTACAGCGTAACCGCTTGGAGAGTAATTGTAACTTGTCTACAGGACCTATTGAAAAACGAAATCTTCTCACGTTATTATTTGAATGGAAAACGGTATTTAAACCTTCATTTGGTATCGTCTTTTATACCAATACTTTGTCAACAACATTCGTACTAAGGGCTCTGACCTCAAGAACTTAAAAAACTGAATCTATTTAAATTTAAATAAATACAACCACAGTTCAACCAATTTGCTTCGCTAGTACCAAAGAGTCTTGCTACTATCAACCACTGCACGTTATTGAGGTGACAGTTAATGACTTTAACTAAAATTCTCTTGTCTGTAACTTGACTGAGTTGCGGTCACGAAGTTGGACTTACACGCTTTGATTAGAAAAAAGGTACTTTTAGGCTTCAAACAAGTGACATCTCAATAATCGTTGATGCTGATCGAATCGCAAATAAAGTTGACAGCGTATAGACAAAATATAGAATAACTTTTTAGCCAAAATGTATAGTAAAAACAAAGAAGACACTTCAATCATAAACGTTTAAAACTTAAGACAGTTAAGATATAACAAATCAAATCCTAAACATTTCATAGAAATCCAGACTGAAACTTTAGCATATATCTAGGTATAAACTTAACGAACAAGCATTGAGAAATATGGTTAACAAAACCCAGCGGACTGAGAACTCATTTCAAAGTACACACAGTAGATTGTGTTAGGTCAAATGTAGTGGAAAAAGAACTGCGTAGTATGTATCTATTATTTAATGTTGACTAGAAGTCAGGATTTCATTGCGGAAGGTGAAAGGTTCTGGAAGTTCTACCATCAGGTCTTAAAGGAAGAGGACCTGAGGCCACCGTGAGGGCCTGCGGTTGGCAGGAAGGGTACCCTGTCATCCGATCAGCTAACAGGTCAAGAAGAAAACAGACGCGTCCCCTGCACGTCCGTTCTTATGAGTAGTAAGGGGTGGGCTCTTTATACCTACCCCTTAGAAAACAAGGTCCTCCAGCAGGACTGAGACTTGCCAGAATTGCGCAAAGCATGCGCGAGCGATCCCACGACTCTGGCTTTGACAATAGGAGAGGCTCGGGGTGCTTTTGTGGTATAAAGAGTAGTACTTTATAGTTTTAAATAATGTAAGCACATTACCTGAAACATAAAAACTGTAGAAAACTTAATAAAAAATTAAAGACTTATGCAATGTAATAAATGTAATAAGATCATATCTCTAAAAAAGCCAAAACAAAAACAAAAGTCACTCGCAAATTATAAAAATTGAACAAAAACTCCAAAACGCTACTATGTTACAACCATTTCAAAACCATAAATAAATAGTCATAGTCTTTAGAGGCAAACAGCTGTATTCAGTACCGACCATAGTACCAAGTTATGCAATTAGATACGGACAGTACAAAATAAAATATTGTTAGTCAACTGTTTCACATGTGGGAACATATCCCATACAACACACACGTTTTTGAGGATAACGACAAATAAAAATCAACCTTAGCGTTTAGCAATAAAGGCGTTTTTAACGTCGGAGTGTACTGTAGTTTTGTGGTGAACTGTACGCAAACTCCAAAGTTCATATGAATAGAGAAATTGCAGCTACGCGATGCCAGCGCAAAATGCAATATTGTGGCAAAATATCGCGACTTCTGTTTATATTTTATTTCAATATTCACGTCGAAACTAGATTGTGTGGGAATACGCGAAATAGAGGCGCTACTTCTAATTTAAACTGAATGTATCCCTTAGAGATTGGAGGCAACATGTGTGGTGTTCCAACTTCGAGAGAACTGTTACTAAAAAGTTTAAAATGTTACGTAATTTCTTTTGAATACTTTCTTGGTAACAAGCATTAACTGCTTATCGAATCTTGATTTCAATGAGACTGTTCTATCTGATCCATTATTTAGCCTCAGTTCTCTATTTAAAGATTCTCTTTAGTATGCTACAACCGAAAAATCCGAACACTTAAACATCCCAACAAACTCCTTGGGTACATTTATGGACTTTTTGCTCCACCTACTTAGAATACTCGGCACTAACGATGAAAACAGGATGTAAAAGTGGCGACGTCTTTGGCATACTAAAGCGAGGCTAACTCTCACAAAGAGTACCTACTCGCATCTGGAGCGCACAATAAAGTTTGATTGGATATCCCGTGACAGCAGCCGCGGTTCGATCGCTGTGTGCTCGTTAATTAGTTTTTTATCTTCAACGTAGATGCGTCAGTAGTACGGTAAGTTACATGAAACGTTGGCTATTGTTATGCGATACGTGATGTTTAAAATAAGATCTTTTGTAGAGTCTTTTTTTAAACAAGGTATCTTTAGAAACAAATGAATAAAGATTGGCGGTCGTGACTCCAAAAAAATAACTTAAAAAAGGTCAAATATTTAATTTGACAAAGTAGAGCAGCTGTTGTTTTAAACAAACCTTGTTTTTCTTGAATAAAATTAAACAACAATACATAAAAAGGTCGTCAATTTTTCAACAATGAACTTTGGTGGTACGTAACCAAAGGCTATTCACAGCTGTTTATAAGGTAAACATTGAACTCCAGATTACTCTTGAGAATGTCAAAGAACCTTCGATTTCTCACTGAAAATCGAATCCTAGAAAAATGTTTTTGACATTATAATGACGCAGATATTGAACGCTCAGGTTGAAAGCAATGCAGGTGACATGTTATGATCACAAGTGAAATGTTTATTAAAATTTTCACTATTTTCAAATTACAATAGGTATATGGCATTTGATGTAAGAGTAAATGTTTGAGAGCCGGATACTTGAACTCAGATTAAAGGTATAATTATTATTTAGCGTTTGTCTATCAAATATTATTGCACTGTAATTTGTGGTCATCCATATATTGTAATCAAACAATCACTTCATCTTACAACAATTTATTTGATCAGTCTTGCAAAAATTTTGATTTATATATTGTCTTGATATCTTTACGAGTCAAGATAACAATGTTACAGGTCATTACTAGACAACGAATACTCGAATTAAATAAAAGAAAAAGTTAAAGAATTTTACAATTCTTTTTAACTATTTATTTACAAAATTTTCATTATCTTTACTTTCAACTACATTTTCTTTTTCAGTTAAAATTATTTACGATCTTGTTCTATATTCCGGACTTTCAACTTCGTCAGGAGCAAACCGACACACTTTTGCGGCACAATTTAAACATTCTGCCAAAACACAAAGAATGGCGTTGTCTTTATAAAATATTCCCTCAAGACTGCAATAACAGAACTACGTAACTACATCACTCACTACATTAAGCCGAAACATCTACACTTGTTCAAAACTTATGCCCATAAAATAGCTAGACAAACAATATACGAATATTTCACGATCTAGTTGCTGCGGCCTCGTAATATCCGCGGCCGAAAGCCGAAAGCCGAATCCAATAAATGTGAGTATCCGACAAACATGGCCGGAACTTGGCGGATAGCGGAAACCAACACTAGTGTCGTCGTTCCCTTGTTTTATAACTGCTGCCCGAATTACACTGGTTTTTATTACTCTGCGGTCAAAAAGTGAATGTTTGACAGCGGTTTGATTGAACTGCAATAGGTTTACAAAAAACTCATATATTTTGTTCGCTTCAATGTTGAATAGTACCTCCGAATACACATGACCGGTCAGTACTGATATTTGAATAACAGGTCCATTTGAAACAGGTTTTAACTTTTCACATGTAGCTAATTTAGAATTTTATCTCCCCATTACATTATACAAAACAAAGACGCATCCTGCTGTCAGTTTGTTACTATATAATGCTTAGAGCTTAAAAAACAATGCAATGGATTTTGATGCGGTTTTTAATACATAGATATTTTTTTTAAGTTTATACATACATATTATTATGTCACTATAATTGCACCCTTGCGAGGCAAGGACGGGACATTTATAAATATTAAACAGTAGGGTAGGGCGGGGCTAAAAGGTCCGTGGGTAAAAAGGTCCACCATTAAAATCTCAAAACCTAGTGACGTTACGTCTTTCCGAATGCTGCCAGCGAAAAGAACAGTCCACGCGGGGAGTAACGCGCCATCACTGACAGTTGAGCGACGTTGCCAGCCGGAGATACAGGACCTCACCTTTAAATTTCGACGAAAGTAATTTTTTTCGCTGTTGATTATTTTGGTTTGGAGAACTACTACTTAGGCTACGATGCCTGATTGTAGTTTTTAAGTATACGTCATTTAATTGTGTTTCAAGGTTTGTTGTTATTTTTAAGTTCGATTTAATTATTAATTTTTTACAACCTTTCTAAATACTTACACGTGTTTGGGGTAAAAAGGACCAGAGTGGACCTTTTGATCCCATATCATTTTAATTCTATTTCTTTTTATTTTAGTGTATTAAAACTTTTGTATTTATTTCAGATGCGGAACTATTAGAAAAAAACAGATCGTGACACTCACAAATTATTGACAAAATCTTATAATTTCTTTAAGACTGTTTAAATTCCTGTGACAGATCCTAAACTATGAGAAATAGTTCATTTTTTTAATAATTATAAGAGTATTTTTTACTTTTTGTTTTTCTAGATTAATATACGTTTGATTTGCATTGGATCCTATGTAGTTATTATTTTATAAATACTTTTAAATAACCTTGACCTTTTTGCCTTTTTGCTGTCCCTTTTTACCCCTACTATGGGGCAAAAAGAACCAGACGACGAGGTCTACAAAAACAGTAAAAAAACATATTTCTACAATTATTAAATAACTGAGAATTTAGCCAATCATGCTTTGATAACAGTTGGTTCGATACGTGTTTTTTGTTTTAATGTAGTGGCTTTGGTTTTCACAGCATAACTCATAATAGTCAAATTGGACCTTTGTGCCGCGCCCTACCCTACTTTTGTTATCTAATTTAAAAGTTAATTATGCTATACCTTACTATCTTTTCTTAATATCTCCTTCTAAATAGAGTCTTAACTCGAACTAAAACCTATTTTCTTTATATTACTAGACAGACATCGCCAGACACCGCTATTGCATAAGTAAAAGTTACACCGACAACCGACATTTTATTATTTTAATATTCTTTAAAAAAATTTTCATTTCCAAAAAAGATTACCATTAAGTTTTATGACATAATAATGTAAAACATAAACCTCTGAATACCGGAACTCTTCTTAACTTGAAGCCATTCTTGAATAATGTTTTAGTTGTCAGTACTGTTCTTATTCAACTTTAAAAAATGATAATATTTGTCTCAAATAATATCCACTAATAATATATTATTATGAACCCCTCGTGCATTTACACATTTTCGGAACTGACCATGGTTTTCCTGAAAATGGTATTTATTTTTATCTCCAAGTACAAAAGAGATATGCAATAAAATTTAACCGCGCATTTCCTATACACCCTGTAAACAACTGTTTTCAGAAATCGTACAACTTTAAGTTTTATAATGTAGAACATTGCAATAACGCGATGAAATTGAAAAGTCTCGGAACTGCGAACATTATTTGCATCGCCAGTGCACATAAATACTGGCCACGTTATGCATAGACTGTGTATCTAGTTTCTAACTTGGAGTAAGATTTGATTTGCTTGCTTATGAACAGGTCAAAAGACTTTCATATTATGTTTGGTCTGTCTTTTAAGTTTTTCAAGCTAAATGGGATAAAACAGGCTATGTTAGCCAGTGCGTGGTAAATCGCAGCATATTGCCACGCACTGATTAAACACGGGCTCAGTCGGCAAGTCTCACGAAAAGGTGGGTGTCAATGAGTCTCCGCCCTCCCCCCTCTAACCAAAAAAGGTTATTTTAGCCATATGTGTCCTACAAATGGAGCAAAAAATACCATGTGTGTGCAATAATGCACCTCGCAAACCAGGCAGGAAATGGCGGTGGAATGACAGATCACTTTGAATCGATTGTGAAGTCAAAATCAAAAGTCTCAGAACAGTGGAGTAGTGTGGAGACCACTAGTGGTCTGTTACCACTAGTGGAGACTTATGATCAGCAGTGCAGCATGATAATAATGTCCGGTCCGATTTTGACCACGGCGGCCGGTGTTACTATGACACCAGCCCACTACGCAGAACATATTATAGTGCACAAGCGTGTGCGCAAATACAGGTACACTCTCTACTTCCTATTAAAGTCGGTGCGCGCCGTGGAGATCGAACTCGAGATCTTTGACTTAGCAGTCCTACGGTCTTGCCACTAAGCTATCACAGCCTTATACCAAAGATTGATACCTGCAGCATGATACCAAATCACACTTAAACATGGTATAAAAGTGGACGTTTATTTCGATGGGTTTATGTTTGTTCCATCTTCTCTTATAATCGAATACGAACTTCGAATTGCGACCCTGTCCCATCAGTGCATGTAAATCACGCAGACGCAGACAACATACAATTATGCCATGAATTATAATTTTAGAATGAATTTTAGAATTTAATCAAATTAAATGATTTTTTAACTAATTTCAATATAAAGTACTTTCTGACTACATCTGCAAATATATAACTCAGAAAGCTGATTGTAGATGGTCATTTTTTTTTAAATACCGCAAATAAACGGTCTGGAATAACAGAGTGACTTTTTACTTTCATAATTTTAATATGGTCATGAATTAACCTACATACCTACGCAGGCGAACCACGAAAATATACAAGTCTTTATACATAAATCTATTGAAACTCGCAGCAATACTATACCGTTGGTTTATCTGAGAATCAGAATGGTCTATAGTTGAGCCGCCGTTTGCTGCCACTCAACTAACAAGGGAAGAGAGTTTTTCAATAATGTCCGCTTTCCCCTATTTTATTATCTAGACGGCTCCATTCAAGAATTCTATTTACGAACTACAAAGACTCGTCAATTTGCCTCCATTTTGTTATGTATTTTCTTGGAACTTGCCTTCAGATAGACGGCTTTAAGTTTCTAGTACCTAGGAATGTATTTAAAGAAATTACGTGAATGGAGATTCATTTTGTAATGTTGTATTATTACCCTTTTCTCTTCCAGACTTTTCCTTAATAACGAGTAAAATGTGTATGTAATTTTGCATTTAGAATACGTTGAGTTTGTTAAGTCGTTCAAAAGGTTCTATTTTTGTCAAATAACTACCCTTAGTGTGAAGTATTTTAACAATCTATTTTTAGCTACAATACCGTTTTCATTTTTATGAAACTACTTTCTTTAGATCTTTCAACGTCATTCTTTTCTTTCTGGAAATTTTTCGTTCCTTTCTCTATTTAATGCGAAGTGGAATAGTTGGTTTCCTAATTCATCAGAGCAGCAAATAACAGTGCAGGCGTGATATCTGGGAATCAAATTAACAGCTCAACTGCAGTATGTGACAAAGTTTCAAGGAATGTCGGCCGGCCTAGCGCGAGCCTAACCGTAAATTGGACACGACGTATTGAAAATAGGAATGGTTTTCACAGACCATCGATATGTTTTATTCAAGGAATAAATAGTCAGAAATTCAATTATTTACATTTAGCTATGATGTAGATAGGTAGTAAGGTAATAAGGATTTATATAGAATTTTGCTTTTAATATGGATCCTTTCACATAATTTACCCCATACATGATGATGATTTAGCTTGCAGCTGGGAAGAAATAGTAAATATTTTTAGGTAGCCTTCATAATGCCCTGAGCAAAACGTTAAACATCATGTCCAACTTTTATACGAATATTTTTTTCCTCAAGACGGATGATAACATGAATTTCAGATACCGCAAACTTCAACATGATAAAAGGAAACCTTAAATAGAACAATCTCACAAAACCCAGTTACCGACCTAAATTTTAAAAAGAGTTATTATTTTGAACTTTCACCCGTAGTTTTCTTTAATCTTTACACAAATTATCTTTTCACAAACACACTTTGCCGGCGGCGGCGGCTGAAAGACCCCTTTCACTATTAATGGTTCATTATTTTATTCTGCACCGGTGTAACTTGTCCAAAATTCAATAGATCCGCTTTTAGCAAAACTTTATAGGTGAAAGAGCGTCCTCTGCCTTGCCCTTTTTCATCTACTGGGGTGGGCTTACAGTCTAAGACTATACTTAAGCATCTTTGTTCTACCTGGAGCGATTACCTATCTAACCTTCTCACTGTACCTCTTGAGACGACTGGTTGTCAGAATTCCTGGCTTTTGACTACCCGCAACGACTGTCAAATCAGTAAAAATCACTACTGAGACCCACGGCTTAAGATGCCTTTAATAAGATCTAGGAATTCCTCATGAAGTAGAGGATCTTAACAATTCCACTTAGTGTTGCTTTACCTTTGATCAATCTACCAGTCTGACTAATACACAGACATTATATTATTCCGTATACCCATCTAAAATTCAATAGATACGCTTTTAGCGAAACTTTATAGCTTTGAAGTACAAACTTTTAATATTCTCCATAACTTGTAAAGTGTTCGCTACCGTCGATTTCAAGTTTAATGCAGATAAAATCGCATTTGACGGTTGCATGAGCTTGCATCTTAAAACATACGACAACTATTCGCCTGAAGGATCTTTAGATCGTAAAAGTAGAGCGTGCTACGTAAACTTAAGGAATATTGGATTTTTAAATGAGAATTTTGGTTTCAGTGATAATAACATACTACACGTGTACCACGACCGCGACGAGCTAAGCTTTGGTAATTCGATTAATCTAGAAATCTGATTTTCGGATTTCGGAGAAAGGGTCGAGTGATATTATAAAATACCTGTTAGCACTTTTAGGAATTTTGTAAACATTGTACTTCGTATTTCTTTTTTATCTATGTAGCTTTAATCATAGAAATCAGTATTTATTCACAAGAATTCAGATTTTAGTTCATATGTCGAACAGAAAGCCAGTAAGTTCTATTTCGTGTGGAACTCGTACCTTTGCTGAATTTAGTCCTCATGCAAAAAATACCCGGCATCAAGAGATTGTTCCAAAAAAACACATCTTATTCTCAGATCCTTGTTGAACCTCTTCCACATCAATCACGCCTTAGAAATATCAAATAGCAAAATATTCATTTATGATAAAAACATTCGCTTCATCGTTCCGGCTACCTACCGATACAATATATTATATGTACATACATTTGATGAAAACAACCAGGCTCATGGGAATCTCACTGAAGCCCGATATTTTGGAGCTCATAAATAATTTAATCAAAAACAAAATGGATGGAGGAATACTGCTGCTGAGTTTTTCAAAAAAGGGCAAAAGATTGGTAGACAGTAAATGTAGTGTGCAGTCTGATTTCATCATGCAAACCGTTCCAACTTATTTTATCATTGCACAAAAACCCAATGATACCTTAATACTTAAACTAACTTTCTCAATTTAAAAACGTAATAACATCTTGTAGCCATATTCCAGTTTCACCTAAAGTAGCAAATCTATAGCCATTCTTCTTACATCACAGAACTCCAAATCAGCCCTAAAAAGCCTCCACTTATTTAGAATTTAAAAAACCAAGCAGAATTTATTCCGAACATTTCTTTGAGCACCGCAAAACGTCAGAATAGTCTAAGAAGTCAAATCACCCAATACATTGAAGGCTCAATAACAGTACTACGTTTTATTTTCCTTTAGGGATTTATAACTTAAGGAACAATATGTGTTCTACTTACGTAGGTACTAGATCTCCACGATGGTTCCGCAGGGATTCTAGTCTCTTCTACGAAAAGTTCTTAAGTAAGTCATCGTATTTTATTTTTTAAGTTTCTATATCATCAGATCGGTCACCTGTGCAGTCAGTCGTTGCCACTGAATATGCAAACGCCAACCAATACCACTTAGTGAAATGTATGGGAAAATTGCTGTTGTATGTTTGATCGCTCTTGAAGAATGCCAGTCAAATCAATCTCTGACCAAAAATGATTTAAAAATAACAAAGTTAAAACAGAAAATAATTTCAATGCCTACCTATTTTAAAACAAAAACATTGATCAATTTATATTTTTAGCCCAAAAAAACGTTTATTTACGTAGTATGATTGCTTCTGCAGGAAACAAAATAGTAATTATATTTTTGTTAATTTTGTTTACAAAAAATATCATTTAGTTAGTTCGTATTCCCACGCTTTAATTAAAATCTACACCAACGCAAAAATAAAAATAGAAAACTATGTTAATTTCTTTAACGAGAAGAGCGTAAGTTTGTTTATTAGATTTAAAATAAACTATTTGGTTACTGTATTTTTTATGTTTCCTATTTATTACTCCACTCCTAAATTATTGTCTTTGACTTGGACAATAACATCTAGAGTATTCGCTATCACTTTACGCCAATCTCGTACGCGACTATCGACGCCATCCCGTCACCATTTAACAAAAGAAAATAAACGCAAACACTTTTATAGAACAAATCAAATTAAAACAAAACAACAAATCACAAACTAAAAGCTCTACATCAATAAACTTGTAATTCAAAAACAACAGCGAACATAAACTCGTCTTACAACTCTACAATTCTGTACAACAAAATACTAAGAGCATAAAACACAAAATAATCTCGTGTATTTCGTGAAGATAAAGAAGTATTATAGATGACTTATATCATACAGTACATACGTCAGAGATAAAACATTGGAGTCGCAATAAAGCTCGCAGCCGAGCCCTTTAAGAGAAATTGCCTTTAACAATGAATACGTTGACGCTTTAGATGTATGGCTTGTAGGCAAGGGTTCTACTGGCGAAGTAGCGGGAGAGAATCTAAGAATAACGAATTTAGAAACTGGTTTGTATGAAATTCATTGAAAGAAGTATGAACTAAGAAGATTATATGCGGAACTGTCGAACTAGATAGGTAATTATGTATACGAGTTTTATCACGACTCTACTATGACTTGTATTTAGTGTTAGATTCAGTTACATAATACAGGTGGATAAAACAGCACACGTAACTGTACATTTATTTAACAGTTGAAAAAGGCCGACCTTAAAAAATACCTCTAACCCAAAATCCCTTTACAAAACTGTCTATAACCCACTTAAACCTAAGTATGCCAACAGTAACCTTATTCTCCAAAGTAAGATCAAGACAAAGTCACATTAATAATATATTATATAGACATCGCTTCACCAAAGAAATCGTAACAATTTTTAATGAGGCCTTCAAACTTAAAATGCTTAGTCTCACAACCAGAAAAACGACACGACCCTTAAAAGTACCTAGACAATCTCATTCTTTACGTGTTACATAAAAAAGAGAGCCAAGTGAAATTAAGGTTTTCGACGAAGGGTTCCTTATAATCGTAAAAATTAACACCGCGTTACGTCTTGTGCGTAGGTACTCTTTACTTTTTTACACCCAATCACAATATCACTCAAAGACTTTCGCTCTGTGCTATACAGGGTGTTTCTTATTCTAGAGTCTTTCGTAGTAAACATTTTCACAAGGATAAAGTTGCTTAGTCTGCGATTAAAAGTATTCAGTAGGTTGTTCCTTTCAGCAACAGAACCCTAGAAGTAAGTTTCCGTTTTTAACTCGCCATCAATGTAACTCGGGCTTTACTTAACGCGATGAGAGAACGCGGTTCGGAAAATCGATAGAAACTTTCTATGGGGCAAGTTTCATTTATGAGAGCAGTATCTTAATGGCTTAACTAAGAGTACATAACGTTGAACAAAGGTTTATAATCAGTGTATCTGAAGTTTAAGTTCAAACAACTTACCGTAGAGGGCGCCTATAGAAGCTTGAGATTTATTGTGTGTAGTAACGAAGTCTTTAAAGTTTTTAATTAATATTTGCAGGGGAATGCCGTGTGGAGGTCTATAAATTCTATTAAGTATCGTATGAAAATTAATTACTAATAGGCATTTTTTCTCGGTAATTTTTATCAAAAACCTATCGTTTAAAATATTTTTTGATGACAAGGAGTGTTGCAGATGTTTGCTCAAAATTGGTATCAATATCTTTCAATTAACTTTTATGTACTTTCTCTACTGTGTGATAAAGGTATACATATGTAAGAGTTGCTCTCTCATCGCAATTCCTAAATAAGGCAACAATTTGTCCATCATTCCATTAGCGCTAAAGAATCTCATCAAAATGGTAATTTATGGACGCTGGAGTGGTGCCAATATTGGCTATTATGTTCAAGAGCCAGCCTGTACCTGTATAGATTACTCGTAAATAAACAGGGTTCCATTCGTTAATTTAGTATTCCAAGGCCTGAATTTTGTTTACGAGAAAAGTATATTGCAACCTGACTAGCTACAAGACTGCTTGCTTAATTTACCCTGCAGCAAATTATCTCAATATTAATTTGCAACAAAGTCTGTATTCATAAATGTTAAAAATATGCAAGTTATATTTCACTGCGTCTACGCCTCGTAGCACGCTATAATCTATGTAAGTGGAGCTTAAGTACAACATACATACAACCCAGTATATTTATCAGTCTTTACGTAGCTCAGTATTTCATAAAACATGCAGGAGAAGTGCTTTTTGCGCGTAGTTTCTTAACTCGCGTAGCACTCTGCGTCTACGCCGTAGCAAGTTATATGCTACACACTAGTTAATTAGACGTGCACCTCGGCTTGTTTATAAGACGTGTCTCGTGTACGCCGCGGGTTCGTTTAAGAAGCCTTTATGTTCAGCAAACCTGTGTGAATACCTATTGAAACAAGAATTAAACAAGCTTTTATTACGAGAAGAATATAACTCGATAGACTTTTTGCTAGATTGTAATAAAGGTTATATTCTAGTCACATACAGTATTAAGAATATTGTGTTATTTAAAGACGGAATGTGTGTTATTGCCTGTTGATTTTCAAATCAAGTTAATTTTTATAATTATGTTACTTAGAGCGGCCGCTCATTGCAACTTTTTGTCGCCGCGACTTTTTGTTGCTTAGTCAAGTGCTATGAAAACTATACTGAGTGCGCTCATTATGGTGACAAATAGTTGCGGCGACAAATAGTTGCGGCGACAGGCAGCAACTATCACTCGCCCTGTACAGTCACTAGCAAAAACATACAATGTACACATACACGACGACGTTTTGTCACTCGGCCGGCGCTGTGCAATCGGATGCGAATGCGTTTATTATTCTTTACAATATTAATACGTGATGCAAAAACTTTGGAACCCTTTTTACGAAAATTGCGCGGAAACAGGAGCATTATACTAGGCACATTTATAGTTTATGTGTTGGAGAAGTGCAGAACGCTAATATTTTTCAACAATAATGCTTATAAAGTACATTAAATCAATAAATAAAACATTTCACACACAAAGATACACACGTATTTGTACAAGCATACTGTGTTGTCAAATTGTTTCTTGTCTTTATTATAGACATAGTTGAATGTCAAACAGAAATAACAGCCAAGGACATTAAAATTTAGCAAACGATAAATGAGTTTTTACAAAAACATGTTTTCAAAAAAGTTTTAAATCAAATTGATAAAAAAATGCTCTAAATGGATAGTACTTGTTATTTTTATAGTATACTAAACGATATAACATTTTACTCACGCGTATTTATCAGGATAGCGGGACTAGTTTCAGACACAACCGGAGTCCTTAATCATGAGCTGACGTGGCAGGGTCGCGAGTCGAACTCGAACTTACAATTTTTTACATGCTCCTTTCACGATTTCATAAATCATTTATTGTTTGATTCTGAAAACATGTTTTTGCTCCTGACTGTACATTACTTCACCTACTAAAGCCAGCAACTCATCAAAAGAGTTTATATATAAAAGATAATAAATAAAAACCGGCCAAGTGCGAGCTGGACTTACGCACTAAGGGTTCCGTACTATCTATAATAGAACATCACGTTTTTTGTAGGTATACAAATTTTTACTCTGATAATCTACCTGTTTATTAAGATTGAATAAAAGTTGCTTAAAAATTAAGTTTGTTGGATCCCCTTAACATTTTTTTTTTTAGTATTCGTTGTTTTTGATATTTCCATATTTGCGTTGGTTGAATGAAAGGTAAATTCCGGTTTACGATTTAGACGTATAAAAAAAAACTACTTACTAGATCTCGTCCAAACCAATTTTTGGTGAAAGTTTACATAGTAATGCACATCACATATTTTTTTGAGTTTTGGCATTCTCTTATTTTTAAGTTACATTTTTAAGTTTTATAAGTTACAGGGGGGGTCACACATTTTACCGAAGACCTATCCATAGATACCTCACACGTATGGGTTTGATAAAAAAAAAATCAGTTTCAGTTGTATGTATGGGGACCCCTAAATATTTTTTTGCTTTTTTTTTTCTATTTTTGTATAAAATCTTAATGAAGCACGCAGAATACATCTACTTACCAAGTTTCAACAGTATAGTTCTTATAGTTTTGGAAAAAAGTGGCTGTGACAAACACGGACGGACGGACGGACAGACAGACATGACGAATCTATAAGGGTTCCGTTTTGCCATTTGGCTACGGAACCCTAATAAAAATGAACGCGATTTGTTTCTGTAATGAGCGCACCGTGGGCGACAGCAGGCGACAGCAACAAAAAGTCACGGCGACAAAAAGTTGCAATGAGCGGCCGCTCTTATTAAGGAAATCAATGATTCAGTATTGAAATAAACAAGGTTAAAGTAGAAAATCTATTCGTGGAAATAATGCAAGGATTACAGTTTCCCTTTAACAGTTACCTGGAAAATCAATATTTGCATTCATGGAATTAATAATTATTTATTTGTATAGAATACCACTCAAAAGTGGATGTTGGCTAAAAAAACGCGCACTGCGCGCTGTTTATAGCGTCATGATTTTCACCGCTTTATTAGGCATGATGAGCAAATCCATGACTAAAGCAGTTGGCTTGACTGCGCCTCCAAAACAAAAGATTTTGGCCCATTCTTAGACCTACTCAATAACGTCACAAAATTCCAATAGAATCGGTCAAGCCGTTTCGGAGGAGTACAGAAACCAACATTGTGACACGAGAATTTCATATATAAGAAGATAAAAGTCGTAATGCACAGTACTGCGTGACACTATAGAAGGCCTATGTCGTTTATGAGACTGTGGCCTAAAATATAACAGGATAAAATTTTAATACAGTTTCACAGACAATTGGGAATTTCAACCTCCGCTTTGGGGAGAGTCGAGGTCCATTACGGGCTGTTAATTGTCCAAATAATATGGAGCCTTGAGAAACTCTCTATCGGCTATTAGTGCCAACAACACCGGTTCCGATCGACTTTGGTTTCTAATTAGTTCAATACTATTTGGGTATTGATAAAGTTTTGTTTACTACTCTGACGTTTTGGTGTATATATTTACTTATACCTTGAAAATTGTGAAAGGTACAAATGCCTTTGTATTTTTTTTTATGACGTGGTTTCGAAAATTACATTTTCTGTTTTGTTTAATCAATAAAGCAATTGTTACCCGAGACGATTTCAGGTTTCTAACAATACCCAACGTTAAGCCGACTCTAATATATTTTTATACCATTGAAGTGTTGGCTAGATAGGAAACTAAATCTAAAACCTATTAAAGTAAACAGTGTTTAAGAATATTGCTTCATATTCTGGTCTTGGCAGTGATTTAATGAAGTAATTTAGTTAACGTCGCCGTATTTTTTTAAGAACATGTTTTGCGACGCGCCGTGACGATGCTTAATAACGGCAAAATGAATAACCTTAAATTATTAATTGCTCTATAGGGATTATAAAACGATGATTATTTATTCTTTTAGAGTACGTTGTATGATTTTCAGCTCCTGAATCCGGTAAGACTAGAAGCTGATGTCAAAATAGTTAGGAAAATGGCAGATACTGTGAGTTATTTTATTTAAAAGATACAAAGAAACTAATTTATGACTATTTTTTGAAATAATAGAGCGAAGGTAGAAAGAAACTTTGTGGAGAGTACCTACTACTTTCTAGAAAGACTAACTTATATATATATATATATATATATATATATATATATATATATATATATATATATATATATATATATATATATAACAAGCATTTCTTACGAAAACTGATGCAGAGAGCGACGAAATAATGCGAGTATATTTAAAAACACTTAGGCTGCCTGTCCACCGGAGCGGAGCTAGGCTGCGGAGCGGAGAAACCGAGAAATATTAACCAATGGCTTGCAAGGAGCGGAGATTTTGTACAACCCTATTGGTTAATATATCTGAGTTTCTCCGCTCCGCAGCCTAGCTCCGCTCCGGTGGACAGGCAGCCTAAAACGCAAATACAAGAAGTTACTGTGCTTCTAGGACATAATATTAAAATACTCTTTGAGCATAGGTAGTGCCGCTTCTATATTTATGTATAGATGACGGGACATATTTTAATCGGTAACTTTTGAATACAAGCCTTTACCCAGCAGTTGGACACTATAGGCAAGGAAAAAAATACACTCACCTATCCCCAAGCCGTGTACGTAAAGAAGCAATTAGCAATAAAAAGGTTTCATATAATCATGATATCAAACTCTAAACGCCAAGGCTATGTAGTGTATTGTCACACACAACTGCAATAACGTTACCAAAACATTATTTCGTCACAAATAAACCAAACCCTTAAACTCAACTGTTCCTGAAGTATAAAAGATGAATCCAGTAGATACCCCACGGCTATCTGACAAAGCTAAATATACGAAGACTTAACTAATCTAGATTTCAACAAAATTCACTCAAAGTATCAAACTTTTCTTAACTTCCTAATCACCTTTTGATTAATCAACGTAAACTAATCAAGTAATTGACGAAGACGTGGGTACTTAATCTAATCGCTTTAACTTGAATAACGAGTACCTGAAGGTTGTGAAAATATGCCTTATTTACATAATGTTTAAACTCAAAATTGAGTTGAGAATCTGCTTTAAAATTATCATATGACAAAAAGGTTAAAATGTTGTTTTAATATGCATAATTATTAGAAATGCCACATGGTTGTTACGTGCTACCTTCCAGAGCCGTTGATTATCATAAATTACAATTAATTATGCATAAAATTATTCTTGCTTTATAAGCGTCGATTTTCTCGGAATTTTCTATTTGATCAGTATTTTCATAATCATGATGCTAATACAAAAAATGCCATTGGTATCCATCAGAGCTACAAAAAACTTTTGGCACGTGGATGGATTAACATAAAGGCGTTGGTGTCCATACTCGCAACAAGAATGTACCCAACTGTCTATCAAATGTGGTAGTGTATCATATATTAAATATGTGACGGTATTAGTTCCGATTTCGGCCACGTGCCAAAACATCATTGTCCCGCCAACCACTTACTCATTACAAAAACTTTTCCATCTTTGATCTCATAAAAGGAACAAAAGAACTACAAAAATAGCTCCAAAGAGGTTGACCCAAAAAGACATCGACATCGATTGAAATAATTTAATCCCAAGCAAACATTGGGCTTATTTGATCAGTAACAATAAGGTGAGCGTTTCATCCCCGACATGTAGGGGGTGGAAACGGGGAGGGGTTGTGCATTAATGCAGACATGGAAGCCTATTTTCTTCACGTATAATGTTACCACTTGTTCTAGTTTAAGCAGAATGTGTGGGTCTTAAAACCGCGATACATTTAATTTAGATAGATTTGTTTTTTGTTAGACATTTTGGTAAGGCAGGCTGAGTCAATTCAGACTTCGTTTGGGTCTGATACTAGTCAGGCAATCCCGATAATAACGCGTAAAATTTTCGTGTCATAAGTTTTAAATTTTTATCCGATTTGTATTCTGGGAATTTGTACTTCATAATTGGATACTTGACTGACTTCGGTGCTTAAAAATCTAATTAGTCCATCAGATTGATTTTCAAAAAATATTGAAGCCGTAGTTTTCTGTCAACGCGTAAATAAAAAATGGAGACGATACACTGAGCTGAAATTTTCTGGAAAGCTTTTTTTTTTATTCAGATTATTTTGTCATATAACTACTCAAACATTGTTCCTAATGCTGCCATATCTTACTCATGGTATTCTATAACCTAATAGTCTAAATATAACATCCACAGTAGAAACATCTATATAAAGTACTAGCTGTGCTCGCGACTTCGTCCGCGTGGAATAATTATTTTGGGCATCATTTATTTTTGCGGACAACCTCCTTAGCTTTAAAAATTATAGCTGTTACCCACGACTTTATCCTCGTCATTTTCTGTTATTATTTTAGACAGTTTAGTTTTTAAATTTTTAAAAGAACTTAATTATTTTAAAGAACCTACTTCTGCGTAAATTATATTTTTAGTTTTATTTTTTTGTGGTTGAAGTACATATTGATTTTCTCCACAACCTGATACGATGATACAACTCTTAACAAATGCATTAATTTCGACCGAATTTGATTACCATAAAAACGGTTCTAGTGAGTTAATCTTAAAAGATAGACATATACTGTCCTGGACATTTTTTTAGATCATTTCAATAGGAATAATTCTTTCATACATATATTTTCGGTATCTTGAACCGTTTTCGGAGCGCACGCAACGGAAGCCCTCAAGGATGAATAATTTTCCCCGTTTTTTTCACATTTTCCATTATTTCCTCGCTCCTAATAGTTGCAACGTGATGTTATATAGCCTAAAGCCTTCCTCGATAAGTGGTCTATTCAACACAAAAAGAATTTTTCGATTCGACCCAGTAGTTCCTGAGATTAGCGCGTTCAAACAAACAAACAAACAAACAAACAAACTCTTCAGCTTTATAATATTAGTATAGATTAACACAACAAAGTTGGCGCCAGTTGTTGAAACGGCGAGAATTCTTAATGCCGCGCCGCGTCGCGACGTCTTGACATTTGTACTTGTAAATTGGTTATTCCAAGGAGCGATAATCAATTTATTATTGGTTCCCTTATGGCATTGGGTTAAGTTACCACGTGTATTTACATATGGGTAAATATAGCTACAATGTGGGCGTAACAAACCTATGCGTAGTTGTAAAGGTAAAAATAGATGAGAAGAGTACAGAGGGATTTGCGATGTGGGATAAAAAGGATAGATAAAAATACTATTGCTTCGTCTTCCCACGTAAAGAAGGTTCGATAGGCATTGATTGTTACTGTTTGTCTTGTGTAGGCTAATCCGATCAAAAAATGAAATTTTCTAACGGTGGTTCCATTTGCCGTTCGTTAGTGTAATGTAACAAATAATTTAGTAGAATCGATGATTCCGAGTTCGGAAATTTCATATAATATATAAGTATTAGTTTAAAGTCGAGATATGAATTTGAACCTTAATTAATAATCATATTACGAGCAATAATAGACTCGTCACAATTTACTAAAGTTTTTTTTTTATAATCGCGTATTTATCGGCCCCATATCACACGAGAAACTGTCACTTTCATAGTAATTTGATAAGAGTTTTACATATTTTTACATCGGTGAGTTCCAGCCAGCACAATGACTTCAATTCCTTTTATTATTTCAACATGACACCGCCTTATATTGAGATGTCAGATGCTTTTTTGTTTTCTTTCAACTGCCTGACATTATTGAAGACTTGATATACAATAGCGAAATGGCGAACTAGATCTGACTGACTCATTGTTTTTATATTGTGGATATTTTGCAAGAATTCTCATGCCATTCATTATATAATTCAATGAGTCTTAGATATTAACATAAACGATCATCATTATCATCAGCCTTGAATAAGCCACTGATAAACTAAGTACAGGATTTTCTATATTTAGGCCATTCCATTCTGGCTTTGACATAAGCGATAAAGTTCCATCTCTATATTATCTGCTCTCTGCAGCTTATATTTTATAACTTTTATCAATTTGGGATACTGTAATAATCTAATTATCGCTCTATTTTATTTGTATTAATACCGTAAATACCATGTATTTAATTAAAATTAAATCCAAATAGATAAATTGACCACGGAAGGACACTAAAACTTACAAGAGAAATGGAAAAAGTTTCCTAAGTAAACCTATTAGGGGAAGAGGATTGAGTTGGTAACAGCATTTCCCTATCTCTAGCCTAATTAAATTCGGTGGCAACTCCGACAATATAACTTTTCTACTGACTACAGGATCTGATGCAAGCTTTCTCCCTTTATACGATGGCCACACTATGAATAGTAAGTTATAGTCCAAGAGCAAATAGAGGCAAAATCTTTTAATTCATTTGGTATGCATATCTGAGCACAACAAGTATTGAATGAAAAGTAGAGATCTATAGATAACAAAAAATATTTGTAGACTGTATTGATCTATAATCCTTAGTTGCTATAGAGCAACTATACGCTATTGATGAAGCTCGATAAGTAAAAAGCATGAAAAACAAGAAAGGACGCCCCTCAATTTTCTTTTTTTAAACGTAAGGAGGAAAATACGATTTACATAATAAATCTAGGAACCAAAATTGTTACAACATAAAAAATAACCAAAATAAATATTACATTACCAGTCAATTACAAAATAATTCTTATTTACCTTGTTATAACAAGATGTCGTAACACGTTTTGTTACTGGCTCTCGGACTAGCTCTATTTGTTTATTTGCGCGTTGATTTGATTTATTCTGCTGATAGAATGTAAGGAAACGCGGATGTAATATTATTTTCCCTCTCGCCAATAGACTTGTGCGAATTGAATCAAGGGTATTCTTCATTAAAGATATTTTTTTTTTGTTTTGGTGACTATTGTAATGCATTGTCGCATCGTATGTATAGTAAAACATCAATTTATTTAATAACAAAGCAATTAACTGTTGTGTTACTTAATTACATTTTATTCTGATATGCGGGACGCACGTGCTTACTGCTTTGCAGTTTGGCAGATAAAATATGTACTGTAAAAAATTATTATTTTCATTAATTAAAAAAAAAACATCACGGCATATCGGCATCGATAAATCAATATGAAAAAAAAACGCTCACTTTTTTTATTAGACTACTTTTTATTGAAATAAAAAAATATGTATCACTTCCTGCCAGTAGGAATTATAACACTTATTAAATAGACTAAGTAAACTACAAAAAGTTTAAGTTTCCAGTTTCATTTACACTTAAAGTTGCTTTAACTGTTTTGTCATTTCAAAAGCGTTTACAATTCTCGTGTAAGCTAAGACCCTTTTATGTCACATCACACGGCTTTCTGAACCTTAGTTAGTCTTACCTAAACAGGATTGCAGTCTTAATTAACATTTAACATTAAGCTAGTTTAGAAAGACTGGTTCAGATGCAAATGTTGGAACTTAACTGTCACGAGAAGCAAAATTTCGTTAAAGAAATTGTGGGATGTAAAATTAAGTCAAAATAGATAAAAACTTGAATTAGAGTTTCTTTTAATCTTCTTCCTATCATGGCTTTTCTTTTGAACTGAATTTCATAAAGATTAAATAATTATATCAACCTATATACGTCATACTAAAATGGACTCGCGCCTCTTACTATATAGGGAAGGAGGCACAAGCAGGCGAGGTAGCATGTTCATCAATGCTATTAAATTAATGAACATGCTACATCAATCCAAATTAATATAATTATAAAATTACTTTGAGTTACTCATGTCACAAAAATGATCAACAATTTTCGGTCGATTCGGATATATTTTACAGGGAACAAAAACTTCACATCTTGGGTAAATTGTTTCTAAGTAGAACAAATCCCAATCAGTGACCTCAAAGCTTAATGGTGTGCAAGAAAACTATGGCACTTGTACTATAAACTCTTCAAGCCCAACTATTACCAAAGAGGGAACGAGACAGCGTAGCACACTGTATAGCGGTGTCTTGCTCTCACAAAACAATTGTCAAAGAGCTCCTATTCCCTAATAAGAGTCCTGTTCATCGCAAACAACTTCTCACACTATATATATCAATTCGTATTTCCATACGAATAGTGTAATGCGAGAGACAAACTCGTTTTCCGACTTGACAATTCAATTTGACAAGTTGTGGAGTTGGAGCTCACACTCTGTGTAATCAATGGTTTTGGGTCACTGGGTATGTGTGTGAAGGTATACGACGAGATTCAGGTCTGGTTTAGAATCCAAAAATGTGATTTGTTTAAGCCTAGAAAATTTTAGACAAATCGTGATAAAACACACTGAGTTACGTAAAGTAAAACGCATCGCGTATGGTATTTTTTCTTTTCTTGGGGAGAAAGCTAATTACTTCAAAAGACGCAAAGAGTAAGGCATATGGATGCGTTGGATTTGCTCGTTAACCAACTTTGAACACCTGCGTCCTAACCTTGTCATTGCCAAACATTCTCCGCGCCTCACGTTTTAACATTTATAACAGAACTAGCTGCTGCCCGCGACTTCGTCTGCGTGGTATTCAAGATGTGTAGTACTGTACAAAAAGTAAAGCTAAATAATGTTTAATACCAGCTCCCTAATCCTGTTCCGTTCCAAACTACCTAATTTCTTAATCCTAACCTCTAGTCTTACAAACATATTTGACTGTTAGTTAACACTGCTAGTTTTTTTGCTGTGGCCACTATCTTGCACTGATTTGACAATTTGGATTGAAGGGCTTGAAAACGGGCGATGGCAAAGAAGTGTACTGGACTCTTACTGGCTAAACCACCAGAGTGCTTCACCGTATCCTATTGTCGGGGGCCACGGGAACGCTTTCGCAATCTACCGCAAGCCCTGACAGGAGAGCTCTTTTTAACGGGAGCTTCTTCGTTAACGTGGAGCCAGCTTTTGCCAGCCCTTATTAAGAGACGCGCGGAAGCACCACGCATTTCGTCTTTGCTTTTATCCAGGACAGTAGACTGCCCTGAGTCTACTGGCGTAAGTTATTTATGGTGGTTGGAGGAGGGCAAATAAGGCCCTTCTTCTATCCCTTGCTTATCGAACATGGATAAGCCTGCCGTGCTCTTTCCACTTTTCCTTGAGCGTCATCACTTCTTCGCAGAACTTGGTGACGGCGCACTAACTAACCGCGGATACTTTGGCCACTCTAGGCGGTGTGACATCGTCGTTACGAAGATGTCGCATTCTCACTGGATGTGAGAGGGGTCTGTATACCCAAATTTGTCAAATTTTGTTTACCTACCTATTTGGGTTCTGAGACGGTTGAATGTTTTCCGAACAGGCCACTGCAAGGTACCTCCGGGCGGCAGATGTTCCTAAGGTAGGACATAAGTAGTAGGTGGTAGTTGTCGATCTGCCCAGATCTTGCACCCAGATGTTGCAATAGTAGTCAGTGTATATCGGAAGAAGCTCTTTTAGCTCTTAAGTCTACCCGATTTAAGTCTCTTCTAACGTCAGGTAGAGCAATGCCAACCAGGAGGAGATCTTATTGAGCGGGGTTGGTCTTAAACAGCCAGATATTATTCGACACGTTTGCACTGTGCGCTGTGGTACGGAGAACAGCAGGCGCTGCTCCCCATTCATCTTCTATTTCGTTTTCTTTCTACCCTTGACAGATATTTTTTTTTTAATCATGAAGTAGTGCTTACTTACATCAAAGTTCCAAGTTTCTAATTCTAGTAGTTTGAGCTAACCCAACTGAGCCTGAAGAAGGTTAATGTTACGCACATATACAAAACAATCGCGGGAGTACGCGTGCGGCGCATATTCGTACGCAATATTAAACAAATATTAATTATAACAGCCTATCTTTATAATACTTTACTTATGCAACTACCCTATACCATCGCAATTGGTGCACAATTGTGGTAGTGTACAGGCACTATCAAATCTTTACAGCCACGCGTCACACACACCAAAATTGCAGTCAACAGCTAAGCAGTTATTTAAGTAGGTATAGTAAAAATCATTTACCGTCCACATTATTTTTTGTTTTAGTGTAGTTAGTTTTCTTTTACTTCATATCCACAGCTCCTCCTAAATTCGATAAGACTGTTCTAGCTTAAACAGTAAGTAGGTAGATACCATATAAAAGTGTTTTAAAGATCAATTTTAGGTATGGTAAAAAAATCCAAGCGCTTCTTACAATACTTTTGTACAACCACGATAGAAGAAAAAAAATGTTATGCTTGACTGAGATTTGATCCGTACTCAAAAATTATTAAAAAATATGTGTCGAAATAAAATTTGAACTTAGAGTGAAAAAATACGAAGCTCGTACTTCCCTAAGCCCGCTATTTTAATTTCTATATTGTAAGCCAAATAGCATGTTTATATTAATGTCAAAACATAAAACCATAGCAACAGTATTTTGGTCGCTATGGTGACATTGTCAGTTACACCAGTTACGTGTTCTTTAAAAATAAAGGTTTATTGCTAAGACCCCATGGTTAATAACCTGATAATAAATAGCCTATATGTTGTCTAGACCTGTCCTTAATCTTCATGTAAAGTTTGAACAACATACTTATGTATATTAAGTAGTTTTTTCGATTAGCCGGTAATTGTCATAAAATTCGTGATTGCTCACCCTCCATATCAAATAGCGCAATAATATGTAGAATTTATGTTGTCACGACCTCTAGTCAATATATTCTGAAAATCTGAAATGAAATTAAATGAAAATGAAATCTTTACATTTTTTTGGGATTATCCCGGACATTATTATATTATTTACGGATAGTTTAACAATTTTAAGACAATAG
This sequence comes from Chrysodeixis includens, assembly GCA_941860345.1. Classification (NCBI taxonomy): domain Eukaryota; kingdom Metazoa; phylum Arthropoda; class Insecta; order Lepidoptera; family Noctuidae; genus Chrysodeixis; species Chrysodeixis includens. The sequence continues at coordinate 10,958,134 of OW796102.1, forward strand.
TTCTTTAAACAGGTAACCGACACAAAACGATGGGCAAAAAAGCTTAGTATTCACGTAAACAGCTTTAATTTTCATCGACTTAGCTTCAAAACAGTCGGAGTTTCATAGAAAAGTACCTCCCCCTTTTTTACCCCCGTTAAGGCAGAATTTTCAAAAATCCTTATTGCGTCATTCTTAACTTCTAACTAAATAGCCAAATATTAATTTTAATCGAATTAGCTTCAAAACTGACGGAGTTTCATACAATCTTACCAGCCCCTGTTTACCCCTTTAAGAGCAAAATTCCAAAAAAAAGTTAGCTTAAATGTTAGCGAGGACTAATAGCTACATAATAAAAAAAGTTGCATCAAAATCCGTCCAGTAGTTTTTGAGTGAAAAGCGGACAACAAACAGACAGACAGACAAAATTTTTTTTTTTCATACTTTTGGCTTCTATTGGGTGTATGAAGATACCCCATCTAAGTTTTTTTTTAATATCTTTAATGTACAGACATGAGCTTGTTACAATTTTATTATATGTATAGATTTGAAAAAGCCAATCTAAATTTAGTTTAGTATTTTTATCTAGGTAGAAATGTTTTTTTACTACACAGCTATCAAAAAAATGGTGATATGTATCATCAAAACATCTTAATAATAATTGTGTAAGTTTTTCTTCATTTCACCATAACTTTTGAAATATGTCCTAATGTCCTACACTGAATAATTATTTATTGTATGGGTATTGTTATATCCTCGTATAACTACAAATAACACTGGCTATTTTCATTTTATAAAAAGAAAGCCATTTTCTTTTTTTAAAAAGCTAATCTTACAACGAAACATTGAACTCTTTAGAGTTTACAAACGCGAATGCACGTTGTAAGTGCTACTATAAATACGTGAACAAGTACGAAAGATCTTGTTATTGTCTGGGATCCTGATAATAATCCTTTAATCGTCTTTCTAGGGACTTAGGAGGACCCTATTCTGTACACATGAAACCTTGTTATTACTTAAGTTGCCGTGCGCTCAGAGATGGGATCTCGGTAACAAACGATCTCAAACTAGAGTAATAATGGCTTATTGTATTCTATTTATAGATTTTGCTAGATCTGCGGTTTACTCCTGTAGTGTTAATAATTGTAATGTTTGCTGGAATTTGAGTCCATGTGTAGAGTTATTTATTTTTTGTTTTACAATTTATGTACTCATACAATTAAAATATAACATAGGATCCCGATAGTAGTGTACAGAGGTGCTGTTTATTTCTTAAAGAAGTCTCTTTCAACCTGCAAAAGGAAAATCTAGTTAGAAGAATTACTATGAGAGCTACTAACTTTTAAGTAAACATATTCGACATTTTCTGTGTCAAAAATACACAAAACCACCACTATGACCGTCTAAAATTGAGTTACTTTAAATCGTTATGACCAAAGCCTGTAATATTAGCAAGCAAAGCGTATATAAATAAAGATAAAAAATCACTACACAAAGACAGCAACCATCATAAAATTACCTAATATATTCAAGTCGCAATTTTCTTGGAAAAACTTGTGTAGCCTGCTTAATTCATGGCTGTTCCCATCTGGTACATTTAGGCTACAGTACAAATGGTAAGCCGGGCTTTAATTAAATATACTTAGCTGTAAGTGACAGTCAACAGTACCTAAAGGGTCCCTTTGATTAGGATGTAGCTGGGTCGCGTTTAAGCTGACTTTACACAACGACACTTGTGGATGTTGACAGCGTGGAAAACGTACTTTTTGACGATTTATACAGAAATAGTAGTACACAATTAGGTAGTACACAAAAACTAATTAGTCCGTTAGACATTTTTTCTCTTGTCAAACTGGTGGCTAGTTTACTGACATGTCACGTTACTACATCACTTTGTAGTAAACAGTGCACTGAGACGTGATATCACACGACTTTTCAACTCAACGTATCGTCTTCTTTCTTTATTAACGCGATAAAAGAAAAAAAAATTGTAAATATTATTTTGAATCTATCTGACAGACAATCAGTCAATCAGAAATGCGGGGAAACTATTTTTATGAGTTTTAACTTTGCAATACTTTGTCTAGAGTTATCCAATAATTTTTCCAAAATAAATGCACTGTCTGTTCCTCAGTCATAAATCATGTATGCCATTGGGAAAGTGAGACAGTGCATTACATTGCACTGTACACTATAGACTTTTGTAAAGCCGGGAAATCCTCATGAACACACACCTTTTAAGGGAAGACAGCAAGCAGATATTGTAAGACTTTTACTGACTAAACCTGAACCGCCATGCAACGTCTCCCGAGTTTGGTCGGTACGCGGAAATGCGTTGCAATTCATCATATACATCGCCAAGAGACCAACCGTAGAGCTAGAAAACGTCCCGCACTGGGATCCTCACAAAAACTTACTTTCCTAATAGTAACTACATACTCCCAAAGTAAAACTATATACCCAATATAGTAAAAGACTGTAGAGTTAGCTTTAGGGCTTCGTTGAAAGCCGGTGTCGCGACCTTGTAGCATAATTATGTGAATTTCGGGCACAAATAGTTGATATTGAATTATGAATATTTGTTGAAGTTGTTTTAGGAGTTAAATGTTTACGTGTGTGTGTTGATGTTAATGATAAACGTGTCAACCAGGTGTGTAGAGGTGTGTTCTAATGACTTTTCAGGCTCTCAACAACTTTTATGGCAATAAGGGTGATTTTTGAATGTCGTCTTAAATAAAGAACAAGACTCCTTTACATTTTTTTGTAGCTATCAGTGTCCCACGCTGATATTACGACAAATAAATATATGTAATAGGGATGAGTGATTTGGTAATGGTCATGTAATATCTAAATGTAGACAATATTTCTGCAAAACGGCCAATCTAATAATACAAACCTAAAGTTAAACGTGGGCAAAATAGGATCAATCAATTCCTTATGGATTTAGCTACCTACGCATAGGTATATTTCCGATTTTCGTATTGTCTTATAGGCTTAGCACAGAGTAGCACAAAAAAATACACCAAAACACCTCGACATTATAAGAACAAACGCGGTCAAACAAAAATCCATTTTTAAACAAAATTCATCTCCCGTAAAATCTTCGAGCTTATTTTTTTAAACCGCGACAAACAACGAACGTTGTAAACAATATCGATATTAAACTGACTCGATACCGCTTCTCGATTATTCATTCTTGAACGAACAATCGATTACAGGCGATGATGGATTTATTCGTCGAGCTTGATTTTAGCCTCACCTCTTTGCCTTGTGTTTTAAGAAAATAATTTCGTAGCACGTTGAAGATTGCTCGGTTTTCGTCTTAAAATTAGGTCGACTTGTTTTCGCTCTTTTTATGAAGGAAATTGTTGTTTTCATGATTGGAGGAAAAACATGGTATCTATAAAAATATGCTGCTGAATTTTAAATGAGTGCTACTTAAGCAATCGATAATTACTGACGTACTCTTGAACCAGCTTTTGCAGAGTAAATATTGCATTGATATCTTACCGCTCATTACTCTTTAAACTATGACAAACTTCATGTTGTACGATTGTTTGGTTTTCTCCCGAAATATATATGTGGTACTTGGAAATAACGAATATTAATTACAATAGCCTAGGTCTTCTCGTCATATCTTTTCTTAATATAAGACTAAAGTTAGTACTTTTAACTGAATTTTGGTATAGAAATATTATCCTGGGTGTAGAGGCGTGATAGAGCACTACACTGCGTAGAACAGAGTCTTTCACACCCTCTATAAAATTACTTTAATGATAGGCTCTCTAACGAGATTTTTACATAAAATTACACGATATAAATAAACGTTCTTTATGAGGTGACATTAAATTCACGCTGGGTGCTTTTATTATAGGTACATATAAATATTAAATTAGCTATCGGTTATTCCTTTATAATATGACAACGTTTGCACTGCACGTTTCACCTGTTTGAGCATATCAAATTGTGGCCTCACCAAACCCAGTCTTGAGAGAGTCTCAGAGGCCAGTTAATAGCCAATTTGTATTGTAAAGCAACAATTACGTTCACACGGAACTGGAGCTATGAACATTTCGTGGCATAGAATAGGCATTGCTTTAATATTCTAGTGTTCTAGAATTGTATTGGGTAAGGTTAGCGACATACGTTAACCGACATTGTTAATAGTAAATCAAGTATGTTCATTTGTTTATTCATGCATTTCGTTTTGCTCAGTGTATTTTCCTTTTCTTGAGATATAATTATCTCAAGAAAAGAAAAATACACTTTTATTATTAATGAAATGATATAGTTTATTTCTGCAAATAGAATTAATGTTATTACTATATACATGTCATTTTTTGTTTTTAATAAAAGCTTGCTGAAGTCGACGTGTCCTAATTAGCTAGCCTGAGAAACGTCGAAATATTATATTCAGAGGTTTTACCTCTTCTGAATTTCACCGCTTTTGAAGTCCAGGCAATTTTAAATAAGCTGAATTATTGTAGCACTTCCGACATCAGCAAAATACAATACTCATTAAACACCCAAAAACAATTGAAAGCTGTCGTTCGACTTTTGAATTAATATTTTTCTTCATTCTTCCCTAATTGTCTACTAGTTGCCATATACTTTTTTAAACAGCTATCCAGCCAGTATCTGGTATAAAATAATATTGTACTTGCTCTTTTTTTTTAACTTTACATTTGTTTATTTTAAAATTAGGGCTCTACAAAAGAATTTGAGTTGTATTTAAAACACTATTTAAAGCTACTTCACCAGCTCACTAAATAATGTATTTGAATTACGTGATGCATTGTTGTAAGCCGTTAATGGTGACGCAAGCTCTGTGGAAACTGTATAGAAACAGGTGAGGAGAGGTAGTAATGGAAAAATCAAATGTTTTATTATTGTGGTATTGATTTTATTATTTTTATCATCATACTTTTGCTGGGCATAGGTCCCTTTGAAAATAAGATTAGTTTTTTTTATTTAATAGAATTTTATTTATGAATATTTTTTTCACTTCTAAGAGTATGTAAGTTAGGAAAACACACAATTTTGCACATGCTTTTTTTGTCTAGAAAAATGACTGCAGGTACGGTAAACACAGTCACATGGGCTACTTCCAATTGCGAGCAGATAATTTATTCACCAATCACGATTCTGAAGGTAATTTCTATTTTGAAGACTTGGAAAATGGCTGGCGTTTTATAAATTACCAACATTTTTTTCAAAATCAAATCAAAATACTAATTTTGAAGGTATTCAATCAACTGATTTTTACATCATTCAATTCATTGGCAGAGTTCTATATTTAAACGTCCTCTGACTCCAAGAATTATTAAGAGTTCATGATGCTTTTAATTTGCGAATAGCAACATATTGCAAACAATTAAATTGAATAAAATGGATAAAAAAACAATATACATCTATTTTTGTGCACTAAGTACCAATTTGCTCTTCAAATTCCAATTCATTGTCAACTTTAAACTAACAGACCAAAACGTCCTAAATAGAAGACCAAACTACAAAAAAACAAAACACATTCCTCAAATTTGGAACGTAAACGAATTCTTTTCAAGCACTCAGTATTCAGCAACAGAATTCAAACGGTTGAAAAAAAAATTAAACATTCATTGGTAGAACAAAAGGTGGTTCTGTTATGTTTCATAGCTCAACGTGGCTCGAACAGGATTAACATACTCGTGCATATGCATGCGTGCCGCGTTTGGCTGGCTCACACCTCGTGAAATAGGCAGATAATTGTCCGTGTGTTGTGAAATAGGAAGCATGGGTTCATGTTTAATTTTTATGGCTGAATAGTTTGTGGACTGCGTTATAATGCTACTGTATGTATGACTTGGTAATTAGATGGCTTGTTAATGGTAATTGCTTGTTCTACGTGTAGATGGTGTTTGTAATAATTTAGTGGTGTCAATATACCCTTAATTTGATCACATTTTAGGCTCGAATGTTGCAAGAGTTCGTCAATTCGAAATGTAGACATGTAGTAAATTGCGATTCGCCTTCTAAAAGATTAAGGATGATGCATTAAGAGTTGTGATACCAACTGCTTGTAATGAAACAGTACGTCAGTAAACATTAAAAAAGAAGCAAAAATATGCGTTACATTGAATAAAACTAAAACAATCTAGAAACTAAATTAAACCAAGCACATTATACAATCGAATTGAGAAACTTCCTTTTTCATCGGTTAAAAAAAATCAAGATCAAACTACAAGGCAATTTTGCCATTTTAAATAACCAGTTTCTTTTAACTAAAACGAAACACCTAGTCAGCTACACTAAAGTCTGTTTTAAAGGAGAATATATTAAAACTGCGTTAGAAGTAAGAGCAATTTTATTCAAGGAGGATTAACATAGATTTCAAATCCGAGACTGAGAACTAATAGCTGGTATGTCCGCATCGACAGCAATCCATAGCGGAGTGGAACTAAGTACTTTTCTATAAGTATTTATGGTTGAGTATAGGAAATGATTTATTGCAGTTGCAGCTGTATTTTTGATTAGATGGCTTGAGTTTCTGTGTTGTTAGTTTTTATTTAAAAAAAATTTAGTATCATTTACTACCATTTATCATCAAATGTGAAGTTGAGTTTTTGTATGTTTTCTTTTTAATATGGAAAATAAGTTTGGATGACTGCAGACTTGAAGTCAGCGAAAAAAAAACATATTGTATAAAAATATTATTAAAATTTGAGCAATGTGACTTATAAATATGTATTATTTTTATATATTTGATCACCTTTATATTTTCTCCAGTTATGCTGAAACAGAAAAAATAACTCGGCACAGACAACTTGTATAATGTAATATTATGCTAAACTAAGCAAAATATCAAGTGGCCTGTTTCGAAATATAACATTCGCTTACTACAACTGCCGTCCAAATAAAATAGTTCGAGTACACAAACATATACAAGAGAACTTTCAACCAACAATCTATAACAACATGAAATATTAAGCGCTAAATAAATTTCAAAGCACTCTAGCGCGTGTTTTCCTAGTCCGATGTTTGGCATTTGCCATAAATGTGGCCATGTATGGCCGCAAATCGCTGGCGGTTTTGGCATCGGTAGCCAACTCATAATGGCGTACTTACAAAATTGATGCTCAGCATTTAATAGTTTATTGGCACTTGATTTTGCAGAATGGCAAATTTTCTCGGACATTTGGCTAATTTAAAATGTTTGGATTTGGCGCCTTCAGCCGAAATATGTAGCTACAACGCAACCACGATGCTGCATTTCACTGCGTTATCACTCGTGTCTTCATTAAATTCAGTTGCAAAGGCGTCCTGCATTTTGCTACCTTATCAACAGACAGTATAAGTCGAATGTAACAGATGGCAATTGCCGTTCGAAATTACCGGCGGAGAAATTCCAACCTATGGAGGAAATAGAGTAAACGAGAAGGTATGAGAAAATGGACGAAATACTACCAATCAAGAAGAGCTATATATCGACGGGTCCTACGTACTGGTGTAACCCGCAAAACACCAAAATACGTTTTTTTGCACCAAAAGCCTTAAAATTACCTTAACTTTATACCCTGTAAAATTTATATTATTTTATTCAGTAATTTCAGAGATACAAACTTGTAAACTAATATAAGTGACATGATTTTCGGCCACACTACCATCTACACTGATGTAAGTCACTTGCACCAGTGTAGGTAGTCGCGTGCGCCGCGTCACGTACGCGCAAGTGCCATTTACTCCAGTATGCGCGCTGCGACGGAGTCGGGAGCACGTTAACACTGGTATAACTGCGTTAACTGCTAACGTATTCTTCTGTATCAAAACTATTTCGTGGCTTGTTTTTAGGGGTTGTGCTACTTTTTTACATATTTAACTAGTTTTGTTTGCTTTGAGTAAGTAGTGGTAAGAATTCACAACAACTAAGGGCTCACGAGGTCAATTATTAATAAATTTATGCGTTAAAAATTGACAAACAAATTACTAAGTTGACAATACTAATATTTCTACAAAAGGGTTTAATTAATGTTCACCTAATGCAAGATACAGATTGTACTGCTTGTAGATTTGTTTGTGCCGCCTGCATTATTTTTTTACGTATAAATTATATAATGTAGACGCACGGTGTACTGCATACTCTTCACACTAAATTATAGAGTTTGTTTTTCCCTTTTTAGTTAGTGCTTGTTTTTTTACAGTCGGGTTTTTTTGTTTTTTTTTATTATTATTTTATTCTTTCAATAAATTTTACACTTGTATCAGTAGGAATACAAAGTAGTAGTATACAAAGTCACATGTGACTTTGTTTTATTTTCTTGATATTGTTATCTGACGTAACCTACATTATTTTAATAATAATATTTATTTACTAATAAAATAAATAGCGATACTACTTTTAATACATTTTTTGCAGCAATTAACGTAAGAAGTTACCAAATTTTGCTACTTGGGAACTGACGAGACAATTTTTTTTTATGTACCCAAGTACATCATTTTTAAAGGTGTAGAAATATTTCAGAGGTAAACAATATAACAATATTCGCAACCTCAGTTTATTTTGGTAAAGTTGTAGTATTGAAAAAATAATTAAGTTTAATCAAAACTTAAGTATAATGACACAAAAGACATTCAAATTAAACTTATAAAGGACTTAGTGGTCGCCAGCAACTTCGACCGCACGAGTGACGGTTATAACTGGAAAACATTGCCCTCCTCTGACGCAGTCGGTTAAAAAGTCTATGTTTTAATCCAGGTTGTCAGCTAACTCCATAAGAAATTTCTTCAAAATTGGTTAAGTCGTTTGAGCGTCAAAGAGTAACAAACATCCAATCGATACTTATGCAACTTTCGCGTTAACTATATTAGTAGGATATTTTCAAATGTATAAAATGCATATTTAAATAAGTATGACGAGTGTGGTAATATGATGAGGCATTCGTATGAAGGGTGACACAAATCACCATTTAATACAAGTTGTAAAAATGTAATGAATTTTCCATCATCTGATTTAGACTCTAAGGTCTCATTGCCCTGGTTTTTAGGGGTTGTGTTACTTTTTTATACATTTAACAAGTTATGTACACAACTATACACTTAATAGAAGCACATTATTATAGTTCGAAAAGAGTTGCACAAAGGTTATACTAATTTCTTTAAAATACCTTTTCTAGCGGATCTGCAAAGGGAGAAATAAATTAGAAACATCAAAGTACAAAAACTAGTGGACGTAACTGAACAGATGTAACTGACGTAACTGACGTAACGTAACTGAAAAAAAATAGTGGAAATGCTATTAATAAGAAAAATGACATGAAATTCAAGACAAGCTAGTTTAAAAAAAAAAAAACAAAATTAGGTATTATCGTAAGAAAACCTATTTAAAAATCAAACCTTTTTTTTACTTAAAATAAGATTAGGTACATTCTTTTTGTTTTATTATTTTTAAGATTGCAAGGCCAATGATTTTATTTTTCATTATTAAGAATGCTACTATCTAATAATAAAGTGTTATTTTGTATTTTAAATGTTTTTATTTAACTTCTTACCACACTAATTTAAGTATTCACAGTTAATAATAATACAGCAAACTGTTGCAAGTAGCTTTCCAGTACTGAGTAAACTGTTGTAAGTGTGAAAAAGTCGATAAAAGTAGATAAAAGTAGGTATTATTTTTAATATTATAACCTCATATTGGTCAATAACACGGAAATACTATGTTTATAGAGTAAAATCCTTCAGATTTCCTTTATTATAAGTATAAGCAAGTGCACCAAATACTGGTTATAAGTGACCACTTGTATCAGTTTACAGGTTCTACCGTAGTAAAAAAAACAGGCTACATGAATGCAAGTTAACCTGTTTTCCAAAGTTTAAAAAAAGAAGAAAAACCAATAATGCAGTCTTATTTCTTAAATATCAAAACATAACATACTAAAATTTCAAGTGTTTTTATTGATTTACGACAAAGTTACAAGCTTTTGAACTTTTAAACCGCTCTCTTGAAAAGTTGCATTTTTGCACTTGTACTAGTCTACGTAGGACCCGTCGATATCAGCAAATAAAAGCATACAAAAATATCGAAGGCTTCTGACTATAGAAAATAGTGATGAATGTTCTTTTCACAAAAAATCGCCTTTGATGCTCAAATTGGTATTGAAACTAGCTGACCTCCTGAGTATCGGCGTAGGCTGGTTTGTTAGCGCACCTACACTGCAGGTTTTTGTTAAAGACCCTTAGAGTTAATAGTCAATAGACTGGTGGAAGGCTGGTGGCTTTTTCGCTAGGTTTTTATGCCTGAATATTTAAAAGAGAATTTCCTTTAAAAGTTATGGTTTTGGTATTATTATTTTTTCTAGTAGTAGAACTAGTAATTCGCTTCTGAATTCTGAGCAAACATTTTTCAATCTTTTTCAAAAGTATTTAAAGCTCTTTATGATAAATTGGAGCTGGACAATTACAAGACTATCTAAGACCCTATTGACTTACAGACTAATAAACTGGGTCGATCTTCAATACTCAAACATTACAAGCTACTTATAGTTCAGGTAGACTCCAAAAGGTACCTTAAATTAATTTTGACACTAGCACTTTATTCTCGGCTTCAGTTTTAGGTTAACGGCCCTCAAAGTTCAGGGGTTCAGTACAGTATCGCGATGTAAAACACCATGGCACATGGCTTCGACTTAGTGATTAGGGTAATAAGGGAAGGTTGTGCTACTTTAACTTGAATTTTGTATTCCCATATACCTACTTAGTATTACTGAGTGCCTATAGATATGATAATATAGAAGCAACAATATTGAAGAGCTGAAGTCATTTGTTTTAAGTTCTAGTTTAGAGAAGTATTAATAAAATAATTTCCATTGTTGTTGTCGATTTCAGGTGCTGCGGCTAGTGTCAAGAGACCAGCCAGCTAGGCGGTACATTTTACAGTGCACAAACGTTTGCGCAAGCACCTTTATGATTTCTTTCTTTCATAGCCCGGTGGTACGGCAATCTGACACCTTCCGAAACCTGAAAACTGAGTAATATATTACGGCGCACACAATATTCGAAAAATTGGTGCGCGCTTTGGGATCCAACTCGAAACCTTTGAATTGGCTTGGATGAATATAAATTACTTATACTTGTCATTGCCATATTTTTAACCGATGTCATTGTCCACGTGACTCCGTCCAAGTTACTGTCTCCAGTCCACATTAAAAACGCTTTTTCCCTCTCTATTATATCATAATGAATAATTACCAAAAGCGAACAACGCATAAAGATGTAAAACCGCATTTGTTTTCCTAAAAGATGATTAATAATTTTCAATGACAAGTGTCTCTGGTCAAAATGTCGCGAGCATTAAGTCATTCATCATTAACTTAGATTTAAGAAAGAATGGTATGACGAAGTACACAATTCTTTTAAAAAACATTGTACCAAAATTGTTTGTCAAATATTAACTTGGGTTTTTATCTTGTACCTCATTTGCAATACTTTGGGCATCAACCGTCAAAACACTAAACAGCAAAAACACATTTCAAATCGTTTTTTTTTCATGTCAATGCCTCATTGTTGCTGCTCATTATCAGCATTCAATTTAGTCAACAGATCTTTTATCGGCTCATAGTTTGATCGAGCTTGTCCTTTACCTCTCAGGCTGTTCGTGGATGCACAGCTATTGTGTGAGGTATACAAGTTATTTTGTCATATAAAAGAAGAAACCAATTTTCTACTCCATTTTACTACTTAAATAAAGAGACATGATTCATTCCAGCACAATAAAAACTCAATTTCCGATCTCACATTTTTCCTTTTCATTCAATTTTCTTATCCGGATTTCTTCGATCCACGCTCATCGTATTAATCATTATGTTTCAGATAATTCTCGTTAAGATATCGCAGTCCCGTCCTTTGCGAGAATAAATTATTTTTCTTTAGGCCACTAATAACTAGGACTAAGGATGCTAGGTTTATTACTAACAGTATTTACGGATTTATTATTTCCTCTTACGTATTATAGAGAAAATATTTGCTTGTTTAGATACTTGAAGCATAGTATAATATTTTACACAGTATGAAATCTTCATGTAACAAGGCGCAACTCGAGTTATGCCTATGCTGTCGGATCGTGGCAAAATACAGTCGGGAGCGTGTCCCAGTGACGAACGGACGGTGAGTTGTTGATGCAATTATAATGCCGTAGGTGGGCAGCCCTATCGCTGTTACGCACCGCGCAGCTAAAGGCATTTATTTTTTAGAAACGGCTTTGTTAATCTACTGTATTTATTTATACTGTGCTAGAAGTAAAAACGTTATATTATATTAACCTCATTTCTATTAATGAGATTGTCTGAAGTTTTTGTTACGTAATATCAAGGAATTCTATATCATGGTAAACAGTTCTAGAATATTTCTGTAAACAGTTTGAGCTACGAGTATGAGGACTTTTATTCACAACTATCTGGGCCTAACGTTGTTACTGGTAGATAATTCTTTATATTAACTAATTTACATCAACTTTATATTAACTATTATCACTATAATCATATTAACCATTAATCCTCTCCTCCCCTCCTAATAAATTATATTAATATCATTTTTGCCAGTTAATTGTGAAGACACAAATAGGTACACAATTAATGCAATTACGTATAGATCTTTAAGAAGGTATTAACTTTCTTTAAGATCTATACGTCATTCACAAGCTGCACCGTCTCAGATCCCATCCCCCATTCCTTTATAAAACCTATTAATAAGAATTCGAAGTACATTAAGCGTTTCGATATCTGGGAGCAGAGCCATCATTAATCGGGCCACTGTTCTCCCGGAAACTTCTATTTCCGACTAGAGAAATTGTTTTTGAAATATTGTTCAATGTACCGATGGGACTAATTTCGTTTCACTTGGAAATTGCAATTTATCAAAAGCAAAAACTGATATTGCGTGGGTTTCTGATGTTTAATTAACTTGGTTCAATGGGATTCAAAGTTGTATTTGATTTGTAATACAATTTTCTTTGTAGGAACGACTCTAATCATAACATTGGATAGAAAAATATTTGCCTGCTGCTGTCAAAATAATTTTTTGAACAATTGACGTACTAGGATAAATATGCCATCTTTTACTTCTAGAAACAATTCACGTCAAGGAAATATCTTGTCGATGCAATCATAAACAAAACCTAGTATTTCTCATTGATGTGTATAGCCGTTGATACGTAAAAAAGGTAGACAAAAAGCTCACTTGATGGATGTAGTCTCAACGGGTGAAAATCAATCTTGATCACCAATGGCGAAACAAAAGACTAGCGCATCAATGAACGAAAGCACTGATAGGCATTGACGTAGCACCGCGTATTTAGAAGGACTATTCCCAGAACGAGGATGCGGAAACGAATGTGTTTTGCTAAAGTATAAAGAGAGAGAAAAGGTTAAAATGAATACAAAATATTTTTGAAAAGATTTGTGAGTAAATTTAAATATGAGTTTAGAGATACGAACTTCACTAACTTATTACACATTTTAGTAAATTTTAGCTTAGAACTAAATCGCAACAAAAATTTGACACCTATATTTATTCATCATTGAAAAAAGAACACCAACATTTACTTAACACATTACAATGATGTACCTACTACAATTATAAGTAAAGCACTATTGTCAATTACAATCGCGCTCAAAATATCACACTAGTATTTTGTTACTACATATGTTCCAAAAAAACAAACGTATGTGAATAAACAAACGAACACAAAAATATAATCAGGATAATACATAAACGAGTATATTAAACAATTTAGCTACTCCTTTGGGTAACCAGTATTGTTTACGAAATGAAGTACATCGGAAATTCGAAAAGTTCAATATAAAATCGGAACCAAACATCTAACCTCCAGCCGATAAACAAAACAACAACGTTTAATGAATTTGAAACGAACAACAGAATCGCTCACCTACGAAAAGCCGATAATTGTTACCTCTTCCACAAAAATTGTTATCGGCGTGTTTACAAAAAGTACTATAATTATAATTAATGAAATGGAAAATTAAGCACTAGTTATTTTCAATAGAAATCATTATAATGATCAGAAAATAAATCATTAAAAAGGTATTCCTGTTTTTAAATATCCATTAAAGTTTTATTTATTTATACCAAAATTACTGTAGTTTTTAGAAAGACTTTTACAGTCAATACAGTTTTTTTTTGTACCAATATGTTTTTTGTCAAACTACTAGGTTATACCTTTTTTAATAAACCTAAATTCCGTTTTAATCTGGAATTACCTGTCCGCAATAAGCAAACGTGATCTATGCTTAATCCATTTCTAAATATAAAACGAATCTTTAGCCTAGAAGCAAGCAGCCTAGCTTGTCCAAGAAATATCCTTACAAAAACGCGCACCAACACATTTACGAGTACATTCGGATACACAACACAGGTAAATAATCCGACAAGCCAACATTTTTCCATTTCCTTATATCCACATTCAGCTACCATCAATAACAGTCGAGTTTTCCGACAATCAAATAACAAATGTAGCCGGCCGGCCGACTCTATCAAAACCAGATTAGTTGCCAAGTCTAGCGGACGGACCGGTTATGACATATCAACCAAACCTTGATTTACTATACATCGGCCTTCAGGTTATACTCTGAACGGAGGATTAAAGATAAATTATTATTTTTTACCTGTACTTCGGTAGGTACCCAAGATAATTACAGTCATGCATAGTTTGGGGCCAATTAGGAAATTCTTGTAAAGTGACTCCTTATAAGTAATTTTTTTTTTTTGTTCCTTTTCTTTTCTAGAGGACCACGTAAGATATAGTTAAACTCATCTGAAGCTTACCTCGATTCCAATACGGGGTACTCCCTCATGTACACTCTCCCATGAAAACAAACTCCCACGGGAGCACTCCTCCTTGGGAACCCTCTTCTTTGGGAACACTCTGTTTAGAACTCAGTAAGGACTGGAACTACGTTGGTTGTGTCCATCACTAGATTTTTTTTATAAATTCGTCTTAATTCTTAGAAGGTCGAGTCAAAGAGAACTTTATACTACGTTGCTATTTTCAAACGTATTCGTGTATGTATTTAGCTTATAGTTGTATTTACATAGTATAATCAAAGTTCATTCATTCCTTAAACACCTATTGAAATACCCGCTTTGGTTATAGTGCAAAAACTTTTTACATTTACATTTCAAAGCATACCTACTTTCGCTAAGTGATTTTTAGAAAAAATACTTTGCAGTTTTCAGATTTTAATCAAATGTTTTGTGATCGAATGATTGTGCGAATATAATAAATACTGAAAAAAAAACACTCAGAGCTAGCTTGACCCAGGACGAAGAGTCAACATCAAGAAGGCAATCTGTTCATATCAGAAGCACACACTACGTTATTGGTGGATTGTCCTCAGTCCTGTGATTTAGCATACTTGATACTGATATGACATAGTACTGTGGGATATCCAGACGTCCCTTTATACATAATAAATATTGTACTTGAACTAACACTATTATTCAAAATATACATACCAAACAGACTATCTATTTGAGTAATATCACCGACCAAAAGCAACATTCTTGTGGTTACATTTTCAGTGAAGAATTATTGTTAATCATTAAATCTATATTTCCGGGAATAAATAAAATACGTCACAAAGGTTTTATCATACCTATAACGTACAGTTAACGTAGGTATGACGTCAAGGTAACAAAGCCGACAGGTGTTGCTTCAGTTGCAACAATACGTGGCTTTAATAATTTTTATTTCGACTGGAACATTCAGAGTAAAAAATGTAGTCTTTACAAACAAATTGTTATAATTCATTTTCATGTCAAATACAGTATAACAAAAAAGAGAAAATATTTTGCGTATTATTTGTATCTGTAAACAGTTAAGCAACGTTAGTTATCATTATCATCTAAACTAAACCAACTCTTAATTCTTGCAAAGGAGAGGTTTTTTTTGTTACTTCTAAAAAGAAATATTTCCATTTGGTAAAATATATAAGTATGTTAAGTCCCGATGGTTTTGGCCTGGCGCCCGCTACCGCTATGAATAAAAATCCAAGTTACTCGTAGTTGAAAATCTAACGTGTCACTGGATGATTGTGAGTTCTTTGCTAAACTCTGGCTGACTATTGAATGGATTCTGAATCAGACTGAGCCTCAATGCTTCCCAGAATCAAAAAAAGATCGGAAGAATCTTGGTACGTTCACGAATCAACATCAGACCGGTCACACACCTACGGACCATCCACAATGAGCCTGGCCTAACATTAAATTATCCTTTCTCTTTCAACCTACTCTTTAGGGATGACACCTAACCATGAGCCATGCGTATGAACTTCTTTCTGAAGTAGGTATATAATTATTTCAATGCCAAGATGACATTCATTGATATTTTTATCAATTTTCATATAATATATTCTTTTCTTTGAATCTCAAATATTCGCCAGTTCACAATACCGCGAGAGTTATTATCATGAACTGCTTATTAGCATGTTATTAGTTATAACACGTATTAGTTATTAACATGAAATGCTTACAATAATCCCTTGACATAGGCAACATGTTTTGATTTCCTCCGTCACGATTGAGATGCGATAAGTCGTTACGTAAGCTTCGATCGATGAAAGCCACCGATTGGGGCTTATATCTGCTAGTAATGTCACGGTCGTTGAGTTCCTACTAAGTTTATCTGTTCCATTCCTTTGAGTTTTGAGAGAGGTAAGCAAATCTTGGGGGAAGATTGTTGGCAAATTGACTGGGTTTCTTTAGCTCTTACCCCTGAATACTACAGTACACATTACGTTTAGATGTTTTTAAATGTTCTGCCTGATCGAAATTCTAATATTCAACCTATGTACGTGACATGTTCCACGTCTTCCTAAGAAGAAAGTTTTTGCTTCACGAATCCTTCACAGGTATTAAAAACATTTTCCACACACAACAAGGTTCCATTATTACAAAAATGAACATTGTTTTGAACTATATAATATGTGGTTCAAAATACTCTACATTGTATATTATTATGTTTAAGTTAAGTAGATGGCATTGCCATTTCCTTCAATAGCGAATGAAGTTTGCTCTTGAAATGAAACTACCTTGCACCTGATCCTATTCTGACCTAGTTGAAACATCACTATTGGAAAATAAGTGCTCGTAGTGCGTTGAAATGGATAAGGTGGAAGATAGAAAAGAGGTCCACTAGCGGGAAAGTTAATTCCTGTAGGAAGGCTATAATCTTTTTGCTTAATTAAAGCAAAATTTGCGCAGAAGCAGTACGATGTGCTAAGCTATTAGTAAGTCTTCCGATTTGATAGGATAATCCATTTCGACGATGATATTTCCACCGAACGAAGCGAGTACGTTAGCAATGAGGGTTTTGGCTAACGGCCAAGGTACGGCCTGATATAACTTGGTACACTTCAATGCCCTTAACCAGATCAATTTAAATATAAAAAAATCTTCGAATACAAGTTTCAGAGACTCTTCGATGCTATGTACCTATTTCGTGGCAGTTACTATTTGTGATAGGATCATTTCTTTTAGTTAATAATTACGATTTATCACTAATTTGACTTTGAAATGGACTAAAATATAATGTTTCATTACTTTTATTTATTGGTTAAACCAAAATTCAAAAGCAGAAAAACCAGTTGAGGAGGTCGATTCCAAAATTTGGAAGGTTTAGGTACTTAAAGCAGTATCAACGTTTCTGTATTAGGAAAATTAACTCCCCTAATCCTTATAAAAACAAATAAACAGTTGAATACGTAATATACAATGTGTATTTCGTCCACGCCCAAACTAACACACGGTAAGCCAATTCCACAATCATTAGTTAGTCGCACTTAACTCAAAGTTATATTGTAGCAGTCCCTACTAATGGCATTATGTTGTTTGGGTCCACTCCACCAAGACTAACTTGTATTGAGTTGGTGTTTTAAAACAAAACACTAACTATGTAATGTTTTTGTTAACTCAATATTAGAGTGATTGGGATTTTAAGAGGGCTTTCATAAAATCTTCTGTCCAGACTTTTGGAGCTGTGGTGATTCAGTTTCAAGTCTTACTTGATTCAGTTTTTCGACTCAAGTAACATTTCTATAATAGATAACTTTAATTGTAAACGCTAGAATGTATGGAAATGACATTTCGATTCGATATACTCTTATGACGTAATCTTGTCATCTCCATACATTTGAGCGTTTACTATTGACGTTAAGAATTGCTAACGGTTGTAATTAACTTGGTTAGAGAAGTAGTTACAAACTCAATTAGGTACTTATGGAGTATCTTTCAGTATCTTCGGTTCTTCTCCAAGAATGGCATATTGTTACCACGCAACTAGAATCCGTAATATTTTGTAAAGGTTCGAAAGTGCCTGAATGCTTACCAATTTATCCTGAACTTTGCATAGTAGTTGCCTATCTGACTACAGAACTAATTGAACGAAAATAGTCGATTGCTCCAAAGTTATTTTATTAAACCTCCAAAACATTTTTCTGTTTTAGGTACTCACTTAGATTTCAAGTCAACTTGTAGAACATTAACCGATCTAGAATGTTGTATCTATCTATCTAGGAAAACTACTCGTGCATAAATTTCAACCTGGTCCAACAGTTTCTACGAATTACTACACGTGTTTCCGTCCTAATATAACAGAAAGAATGTAGGTAACAATGGCTAAGTTAAGAAAGTTCTTAGTAGTAGCTTGGGGTCAACACGAGATGTCCGTTGTTGGCTAATAAATGGTCATAGTTAAGCGACTGGTGAAAGCGTGAGGCGTTCCTTAATTACACTGCATATGTTTACACAAGAATTATGTGGGCGTACTCCTACGATCTCTGCACAATGTGTTTACATACCTATAATTAATCTGTACAAAATATAACAACCTATTAAGTTCTTAAAATAAAAATTGGGTTTACCATAAAAAATATTCCTTAGGCGATCCAAATGAGAATCAAAATCAAATTGTGTATTTGTATGTACACAAGTATTATTTTAAATGTTACCTAAAACCCATTATATAAAGAAAAATATTTTCTCAATAAATCGTTATGATAAGTGTATACATTATTATTTTCGTTTCAAAAGAGTATTCTTCACAAACCCTTATATCAATATTACATCTTAAGATGTTTTCATTCGCCTATTCTGTTATTTGTGAAATAGCACTACAATAATTGCTCATGTGGCAAATGGGGTTGAGATAATAATGGCGAAGTTTTTTATAGCACAATGTTGTCACCCACCACACGATACAGTAAGCTTGTACGTTAATACACTGAACGATAACCAGTTGGGGACATGAAAACTGCGGAGATGCTTGTACCTGTGTCTTAGAACTTTCCAGATCACGTACCCAAAGTCTTGAAGATAGGATATGATATTTGGATAAAGTCTGCCACATGTCTATAATATAGTCTATCATTGTAACTCATATAGGCCTGGTTTATCTAATCGTGAAAGCACGAATACCATGTGCCCCAGAAAAATAATTGAATATCTTTTAGACATAAGGTTGTCAGGTGAATAAACCTTCTTTGCATATAGGATAGACTACAATCATTCCAAGTATCATTTCTCATCAATCAAATAATTCTGTATGTAACATGCATACTCAAACACATCGTCACAATAAGTATTAAACGGCTTTAAATCGACGAGTGAACCACAAAAAAAAACGGTAATCGAAAACTCTTTAAAACAGTGTCAACAAGGCAGCTTTAAAAACAATATCAGTGTACTTAGCGGTGTCCATTCCCGGGATTGAGTCTAGCCTGTAGTCCGCTCACCTCCAACCCGCAACGCAGGAAGCAATGCCACGCATGACTGACGCGACTGGACGTCGAGATAAAGGGATTTGCGTTTAATGCCTTGTTGTCCGTGAGTGTACCTAGAAATGAATGGCCTACCGCCGTCACCTCGCACGTTTTTATTATTTTTAATAACCTTTCGGATTTCAGTGTTCACCTGTTTTTCGTTTGAGGTTTTTGTTGGTTTGATTGTGTTTTTTTTTTATTTAACTTGGATGTAATTAATGTTGTTTTTGGATGTCTTCCCAAAAAATACATATTTGAGATTCTTTGACATAATTTTTGGTTTTGGTTTTGTTGCTAATAAACTCAGTTTTTAATTTTTGAAAGGAACAGTTTTAAATAAGGTAAGTAATCAAAATATTTTTTAGATAAAATTTTACACAAAGTCGGACTAGGAATAAAAATAAGCTATAACGATAGCGCCTTTTCAAACTTATACCATTTCCGAAGCGATGAAGTTTCTTTTTCATTTGAGATAACCTCCGGTCTGCTAATTATTCTATCTGCGAGAATTGCAGACTACTTACAATTGTTTCGAAGTTGCATTCTCCAGTGAAAAATTAAAAACCGCAGAGTGGGTGATGATGAAAGAAAAGGCATAATTAGCCTTTTTCAAATTACACTCAGCTAGTTTTTTCATTGTGCAGACTTATTTCGTTTATGAGAGTTTTTAATTTACATTCTTACTTTTCGAAATAGCGGCACCAACCATATTTCCTTTTTTGTTTTTATGTCTAAGGAGAACAAAGGAATTTTATGTTCAAAATTAAACAAAGAAAGAGGAGCACCTTAAAATAAAAAGCCATAATTTTACTTCCGGTTATTTATTTTTCTAGTGTACATTAACTACAATAAATTCCTACCTAAAAACTGATTAAAATATAAACTGTAAAAGTATAAAAATATGAGCAGAAAACATCAAAACAAATATTAAAAGCGAGTTCATTAAAAAATAAGAATCTTATCGGCGCAATCCTTTAAAAGCCTTTTAAGGCAAACTCAAACTTTGAACTTAAACATTCAGCATTCCTCGTCGAGAAATGGAGTTTACCGAACAGAACTTATAGATTCACAATACTCTACTGTAGGTTTATAAGTACATTTTATAATAATAGTGATGACTCCTATACTTTTTTTATAAATCAATATAAATACTTATATAGTTAGGCACCTAAAACAAAGCTGTGTTACGTAAGAACCTACATGACTTATGACCCAAAACGGGTTAAATAACTTATGCGATTTTTGTCTATCAAAGAAAAAAAAACAGAAAATCACCTCCATACACACTACTACTCAGCTAGTAAACCATTACAAAGAAGATTGGTTTAGTCCATTTTTGCACACCTGAAAATGTATTTTTTTATTTGCTTTTTTATTGTTTTATTAACCGACTTCAAGAGGGGGAGGTTTCTCTATTCGATCGTATATAATCTTTTTTTTTGAGCTGTGTCGGACCACGTCAAAGGCCTACTTTTAATATTTGACACCAGTACCTACATCAACCATAAAAAAACAAAAGTCGATCGCCATGTCGAGTTAAATTGTATAATTTTTATTTCAACAAAATTTACACAATTATCGACTGTGCTCATGCGTTATATTGGAGGTGATTAGTTTCGGCTTCAAAAGGGGCGCTTTAATCGTCACCTCATTACGTGCCGGTGTCACTAGCCGGGCACCTCCGATATTTTCACATGAATACGTCGGCGCACTGATTATCATACCTATAGCTCGGTATTAGTTATAGTCAGTACAGTTAAGTACTATTTATACGATAGAAGTATTAGTCGAAAAACATCATCCTCATTCTCCTGCCCTTACCCCTATTATTATTATTTGGGGTCGGCGCAGCATGTCCTCTTCTTCCACACGTTCCTATCTGACGTCATCTCGCAAGACACACTCTTTACAGCCATGTCATCTTTCACACAATCCATCCATCGTTTCTTTGGTCGTCCTCTTCCCCTATATCCATCCACATTTATGTCCATCACCTTCCTTACCACGTGGTCCTCTTTCCTCCGCATGACAGCTACCACGAAGTTTTTCTGTTTTAGTCGAAAGTAGTTTGTTGAATAAACGGATTAATAACAACATATTTGTGCAAAATTATCAAAGAACGTCCATCGAAAATTGACTTCAATCATAACCTAGCAAGAATCCTCACACAAACAGCAATGTATATTAAACTTTCCATTCAATTTAATATTCATTGTTGCTACCAACAATCGGTCCTAAACAAATCCGCCGTTTGTTTCATAAACTCGCCTCCTTGTCACATCTCAACTGTATGTGCAAACACTACATTAACTCAGACAATGGCTGCCAGACCTATTTTATTTCACCGCCTGTAGTTCATTTAAAACCGGATTAGTGTGACCATGATGTATGAAATGCAAGGGATATTAATGGGCTGGGGATTTAGGACGAGAAGTGATGCCTCATAAGGTTTCGGCCTTTTTGGCTCGAGTTATGTGCGGTGGAAATTTGGACTACTTGGAGAGGATGTTTTAATACGGGATGTGATAGATGGATGGATGGATTTTTGATCTATTTATGAATAATTTATTTGTGAATGGATCTTTAATGTACTTGGTATTTGGTATGATACTATTTTGTGATTTTGAAAGTACCAGAGAAGGCCAACTCAAAATAAAAACCTTTTGATTTTTTGATTCATAAGCATGCAGTAAAAGAACGGATATTTCAATATTGCAAACAGTTCCAATTTCATTGATATGAATAAATTGAAACTGTTTTCTTTGGGAATTGATCGTCATTCTCTGAAATGTACGACCGCCACATTCGTTGCTCTATTCAGCCGCTACAGTCGAATAATTCATGATTCTAGGAACTTGGACCCCGGTTTGTTATGGAACTAGTGGGCAGAATCGAGCTTAATACTCAGATACCAATTGATTTAACAGATTTCAATTTTTATCACTGAACACATTTCGAAGTTTATTAGTATAATCTAAACATTGAGTAGTAAGGTCAATATTGCGAAATTATTACTGAAAGTATATACCGCGAAGACTGGTTCGCGGTGGTGCAGGACAGAAAAACGTGGAAGAACTTGGGGGAGCTTTTGCTCAGCAATGGGACACAATAGGCTAGGATAAAAACTCTGAAAGTTGTACTTTTAGCTTTACAAAACAGTCTTAATCATTTTATTATTAAAATTTCATCGGAAACAGGGTCCAAGCTGCTGGTGGTCAGGGCCACAGAGAGAAGAACCTCCTCACATCGGTCGAGAAGCATCTCGCAGAAGTGGTACTCCGCTTTCTAAGTCGCGCCCCTGATCCAGACGCCCAACGAAGCCTCCAAAGCAGTTGATTGAGGCTTTTGGCTTGTAAGCCATTGGCAGTCACGACTATCGTTACAATGATTGCTGAGTCCACCACCCACTTGCCGACAACCTTGTGAGCTCAAATCAGATCTGTCAATTGTTTTCTTTCCAAAATATATTATTATCACGAACTACAGCAATCATAGTCAGTCTACACCAAGCGCAAGTACAATTAATTCCGCGATGAAATATTTTAAAATTAATTATAGACTCGCTCGGGGCGGAACAGACTGTTAACACTTTAACACAAACTCCTTTGTGATTTACTTGTATTTTACTTGTGCGGTGTTATTAAATATAGTGGTAAATTTATTTAAAGGTTGGTACACTTGGTGTACACTGGCAATATCATAAAAATATCAGAAGGTTGTCTGTAAGATGTTTTAGTCTCGACTAGACAGGCCTCTCTGTCTATTGTGGTACATAATGAATACGCAAAAGTTTGTAGAGTATTCTAAAGTAAAGCTATCGCAATTTTTCAGTACAAACAGTCACTTCTACGGCTCGTTACTTTACCTAGGTATCTCCATAAAAGTATACAAATTAGATAGATAGCAATTGCACAGAAATTGCGTAACAATTTTCAGTGCCAATTGCTGTTGGATTAGTTTTTCAAGAGCAAAATAAGTAACCTCGTTGGTACGATGGTAAAGTAAAACAAACGTCAAACTAATTAACATTTTTCTTTAAGACTTTATTACGACCTCGCGTTGTCACGTACTGCACAAGAGAAAGGGCGTAAGTCGCTTGATTAACTTCTTCAAATCGCGTGGGACCCGAACCCCTAACATGAGCTTATTAAATTGGACTATTGGTATTGTGAAAGCAAGATAGTGCTCTACATTGTGCATAGCGCCATCTCACTCTTTCAACAGTAAAATACGCGCTTTAAGAACTGAGTAAGAGCCCTGAAGCTAACTTCGAATTGTATTCGAATCACGTACAACTATTGAACCAAATTAGATTGAGTTTTTATGGTTTAGAATAAAAACAAGTGAAGCGATTTATTAACATTTTAATACTATAGTCAATGCAACAAAAATAGTGTTACTTGAAATTAAAGTTTATTACGACGAGGATAAAGCTGATTATAATCAGTACTGATTTTTTTGTCGAAGGTTAAATTACTTTTATCACTCCGATAACCTACAGGGGCCTACATTTTGCCTACCCTGAATAAAATCTCACAGCTGGACAAAAGGCTTTCCATTTCTTCCTCATTCCTTCTTCCTTCCTCCTCCTACATTAACTTATGTAATAAAAAGTACTTGAAATATTCTTATGTAAAAAAGCATTCTAAACATCCCTAGCAACTCACAGAACAACCACTACTGATTATTAAATAAACAGCAAAATTTACGTAAACGATTCCCTCATAAAAATTTTAACAGCACAAACTTGCAAACCCAAAATAACTCCGGTATCTTCGAATTCAGAAATCGATTTACTTACTAACACCAGCGTCAAGGGACCATCGCAATAATTGCCATTACTTAACCCACCGATACAAAGTTGTGGTCGCTAAGCACCCCGATTAGCAATAACAGGTATATCTCTGAGGAGTCGATTGAACTGTTACAATATCATTGGCAGGGTTAACACTTGAAATTAAGTAAACAGTAACTGCCAAATCTTAAAGTTGGTTTTTGTTTGTATTATTATAACTGCAACAACATTAATCTTCTTTTACGCAGTCGGATAAATAATAATAATAATTTATTTAACAAGTAACATGACTCATTATGTAAGTTACAAAATTCCCTAACCGATGGTAATTCTCTTATCTACTTAAAACTTAACCTAAAAACATGAATAGGCATATATGTGAATCACTGCCACTCGCCTATAAAAGCGTATGTCACTAATCTGGAGTGTCAGCTAGCTCCAGATTTCATTAAAATTGGTGTAGCCTTTTGATTGTCTAGAAGCAGTAAACGTACATAATATGTATACACACGCAGACATAATGTATCTTCACCTTCATAATAATATTGTGGCAATGGTTTACTTACTCATAGGTATTTTTCGCCCGACTAGTTTCGGACCACCGGAGTCCTCAATCGTGATCTGTCGGGGTGGGGACGCGTGTCGAATTATTCGTTTGTACTCATTTTTAATCAATGAATAGACTCCGCAGTCCACAACGTTTTTATCGGCTTGCTTGGCGATACAAAACCGATAACTAATGTGAAGACTTTTATACATTTTCATTCTGATTGCCCGATTAAGTTATCGGCAAATAAAAAGTTTATAGTCTGCAGAGGCTCTTAGGTTAAATCTTGGAAACTGAACTGGAACCAGTTGGCTGAAACTAGCGCTCGTTTCTGCAGTGACACGAGTTGAAACTATGCTCGATCGAGGAATCTGTACGTCATTTCGCTCGATTTAGTTTGGTTCCATAGCACTCACTATTCCAGGATCAAATCGAAATCAGAAACAGAACCAAAGCAGTTTCGGGAGTAAAGGGCCATTTCTCGAAATAAAAAATACGATCAAGTTTCTTTCAAAGATCTTTGGGAAGGTACCTTAAAATAGAGCAAAAAA
This sequence comes from Chrysodeixis includens, assembly GCA_941860345.1. Classification (NCBI taxonomy): domain Eukaryota; kingdom Metazoa; phylum Arthropoda; class Insecta; order Lepidoptera; family Noctuidae; genus Chrysodeixis; species Chrysodeixis includens. The sequence continues at coordinate 10,983,811 of OW796102.1, forward strand.
ACATTATTTTACTTATAAAATAATACTGGATTTAATGACTCTGAATGCACTTTGGATCATATCATTCATAATAGGTATCTATTTACAACGCAAATCTATTAATTAACAATTTAAAATACGTACATCCCTAATCCCACTTCAAATGCTTGTAGTAGAAGTTAAATTGATCAATTAAAACTTGCGCGAAACGTCTCAAAGATAGCTTTGAAGTCGCTTCAAATGGTCGCACTATCTAACTGGCTATATTTTTAACGTTGTTTTATTGGCCAGCCAATAAACCTTTCATATTTATTGGGCTATTCAACACTTGGATATTAATAAATAAAAGAAGAGATTTAAAATTACTTGATAAATATAAAGGACTTTCAGTTAAAGTATTCAGTTCAGAATTTTGGTGCCCTAAATATATCAGAAATCAGTCAATATTTTGCACATATTAATACCGATAATTCAATGTGACATTGCCTAATGAGGGTTAGAAAATCGTGTGCGAGCGTCAACATAACAAAAATTGATTGAATGCTTCAAAATAACGATAACAACGATAAATAAAATTCAGTATAAATAAAATTTGAAATATTTAAACATGTTCGCGCTATGTCAAGCGTTTGGGACACTACAACTCAAAGGGTCGTAAAAAAACTGTAAAACATTGAATAGCATGGATGCTTGCAAAAAAGTTTCGCATTTAAAAAGTAGATTTCTGACGAGCGACTCATTCCACTGCTATTAAAACTGCGAAATGTTGCGACTCGCTGTGCTTTTGTTTTTGATACAGGAGTATAATTGTTATTTAGTTTTACATCCAAATGTGACTCATGAAGAGAGCCCTCCGTTTGAACCTATAAACTCTGGGGCAATCCCAACATATTTCGACTGGAGGGACCACCAAGCGGTATCTCCTGTTAAAAATCAGTTCACTTGTAAAGCAGGCTGGGCATTCAGTATTGTCGGTAAAGTTTTCAATTCGTCTTAATTTTATTTTTTTTGGTTTACAATCTTAAACCGTATTTTTTTGCATTTACTTGCTTTTCGTTCAAACATGTCTTTACATTTTGTATTACAGCGGCAATGGAAAGTCACTTAAAAATTTATAAAAATGTGGAGAAAACTTTATCCGAGCAGTTTTTAATTGATTGTCTAACATATAGCAACAAGGCAGGCACCAAACAAATAGGCTGCCGATCTTGGTACCTTGTCGAAGTATTATCGTGAGTAAAACAAATTAATCATAATAATATATAAAGATAAAATTAGTACGCATAACGTTAATAACTTACGCTTTTGCTTACGCTTGAAGCTGTGATAGCCTAGTGGTAAGACCGCAAGACTGCCAAGTCAAAGTCTCGAGTGCGATTCTCACGGCGCGCTCCGACTTTTCGAATGTTGTGTGCGTTTTAAAATAAATATCACACCTTCTGTGTTTTGGAAGGCACGTAAGAATTTGAGTCTGATATATCTCCGTTTGTGTCGGATTGCCGTCCCACCGGACTATGAGAGTAAAGAAATAGAGAGTCCACATGAGTTTGCGCACACGCTTGTGCACTTAATTATGTATGTAGCTGGCTGGTGCCATAGGAACACTGGCCGCCGTGGCGGAAATCGGTCCGGACATTATTAATATCTTACACAACTACTGTGAGCTATTAAGGAACAGGACTGCATAGCATTGTCTCATCTATACTATTAACTCAACTGAAACAGATAACAGGACCCATAATATAAAATGAGTTAACTTATGTACAGTGTTGGCTTAAAAGATAACTGAGAACTGAAATAAATCTATTGCCACGCACCTGACAGTATAAAATGAAATCGCCACACACCAATTGTCAAAACAAAATCTACTCTATTGATTCCATGATATTCAATGAATTAAGAAAAAAGTTTTAAATACATTTGGATAAAAACACAAGATTTTACCTTAATTAACGTCACGATCATTTAAGTATATTCTTGCTGACATCCCACATAAACACCGCAACCATTATTTTCTTTGTCGTCTTAACGGTACTAAGAAACGTCGCCGCGTCGCGCAACTACGCCAAAAACCTGTTCTGTACTCAGTCGGTGCAGAAAGCGCATGGCACGCCAAAAAACGACGAACATACCGAAATAATATAAAGGCGTTGTTATAAGCTCCCAATAGAAGTGCAAGAAACGCATATAACCAAGTACAGGTGATATTAGTTGTTAACAGTTTCAAAACTGATTTATCTTGTCGAAGACCAACAGTTTCACAATATACTATTTAAAAGAGAAGAACATAAAACAAGCCAATTGAATAGTCCCTGCACGTAGGTAGAAGCAAGTAGAACCTGAGAAACTCTTGAAAAAAAACTAGGAAATCTTTAATAGTGGATATATTATTATAGTAGGGTAGGGTACTAGGGTCTATCACCATACCAAAGGCGGGACACATTCGGGTCAGCAAGAGTGTGACTCTACCCACTTCCTCCTCCGAGACTTTAGGTGTTCATGAGGATTTACCGGCCTTACTAAATAAAAGACCTATCACCACCTTTTTATGATAGTATTATTACAGTTGAAGCTGTGATAGCCTGATGGTAAGACCGTAGGACTGCTAAGTCAGAGGTCTTGAGTTCGATCCCCTCGGTGCGCAACAACTTTTTGAATGTTGTGTGCGTTTTAGAAATAAATATCACAGTTGCCGTGTTTCGGAAGGCACGTAAAAAGGTGGGTCCTGCGCCAAACCTCTCTCCGGAAGCTTTCCGGTCATGTCGGATTGCCGTCCCATTGGGCTATGAGAGAAAAGGAATAGAGAGTGCACCTGTGTTTGCGCACACGCTTGTGCACTACAATATGTCCCGTGTCGCTGGCTGGTGTCATAGTAACACTGGCCGCCGTGGTCGAAATCGGTCCGGACATTATCATTATTACAGTTGAAGCTGTGATAGCCTGATGGTAAGACCGTAGGACTGCTAAGTCAGAGGTCTTGAGTTCGATCCCCTCGGTGCGCAACAACTTTTTGAATGTTGTGTGCGTTTTAGAAATAAATATCACAGTTGCCGTGTTTCGGAAGGCACGTAAAAAGGTGGGTCCTGCGCCAAACCTCTCTCCGGAAGCTTTCCGGTCATGTCGGATTGCCGTCCCATTGGGCTATGAGAGAAAAGGAATAGAGAGTGCACCTGTGTTTGCGCACACGCTTGTGCACTACAATATGTCCCGTGTCGCTGGCTGGTGTCATAGTAACACTGGCCGCCGTGGTCGAAATCGGTCCGGACATTATCATTATTACAGTTGCGGAAAAAAAGACGATGTCTACGCCTTAGTACGCTGTCAGGCATCCACGACCGCAATACTACTTTAAGCCGTGGGTCTCCCAGTAAGAAGTTATAAAGTAGAGGTTCGACCTCCATATGAAGATCAACAGATATTATAAAACCGTGTGTTGATGTACAACACTTCCAAACGTACACGTACAATCGACAATGCCCTCCAATATAGATAAGGGTACTTGTGCCGCGCATGTGCGAGCACTCGCATGAATGTTAAAAATGTTGGCACGTGATGTTTATCTCTCACTCCGATGTCGAGAATGGTCTAAATAATAAATTTATACAGCGCTACTAAGTTAATAGTATTTTGTATTCATTTGTTTTTATATGCATATAGCTTTGATTAATCAACGTATCGTTCTAGCATTTTTAACACGAAAGTAAGGAATTTAAGACATGTTTTTCTATATATCTTGACTGATATGACTAAAAATTCGATTAATAAGAAAAATATTAGTTTAGATTATTTTGTTGTTAAGTTACTTCTGGCACTATGATTTTATTCTAAACTTTCACATTTGTGGTTTAGATTTACCCTAGTTTTTTGAAAATTATTTGTCAAAGTACTAACAACAATTGTTTAACCATCAACCAATACCAGAAACAAATGTATTATATTGCCCAAACAACAAGGTGTAATACTTTTTCTTTATATAAAAAGTATGTTTAAGTTAGATAATGCCGTATGCAAGAGCTTAGTAGTGGCTAAGTATTTTTCTCTATACTTCATTTGACACTAACAAAGATAGCAGACACCTTTTTTCTGTGGGAAATCATCAAAAATCCCCGCCCACTGTGGGTGCAGCAGGAGGAAGTGTCAGACTTTTACTGACTAAAACCCACTATCCTATCCTATACTATTACACCCACCCGTTTATAAAACCCACTATACTATTACAAACATCCCGCAGCCCGGCAGGGACAGCGACATTTTGCTATCCGTCGTACTTCTATTCGACTAAATATGTCTGGTTATTTTTTCAGTGACGTCGTGGGCCATTTTGGTGGTGTACTCGAAGATAGGTTTTACTTTCCTTACTCGAATCAGGTTGAGGATTGTCGTTGGATCCGAATCTTCTTCGATACAACGACGTCTCCACACGATGGCCAGCTACAGAACCCGAAACCTAAACCTGTGAGTTACAGGACTGTACCTGCTACAGGCTTCCACAAAGTGCCCCGTGATGAACATGCTATGGCGGAGTACCTTTACAGATACGGTCCCTTAATGGCTAGTACGTAACCCAACAAGAGCAATTTATTCATAACACTTTAAAACATAGTATAAAATCGCTTCCCACGACTCTCTCTGTTCCTACATATGCTTCGATCTTTAAAATCATTTAAAATCAGAAGTGAATTTAAGCTACATACTTATTTTGTATTTAATCAGTATTTTTTAAAGCGGCGGCAACAATATTATGTTAAAAATTTTCACATTAAATTCAAATGGTAACTAATTCACGTATTACTACGAAAAAGGATCCACGAAATACATTATCATATTACTGCGTATTTTCTTAGAACAAAAACTTGACGTTTCTTATCTTGAAATATTACAAGATAAATAAAACATTAATAAGAGGAACTTTGTGTTTGAAAAATTGTTAATGTTTTTGAATAATAATGGTTTATGTCTGAGCTTAAGTATTCAGTTCTATCCGACGGCCTACCTCCTCTTATAATAATAATAATAATAATAAACATTTATTTCAGAATCACTTCCATATTTGTTAGTAACAATGCAATACTTATTAACTAGTGTTAGTAGTTCTATATTCTAATTTAAATTCTAAGAAGCGTGAGGCACGCCGACCCTGGAGGACGTCTACTTGATTGCATGCAATCGTATCCACCGCCCCAGGATCGGCGAGTCCCATCTCTCAGATAACGTTCTAAGAATGTTATTGGGGCTGGCGCGAACACGGCGTAGTAGTGATGCGCACCTCATGCGCATGATGGCCGAGAAACTAGCAACGTTTGCGTCGGCAAACATGCCAGACGCGCTACAAAAACGCGGCAGCCCCATCAACACCCGAAACGTGTTATTATATTGAACGCGCAGGTCACTATATGTCCTCTGCGTAAAGTTCACCCACAGGCTGCACGTGTAGAAGGATTGGCAGTAGGCTTTAAATAGCGTCACCTTTACCTGAGCCGTACAACGTGCAAACCTGTGGGCCAACATCCCACATCGAACAGCCAGCGACCTGCGCTCGCGCTCCACATCCACATTATCTTTCAGGTCGTCAGAGACCCAGTGCCCCAGGTATTTAAAGCTTGTCACTCTTTTCAGAGGACTGCTGCAAAGCATTACAGGTGGAATTGTGCTGTAGCATTTATTGCCTGCTTTGAAAATCATGTACTCGCTCTTTGATGCATTATACTTGAGGCCATGGGTTCCAGCATACGATTCACATATATAAATTAATTTTCTTAATGCCCTAATCGAAGGGCTCAACAGAACCATATCGTCTGCATAACTTATATTATTGATACATATGCCATCAATATGGCATCCGATTCCGGCTCTGCTAAGCTCATCGATCAGACCATTTATATACAGATTAAATAATGCTGGAGAGGACAGCCCCCCCTGCCTCACCCCGCACTCAAGCCTGTACTCAGCTGAAAAGGTGTTTGCCCATCTAACACGGTTCCGCTGATTACCGTACCAAAATTTAAATAAATTAATAATTTCGCGGGGCACCTCCATCTCATGTTGCAGTTTATCCCATAGTACATTATATGATACTAGGTCAAATGCCTTAGACAAATCTAGATAACACGCGAAAACTGGTGTCTTTCTTGCCGTATAATACTGCACAGTCTGCTTCAAGCCTAGGATAGCACTCTCTGTAGATAAACCGGGTCGGAACCCGAACTGAGCATCGTTTATTTTTAAGTGTTTATCAAGCTGGCATAAAAGCAGACTGTCCAGTACCTTAGCAATTGTCGTCGCTAGGGAAATAGGCCTGTAATTCGATAATACAGACAAATCCCCCGTTTTATTTTTAACTATCGGTACAACCGTTGTACGCATTAATTTTTCAGGTAAATATGAATGACCTAGACACAAATTTAGAAACATACACAACACTCGTGGCAAATGAAACCCCGCATGTTGCAGGTGCTCGATGCTAAGACCGTCATGCCCTGGCGATTTTCCTCTAACCATGTTCTTAATTGTAGAAGCAATCTGTTTCGTAGTAAACATAACGGTCCGCTCGGGGCAGACCGTCTCAGCATCCAGCGCAGGCAACTGCGGCTCATTGTTTAGGGGTGACTTTACTTTAAAATGCTGCTGAAACAAATCTGCAATACTACCCTGGTCGTGTACACCCTCGACGCTAACGGGAAGGCTCGGTTTATGATTTAATTTGTTTGTAGATTTCCAGAATTTACCGAAATCTTTGTTTGAGTGATGTTGAGCTATTATGTCAAGTTTAAGTTGGTTTTGATTGACTTGACACCATTTTAATTTACTTTTGAATGTTTTTCTGGATTCTATCATATCATTAAAAAACCGGACCGGACCTAGGCTTACCAATCATTAACCATAGCTTATAACAAAGTCGCGCCCTCTCGTGAGCGTCGCGGACATACCTATTCCAGCCAGTTACTTGCCTACGCCTCGTTACATTTTTATGATAATAGCTGTATTTAGCAGCATTTACAAGTATACTTTCAATGTTATTATACATCTCATCCAGCAAAGCTAAGTGGCAGGAATCAGTACACGTCCTGTCTGCACACAGACTAAATTCGCTTGGAAAATCAATTTGTTTCAATTCAACATGACAATAGTCGCGATATTTAGCTATTTGTTCAGTATCACGTTCACCCCAGATAACTTTGTTTACATGTGCAGACGTATTTGTCACTGCAGTGTGCATTTTTATGTTATTAAACTTACACTCTAACATAACAGGTACGTGGTCCGACCAGTATGAGTCATACAATACCGACACATTGAGAATCACGGGCAAAGCGGCCGCTGTCACTAAGCAATGATCGAGCCAGCGCAGGCACCCGTGTGAATCACTTACATATGTATATGTGTCCGATGGAAGTGTATTCATATCAACACAAGACCATAGCTGCTCCGCACAGAAAGAAAGTAACTCATTAGCAAATAGTTCACCAGGGTGTGCGTTAAAGTCACCAAGAATGAAAACAGACTCGATATTATTATTTTCAATCACCGCGTTAATCTCGCTTAGGCACTCCGTGAATTCTAATAAATGCTCACTACAATCAGTAGGCATGTACACTGAAAAAACAACGAAAGATCGATCACTGAGCGTTACTTTAACAGCTGCAAGGCGCACACTACTGCAGCTGATCACTGACACCGCCGGGAACGCACTCTTTCGCCAGAGGAGGGCAACACCTCCGTGTGGACGCCCCCGCAGCACACCGATTGATGTATCCACCGCGGAAGTGCCCGTGTAGGCAAAGTTGTCATCTATGGTCCCCAGAAAAGACAGGTCGTGTGGCAGCAGCCATGTCTCCTGCAGTGCTATCAAATCAACTTCTTGACAAAGTTGTCGTATACAATTCACTGATCTGACCACGTTCTTACAATTAAATGTTGCTATTTTGGTTGTCATTTTGAGTTGTTAGAATTTATCTCGTTAACCCGTGAAGCTTTGTTTCTAAATTCAACGAAACGTCGGTAGGCAATTCCAACAGGCCAAAAATCAGCATCCATAAATAAATCTAACTTTAGTTTTGGTACAAAAACTTTGAAGGAATTGTACTCTCTTTCCAATCTCATGTTAATTTTTTCAACAGTGACATCTAAGTTCGACTTATTTGTTACATAATTAATGATATCACACACGGACACATCCTTCGCCACGTTATAAATATAAATCGGTACCTTTATTTCGGCCGCCTTGAAGTTCATATTTGTTTCAGCCACAGCTTTCCCCCTTTTACCAGCAAAGCGGTTTCTATGTCTTCGCCTTTGAACTGTAATCCAGTCATCATTCTGTTTCTCAGGAAACCATTTACCATCCTTCACTGCGTCCGCCATAGTTTTGTTTACGTTCGTCGTCGCCGATTTACCGAGCGCGTTGACTGCGAGTCTCGAGTCACCAGTGGTCGGGCGCGTTATCAGATGAGTTGGGTGACTCATAGATTCATTTGTTAAGTGCGCGAGCACCGTGGCATCGCCATTCGAGTGCACGGGATTATAAGACATACCGTGTTTAGAATAGGGTTGAGATTCACTCGTTGGATTGTCTACACCAGTTTGAATAGGCAGCGACCGTTGCGTACTTGTGGGTCTTGACACAAAAGTACCTTCTGATGGAAGTTTGTTATTCAAAGTTTCGCAATTCATTTTTTCTGGGGAAGATAATAATATGTGACTATGATTGCTCACTTTTTCGTCACCCAGATGAGATCCCAGACGATCTTCGGTTACTTCACAACTTTTCGTCCGACTCGTTTCACGTCGAGTGTTTACATTTGAATCATACATGTTGATTGGGGAAGTATGCTTCAACAATTGTATCTCACATTTTAAGGTATCTAACTGTTCAGTGGTTACAAACTGTTCCTTAATACGGCCGATGTCTTGCTGTAAAAGTAGCAGATCCTTCAATATCTTCGTAACATCCACATGATCAAATAAAATCGGGGGTAACTTTTGAAGTTCACGAGCGACGAAAATAGGTATTTCGTCAGGATCTGTTTCCTTGAGAGTATTAATAATATCCTCTATATTTCTAAGCGTTTTCCCGTCTCTCTTCCTGGTTTTCTTCTTCTCTTTTATTGTTGGTATAGATTCAAAAAGCAGATTCTTAGCAACCACTATATCATCTTCAGAGAAAGCAGAAACACAGATTCGAGTAATACTTTCCTCGTCCATCACATCTAGCTTATTATTTACAAACGCTAGCACTTCATTTATTACGATATTACACTTTGAACATTTCACACGATTGAGCGCCATATTCGCATACGTACGAAGCGCGCGACCGTATCTACGCTCGGCGCGTGCGCGACTGCGTGACTTATACGTGTAGTAAGTCTTGCAACTTTAGTAACAAGACGCCGCTCGTGAAAGCGAGATCGAGAGAGATGGAGGGAGTTGCACCGACAAGCGTTAAGCTCTTAAATTCATCATCTTCCTGCCCTTATCCCATTTCACTTGGAGTCGGCGCAACACGTCTTCTAGACATGTCATGTTGCTTAAAGTTTTTGCTATGGTTTTATAGTCGGCCGCCTGCCTGACACTAACCCTCTTTGGGAATGCGATTGTTGGTTGTTTACCCGCCACCATTCGGGTGACCCAAGTTGCTTGGTACAGTGCACTGGGTCTTAAGGTCCATTAGTCACCTTTTACGACACCCAGTGGAGGATATGGGGTGGTGCTATTCTTTATATCCGGACACCAAACGTTAAGCTCTTAAATTAATGATGATGTATTTTTACAGTGATTAATATGGATTCCATGGTGAATTATAAAGGAGGCATTGACGAACCTACGGTTGAACAATGCAAGCCCAAAGGATTGAACCATGCCGTTTTGATCGTCGGATACAATGAATATAGTACGTATTTATTATAACCTCTTAGATTTATTTATTTTTTAGGGAAACATGCATATAATAAATTACAATGAAATAAAGTATACAAAAAGTTGCGCAATTCATCGACTACTATGGCAATACTGAAACAGATATTGATCTCGCAGTCAAACAGTTTGTATCTACTGTTTTGTGAGACACTGTCTTGCCTCATAAATTTAATATGTACCTTTTATACCTTAATAAATAAAAAAATAATAAATAATTTCTCAAATATTTAAATCGTAATTTACAAATAGTACATAACGGAAATGTGATGACACCTTGATCGCTCACTTGAGAGTTGGCAATTGCATATTCCGTTCCGTAGTATTCTTTAGTAGGTTTACATCAACGTTTATCATGGCGTATACTCAAGTAAACGTTTACACGTCCCACTGTTCGGCAAAGACCTCTTCCCATGTAGGTTTGAAGTTTGACCACCACGCGGCTTGGTTATTTTAGATTCCTCACGATGTTTTCCTTCACCGTTTGTCAGTAGTGTCTTAGAATAATTAAGAAAGTACATTTAACTTTGAAAACGTCACATTGGTACTTGCCTGCGCTGAGGATCGAACTTTCACCTCGTATACAAATTGGCAAATTTTGACATATACTACTTGTGGCGTATACGACTTTAGGTAAAATAAAAAAAAAAAGTATTACTGAATAAAAAAAATGAACTTCTCCGCCTAACCACCTGCACATGCAATGCTGTACTGGTCCAATAAAGAATAGCAGCTATTTATCGACTCACTACGAGGGAAGAATGAAACTTTTAATACTATTATTCTCATTGAATTTCAAACAGCTAACATTAATTTAGGAATCGGTAAACAAATCTCTGTCTGTGTTGGCCTGTACAAGCATATTCAGAGCGGACAACACACACGGTCCGACGCTTAGGCGCGTCTAGTAGTCGATGGCGCTTATTACGAAGATAATTGATCTGATACGAATCTGACGGGCCTCTCAGTCTAGTGGTTAGTGACCCTGACTGCTAAGCCGGAGGTCGTGGGTTCGATTCCCACCCAAGACAAATGTTTGTGTTTTGAGCACGATCATTTTTGTTCTGTGTCTGGGTGTAATTTATCTATAATATGTATATATTTAGAATTATATAAGTATGTTCATCAGCTGTCTGATTACCATAACACAAGCTCTGCTTAGCTTGGGATCAGATGGCCTTGTGTGGATATTGTCCCAAGATATTTATTTAATTTATGTTTTTTGTAACGGGAAATCTTGTCTTTTCAGTTTCGGACGCTGGTGAGCACACACCCTACTGGATAATAAAGAACTCGTGGGGCGACTCGTGGGGCGACCAAGGGTTCTACTATTTAGTACGCGGGAAAAACGCGTGCGGCATCAGCTTCGATGTTTCTTTCCCTTATGTAAACTAAATCTCAGCATCATCATTTCCCTGCCCTTATACTAATTGTTATTTAAGGGTTGGCGCAGCATGTAAACTGAAACGAAGTTTTAAAATTCTTTTTGTGCAACATTCATCTGTCTTTAACTAACAGTCGTATTTTATACGCTAATTCGATTAGTACATTGGCTATGCTATAGATTCAAAATTAAAAAGTTTCGTGATATTATTAAAGGGCTTTTATTTATGCTAAAAATAGCAGAATGTCAGAAAACAATATTACTAAGTCCATAAACGCAGTAAGCAAAGACATAAATAAAAATCATTGTTTTGCAAACATATTATGTGACTGGTTGGCAGGCCTGTTGGGTTAGTCCTAATGGTTAGTGGCCCTGACTGCTATACCTGCTTGGCTCGACTCCCACTCAGGACAAATGTTGGTGTGATGCGCACGATATTTTTTTCTGTCTGGGTGTAAGTTATAACATGTATGTATTTAGAAATATTTCAGTATGATTATAAGTTCTCCAGTACTCATAATACAAGCTTTGCATAATTAAATACCCAATTATTTCAATTTCCATACTAATAATAACCGGTAAGTCTTACAAATTCTTATTAAATACTAAATCTAGGATTAATTACGTTTGAGAGCGAGCTGGGGAGATGAACACGTACCAGTCCCTGCAGATACGAAACTCTACACGTTACTAACGTAGTTATGAGGCCGCTCTAACTCTGTTTACTCTCGGAGATAAATAGTACGACTCAGTATATTGAATACTACATTTATACCGCGAGGAATTCATACGAACTTCGTGGGTTTTGAACTACTAGCCTTTAGTGTGTCCAGTTTTCTGTTGATTGTGGTAAGCTGAGTTGACCTTTAAAAATATTCTCTACACTCTACACTGTACATAATTCAATAAGCAAGTGCAGCTACAGTGTAGATATTTTGTAGACAATGTCTCACTTTTGAATACAATGTAGGTATTTTGTAGACAACTGAATTTAACAATCAAGTAGATCTAAACATGAGTAAGTTTTAATTTGGAAAATAAGTATTGTTTCTGTAATATTTTATTTAGGGTTTACATCCGGATGAAAAAGAGTTGTTTGTAAGCAGTTACATAAAAAAATCCTGTTTAAGCTTGTTATCATATTTACAGCATTGCTTATCTTAGACAAATTTTCTAGGATATTTTTTTTTTAATCTAGAATTAATTACGTTTGAGAGCGAGCTGGGGAGATGAACACATACCAGTCCCCACAGATACGAAACTCTACACGTTACTAACGTAGTTATGAGACCGCTCTAACTCTGTTTACTCTCGGAGATAAATAGTACGACTCTGTATTGAATACTACATTTATACCGCGAGGAATTCATACGAACTTCGTGGTTTTTGAACTACTAGCCTTTAGTTTGTCCAGTTTTCTGTTGATTGTGGTAAACTGAATTGATCTTTGAAAAATATTTGTATGTATTTCACGACTTTCACGCAACGGTGATAGTTTCAGATTAGATGATAGTCTCAAACTAAGCAGAGCTCGTATTATGAGTAATAGACAACTGATATACATACTTATATATACATCTTAGATTTGTGCACATCACACAAACATTTGTCCAGGGCGATGATCGAACCCACGACCTCCGGTATAGCAGTCAGAGCCACTAACCACTCGACCAACAGGCTCGTGAAATGCCAAATCCAGTATCTTATATTGGTAGATTTATGAGTTAACATTTGAGATTTATTTTTTCATACCCTTCGATCTTATTAAAACAAATACAGCATATAATAAACAAAACTAAAATTTACAACAAAATTCTATAAAGGACAAATATTTTCAAATAAATATTTGATTTCAAAGTAATAGGTTTTCGATGCAGACGTCCCCGATCTCATTAACATTCGGTAGTCGGGGCGTTGACCAAACACTTTGATTTACAAGTGAACGTACTAATGACAGGATAGAGGTTACTTCAATCTGATTAGAGGTTTTAAAGGACCCCTGAGACGATCAAAGCATTGGGATACGTTAAAAAAAGCTAGGATTGTGTGAGTCAACCCACTCGCTGTATATTTTACATTTAACAAACTTTGTTAGTACTTTGAAACACAAGTACTTTGAAGTCACAAAGAGTACTCTTTACCCCACTGCGTCAGAAAGTAATATTTTTGCAACTATAGCCGATATTTACGCAGGCTTAGCCACGTAAAAACCTTAGTTCCTATATAAACTAGAACAAGCATGCTACAAACATAATAATATAACACTTTTATACATATTTCCTACTCTATTGACACAATTTTGATAATAGGTACCTCTTGCAATTATATTTGTACATTTTATACTATTAAAATTCTAAAACTGACTTTGTATGCCAATCGGCAAGACATGGTTTGTCCATTAATCTATTAAAATACACCTATAATCACCTCTGTTCACAAAATGTATAAATGAATGAACAAATAAAAAACAAACTACAATCGCCCTGCACAAACTATTCGAGCACCAATATAAATTGTAAATATCTAATGTCTGGAACTTATGACAGGTGTCCAGGATTTATGTCTCAAACTCTACAGTGTACAGAATTCAATAAGCAAGTGTAGCTAGAAATTTTGTAGACAATGTCTCACAACTGAATATTGTAGGTATTTTGTAGATAACGGAAATTAACAATTAAGTAGATCTGAACGTAAGTTTGAATTGGATTTTTTTAATATTTTATTAAAGGTGAAAGATGTAAAAAAATTGTTTGTAAGCAGTTACAAAATAAAAAAATCCTGTTTAGGATCCGTTTCCATAATTACAACATCGTTTATTTTGGAGTTAAAATGCTGAACTATACTTTTTTTGCAGATATCATAAAAAAATCTAGGCTTAACTATATTTTTCGAAAAAAGTCCATAAGTTTAGTCTATTCCCGCAGTAGAATAACCATTCTGGACTTTATTAATCCATACTCATAAAAGTAACATCTGTCTTTTCTAAAAGTGTTAATTTGAAAGGATAATTCAGACAAATATCTATACATATAATAAAATTATAACAACCTCATGTCTGTACATTAAAGATATTTAAAAAAAACTCAGATCTTCATGCAACCAATAGACGCCAAAAATGTAATTTAAAACATTTTTGTCTGTCTGTCTGTTGTCCGCTTTTCACGCAAAATCTACTGGACGGATTTTGATGAAACTTTTTTTGTTATGTAGCTATTAGTCCCCGCTAACATTTAAACATTCTTTATTTTGGAAATTCGCTCTTTAAGGGGGTAAAAACTTACCCACCCCGGTAAGTTTGTATGAAACTCCGTCAGTTTTGAAGCTAATTCGATAAAAATTAATATTTGGCTATTTAATTAGAAGTTAAGAAGGACACAATAAGGATTTTTGGAAATGCTGCCTTAACGGGGGTGAAAAAGGAGGGGTACATTTCTTTGAAACTCCGTCAGTTTTGAAGCTAAGTCGATGACAATTAAAGCTGTTTATGTGAATACTAAGCTTTTCTGAAGTTAGTTTTGTGACGGTTACCTGTTTAAAGAAGTATAAATTATCATAAAATCATTAAAACGTCAAATGTATGTCTGGGATAATCTCCGAAAATACTGTATAGATTTGATTAAATTTTCGGAATATATTGACGAGAGGTCGGGACAACATAAAATCTACATAATAATATTATTGCGCTATTTGATACGGAGTGTGAGCAATTACGAATTTTATGACAATTAACGGCTAATCGAAAAAACTACTTAATTGTATATAGCGTTCAAATTTTGCATGAAAGTTAAGGAGAGGTCTAGACAAAATACAGGCGATTTATTGTCACGTTATTAACCATGGGATTTTAGCAATAAACCTTTTTTTTTAAAGAACACTTAACTGGTCTAACTGAAAATGTTACGATAGCGACCAAAATACTGTTGCTATGGTTTTATGTTTTGACGTTAATATTAACATGCTATTTGGCTCAGAACATAGCAATCCAAATAGCCGGGTCTGGAAAGTACGAGCTTCGTATTTTTACACTCCAAGTTCAAATTTCATTTCGACACACACTTTTTGAATTTATTTTTAAATATTTTTTTTTGAGTACGGATTCAAATCTCAGTCAAGCATAGCATTTTTCTTCTATCGTTTTTGGTAGTAAAAAGCAATTGGTTTTTTTAACATAACATTGCTCTTCAAAATAATAAGCTCTGACAGTCTCATCCGATTTAGATGGAGCTGTGGATATTTACGAAATGACAGAAAACCAACTACCAAAACAAAAAAAAAAATAGTTTGGACGGTAAATGATTTACAATATTTTATTATTAACTACCTGTTGACTGTAATTTTGTTGAGTGTTACGCGTGGTTTTGAAGATTTGATGGTACCTTTACACTACCACAATTGTGCACCAATTACGATGGTATAGGGCAGTTGCATAGGTATAAGTGTGTTGATAGGCTGTCACTAATATATTCTATGTAATCTCGCGTACGAGTAAGCCCCGCACGCGTACACAAATGTTTTGTTATGTGTACGTAACATTAACTTTCTTCAGGCTCAGTTGGCTCAGCTCAAGCTACCAGAATTAGAAGCTTGAAACATTTATTAAATAACCATGTAAGTAAGCACTAAGAAAGGATTTTTGAAAAGTCGTCCGTCAAGGAGTCTCGGAGGCGCCGGAACAATCTGCTGTGCATCCACTAAATGGGGAGCGGTGCCTGATGTTCTCCGCACCACAACTCACAGTGCTCAACGAAACGTGTCGAATAATATCTGGCTGTTTAAAACTAACCCCGCTCAATAAGTTCTTCCTCTGGTTGGCATTGCTCTACCTGACTTTAGAAGAGAAATCACGCGCTTGAAAAACATGTCGAAGAATCAGACACACTTAAGAGCCAAAAGAGCTTTCTCCGATGTACACTGGCTACTATCGAATTTCGTTAGTTACACCAGAGGGTATTAGTTTTCCGTAAGCGAAGATAGTTGGTGCGCCGTCACCGAGTTCTGCGAAGCAGTGTTGACGCTCAAAAAAAACGTACAAAGAGCACGGGAGGCCTTACCTGACCACCCGATTTGTGGCCGTCGAGCAAGATTTGGAAGAAGGGTTCAATATCTCCCTCCTTCAACCACCATAAATAGCCTACAGGCAGTAGTCATGGGGCAGTCTACTGTACTGGATAAAAGCAGAGACGGGAAAAATTGACATTACAACAGTGGGCGGAGAGGCGGTACGGAAAACTGACGTACCGCCTCACGCAGGTGTTGACCGGACACGGGGCCTTCGGGCACTATTTGTGCCGGGTGGCCTGCAGAGAGGCCACCACAGCGTGTCACCAGTGCAGTGATCCTGACGACACCGCACTGCACACGCTGGCCCTGCGACGTCCAATTGGTCGTGGGTCGCATCCGCATGCTAGGTTTGGAAGTGGCTCTGGGGAAGACCTAAGCGCTGATGCTGCACGGTCCCCGGAGCCGGCCCCTGCCCGACTCGTGCCTGACGGTGGAGGACACACGAATCCCGCTGTCAGGCATGATGAAGTATTTAGGTTTGGTCCTCGACGGGCGGATGAGCTTCCGGGAGCACTTTAAGCGGCTGGCGCCAAGACTCCAGGCCGCCGCTCTCGCTCTCGGAAGACTCTTGCCGAACGTCGGGGGCCCAGACGTTGGGTGTCGCCGACTCTATACAGGTGTCATAAAATCGATGGCCCTGTACGGCGCACCCATCTGGTGCGATGCGGTCAAGCCCGAGCACCGGGCGGTTTTGCTCGGTGCGCAGCGGGTGGTGACCAAAAGGGTCGCCCGGGCGTATCGCACCGTCGGGCAGGAGGCGGCGTGTGCCCTGGCGGGGACTCCCCCCTGGGATTTGGAAGCGAGGGTGCTAACGGACCTCTACACCCGCTGCACCTCGCTCCGGTCCACCACCACAGCATGTCACCAGTGCGGTGATCCAGACGACACCGCACTGCACACGCTGGCCCTGTGTCCGGCCTTCGATGGGCCTCGCGCCGACCTCGTGTCTGCGCTGGGCGGAGTAGACGTCAACGCGCTGCCGGCTGTTGTCGCAGCCGCGCAGCGTGGGACGCACTGGCCTCCTTCTGCGAGACCGTTATGTCGCAGAAGGAGGCCGCGGAGCGCGTCCGGGAAAACGATCCGGACGCGCCCAAATACATAAATACACGTCGGGTGGGGCGGCGAAGGGCCGCGCATGAGCGCTCCCTCCCGCCCTAACCAGGGTCCGGACGGTGGCACGGGGGTGCCACCGTCCGTAGTAGAGGACCCACGACGGGGGGCCACATTCGGTGCTATGGGTGTGGTCCCAGTATCAGGCGAAGAGGCCGACGCCCTTTACACGTCGGCCTCCAACAACAATGCGATTTTGCAACCCGCCGGCTCTCAACTGGCCGGCGGAAGCCCGCGGTCGGTGCATGAAGTAATGCTATGCGCTGCCATGCACCGACACCAAAACGTGGATGACGTAGCACAGCGGTTCAGGTTTAGTCAGTAAGAGTCTGACACTACCCGCGGCTCCCCCCGGGGTTTTATTCCCCCGCTTTACCAAAAACAAAAAAA
Organism: Chrysodeixis includens; assembly: GCA_941860345.1. Lineage (NCBI taxonomy): Eukaryota > Metazoa > Arthropoda > Insecta > Lepidoptera > Noctuidae > Chrysodeixis > Chrysodeixis includens. The sequence goes on from OW796102.1 coordinate 11,001,644, forward strand.
GGTTTGTTTTTTAGTTAGGTTAGGTTTGGTTTGGTTTTTAGTTAGGTTAGGTTAGGTTCGGTTTTTAGTTAGGTTATTTTTGGTTCGGTTTTTAGTTAGATTAGGTTAGGTTTGGTTTTTAGTTAGGTTAGGTTAGGTTTGGTTTTTAGTTAGGTTAGGTTAGGTTCGGTTTTTAGTTAAGTTAGGTTAGGTTTGTTTTTTAGTTAGGTAAGCTTTGGTTTTTAGTTAGGTTAGGTTAGGTTTGGTTTTTAGTAAGGTTAGGTTTGGTTTTTAGTAAGGTTAGGGTAGGTTTGGTTTTTAGTTAGGTTAGGTTAGGTTTTTAGTTAGGTTAGGTTAGGTTTGGTTTTTACTTAGGTTAGGTTAGGTTCGGTTTTTAGTTAGGTTAGGTTAGGTTCGGTTTTTAGTTAGGTTAGGTTAGGTTTGGTTTTTAGTTAGGTTAGGTTAGGTTCGTTTTTTAGTTAGGTTAGGTTAGGTTCGATTTTTAGTTAGGTTAGGTTTAGGTTAGGTTTTTAGTTAGATTAGGTTAGGTTAGGTTTTTAGTTAGGTTCGGTTTTTAGTTAGGTTAGGTTTGGTTTTTAGTAAGGTTAGGGTAGGTTTGGTTTTTAGTTAGGTTAGGTTAGGTTTTTAGTTAGGTTAGGTTAGGTTTGGTTTTTACTTAGGTTAGGTTAGGTTCGGTTTTTAGTTAGGTTAGGCTAGGTTCGGTTTTTAGTTAGGTTAGGTTAGGTTTGGTTTTTAGTTAGGTTAGGTTTGGTTTTTAGTTAGGTTAGGTTAGGTTCGTTTTTTAGTTAAGTTAGGTTAGGTTCGATTTTTAGTTAGGTTAGGTTAGGTTTGGATTTAGTTAGGTTAGGTTAGGTTTTTAGTTAGATTAGGATAGGTTAGGTTTTTAGTTAGGTTAGGTTAGGGTCGGTTTTTAGTTAGGTTAGGTTAGGTTTGGTTTTTAATTAGGTTAGGTTAGGTTTTTGGTTAGATTAGGTTAGGTTCGGTTTTTAGTTAGGTTAGGTTAGGTTCGGTTTTTAGTTAGGTTAGGTTAGGTTCGGTTTTTAGTTAGGTAAGGTTAGGTTCGGTTTTTAGTTAGGTTAGGTTAGGTTCGGTTTTTAGTTAGGTTAGGTTTGGTTTTTACTTAGGTTAGGTTAGGTTCGGTTTTTAGTTAGGTTAGGTTAGGTTCGGTTTTTAGTTAGGTTAGGTTAGGTTCGGTTTTTTGTTAGGTTAGGTTAGGTTTGGTTTTTAGTTAGGTTAGGTTAGGTTCGGTTTTTAGTTAAGTTAGGTTAGGTTTGTTTTTTAGTTAGGTAAGGTTTGGTTTTTAGTTAGGTTAGGTTAGGTTTGGTTTTTAGTTAGGTTAGGTTTGGTTTTTAGTAAGGTTAGGGTAGGTTTGGTTTTTAGTTAGGTTAGGTTAGGTTTTTAGTTAGGTTAGGTTAGGTTTGGTTTTTACTTAGGTTAGGTTAGGTTCGGTTTTTAGTTAGGTTAGGTTAGGTTCGGTTTTTAGTTAGGTTAGGTTAGGTTTGGTTTTTAGTTAGGTTAGGTTAGGTTCGTTTTTTAGTTAGGTTAGGTTAGGTTCGATTTTTAGTTAGGTTAGGTTTAGGTTAGGTTTTTAGTTAGATTAGGTTAGGTTAGGTTTTTAGTTAGGTTCGGTTTTTAGTTAGGTTAGGTTTGGTTTTTAGTAAGGTTAGGGTAGGTTTGGTTTTTAGTTAGGTTAGGTTAGGTTTTTAGTTAGGTTAGGTTAGGTTTGGTTTTTACTTAGGTTAGGTTAGGTTCGGTTTTTAGTTAGGTTAGGTTAGGTTCGGTTTTTAGTTAGGTTAGGTTAGGTTTGGTTTTTAGTTAGGTTAGGTTTGGTTTTTAGTTAGGTTAGGTTAGGTTCGTTTTTTAGTTAAGTTAGGTTAGGTTCGATTTTTAGTTAGGTTAGGTTAGGTTTGGATTTAGTTAGGTTAGGTTAGGTTTTTAGTTAGATTAGGATAGGTTAGGTTTTTAGTTAGGTTAGGTTAGGGTCGGTTTTTAGTTAGGTTAGGTTAGGTTTGGTTTTTAATTAGGTTAGGTTAGGTTTTTGGTTAGATTAGGTTAGGTTCGGTTTTTAGTTAGGTTAGGTTAGGTTCGGTTTTTAGTTAGGTTAGGTTAGGTTCGGTTTTTAGTTAGGTTAGGTTAGGTTCGGTTTTTAGTTAGGTTAGGTTAGGTTCGGTTTTTAGTTAGGTTAGGTTTGGTTTTTACTTAGGTTAGGTTAGGTTCGGTTTTTAGTTAGGTTAGGTTAGGTTCGATTTTTAGTTAGGTTAGGTTTAGGTTAGGTTTTTAGTTAGATTAGGTTAGGTTAGGTTTTTAGTTATGTTCGGTTTTTAGTTAGGTTAGGTTTGGTTTTTAGTAAGGTTAGGGTAGGTTTGGTTTTTAGTTAGGTTAGGTTAGGTTTTTAGTTAGGTTAGGTTAGGTTTGGTTTTTACTTAGGTTAGGTTAGGTTCGGTTTTTAGTTAGGTTAGGTTAGGTTCGGTTTTTAGTTAGGTTAGGTTAGGTTTGGTTTTTAGTTAGGTTAGGTTTGGTTTTTAGTTAGGTTAGGTTAGGTTCGTTTTTTAGTTAAGTTAGGTTAGGTTCGATTTTTAGTTAGGTTAGGTTAGGTTTGGATTTAGTTAGGTTAGGTTAGGTTTTTAGTTAGATTAGGATAGGTTAGGTTTTTAGTTAGGTTAGGTTAGGGTCGGTTTTTAGTTAGGTTAGGTTAGGTTTGGTTTTTAATTAGGTTAGGTTAGGTTTTTGGTTAGATTAGGTTAGGTTCGGTTTTTAGTTAGGTTAGGTTAGGTTCGGTTTTTAGTTAGGTTAGGTTAGGTTCGGTTTTTAGTTAGGTTAGGTTAGGTTCGGTTTTTAGTTAGGTTAGGTTAGGTTCGGTTTTTAGTTAGGTTAGGTTAGGTTCGGTTTTTTGTTAGGTTAGGTTAGGTTTGGTTTTTAGTTAGGTTAGGTTAGGTTCGGTTTTTAGTTAAGTTAGGTTAGGTTTGTTTTTTAGTTAGGTAAGGTTTGGTTTTTAGTTAGGTTAGGTTAGGTTTGGTTTTTAGTTAGGTTAGGTTTGGTTTTTAGTAAGGTTAGGGTAGGTTTGGTTTTTAGTTAGGTTAGGTTAGGTTTTTAGTTAGGTTAGGTTAGGTTTGGTTTTTACTTAGGTTAGGTTAGGTTCGGTTTTTAGTTAGGTTAGGTTAGGTTCGGTTTTTAGTTAGGTTAGGTTAGGTTTGGTTTTTAGTTAGGTTAGGTTAGGTTCGTTTTTTAGTTAGGTTAGGTTAGGTTCGATTTTTAGTTAGGTTAGGTTTAGGTTAGGTTTTTAGTTAGATTAGGTTAGGTTAGGTTTTTAGTTAGGTTCGGTTTTTAGTTAGGTTAGGTTTGGTTTTTAGTAAGGTTAGGGTAGGTTTGGTTTTTAGTTAGGTTAGGTTAGGTTTTTAGTTAGGTTAGGTTAGGTTTGGTTTTTACTTAGGTTAGGTTAGGTTCGGTTTTTAGTTAGGTTAGGTTAGGTTCGGTTTTTAGTTAGGTTAGGTTAGGTTTGGTTTTTAGTTAGGTTAGGTTTGGTTTTTAGTTAGGTTAGGTTAGGTTCGTTTTTTAGTTAAGTTAGGTTAGGTTCGATTTTTAGTTAGGTTAGGTTAGGTTTGGATTTAGTTAGGTTAGGTTAGGTTTTTAGTTAGATTAGGATAGGTTAGGTTTTTAGTTAGGTTAGGTTAGGGTCGGTTTTTAGTTAGGTTAGGTTAGGTTTGGTTTTTAATTAGGTTAGGTTAGGTTTTTGGTTAGATTAGGTTAGGTTCGGTTTTTAGTTAGGTTAGGTTAGGTTCGGTTTTTAGTTAGGTTAGGTTAGGTTCGGTTTTTAGTTAGGTTAGGTTAGGTTCGGTTTTTAGTTAGGTTAGGTTAGGTTCGGTTTTTAGTTAGGTTAGGTTTGGTTTTTACTTAGGTTAGGTTAGGTTCGGTTTTTAGTTAGGTTAGGTTAGGTTCGATTTTTAGTTAGGTTAGGTTTAGGTTAGGTTTTTAGTTAGATTAGGTTAGGTTAGGTTTTTAGTTAGGTTCGGTTTTTAGTTAGGTTAGGTTTGGTTTTTAGTAAGGTTAGGGTAGGTTTGGTTTTTAGTTAGGTTAGGTTAGGTTTTTAGTTAGGTTAGGTTAGGTTTGGTTTTTACTTAGGTTAGGTTAGGTTCGGTTTTTAGTTAGGTTAGGTTAGGTTCGGTTTTTAGTTAGGTTAGGTTAGGTTTGGTTTTTAGTTAGGTTAGGTTTGGTTTTTAGTTAGGTTAGGTTAGGTTCGTTTTTTAGTTAAGTTAGGTTAGGTTCGATTTTTAGTTAGGTTAGGTTAGGTTTGGATTTAGTTAGGTTAGGTTAGGTTTTTAGTTAGATTAGGATAGGTTAGGTTTTTAGTTAGGTTAGGTTAGGGTCGGTTTTTAGTTAGGTTAGGTTAGGTTTGGTTTTTAATTAGGTTAGGTTAGGTTTTTGGTTAGATTAGGTTAGGTTCGGTTTTTAGTTAGGTTAGGTTAGGTTCGGTTTTTAGTTAGGTTAGGTTAGGTTCGGTTTTTAGTTAGGTTAGGTTAGGTTCGGTTTTTAGTTAGGTTAGGTTAGGTTCGGTTTTTAGTTAGGTTAGGTTAGGTTCGGTTTTTTGTTAGGTTAGGTTAGGTTTGGTTTTTAGTTAGGTTAGGTTAGGTTCGGTTTTTAGTTAAGTTAGGTTAGGTTTGTTTTTTAGTTAGGTAAGGTTTGGTTTTTAGTTAGGTTAGGTTAGGTTTGGTTTTTAGTTAGGTTAGGTTTGGTTTTTAGTAAGGTTAGGGTAGGTTTGGTTTTTAGTTAGGTTAGGTTAGGTTTTTAGTTAGGTTAGGTTAGGTTTGGTTTTTACTTAGGTTAGGTTAGGTTCGGTTTTTAGTTAGGTTAGGTTAGGTTCGGTTTTTAGTTAGGTTAGGTTAGGTTTGGTTTTTAGTTAGGTTAGGTTAGGTTCGTTTTTTAGTTAGGTTAGGTTAGGTTCGATTTATAGTTAGGTTAGGTTTAGGTTAGGTTTTTAGTTAGATTAGGTTAGGTTAGGTTTTTAGTTAGGTTCGGTTTTTAGTTAGGTTAGGTTTGGTTTTTAGTAAGGTTAGGGTAGGTTTGGTTTTTAGTTAGGTTAGGTTAGGTTTTTAGTTAGGTTAGGTTAGGTTTGGTTTTTACTTAGGTTAGGTTAGGTTTGGTTTTTAGTTAGGTTAGGTTAGGTTCGTTTTTTAGTTAAGTTAGGTTAGGTTCGATTTTTAGTTAGGTTAGGTTAGGTTTGGTTTTTAGTTAGGTTAGGTTAGGTTTTTAGTTAGATTAGGATAGGTTAGGTTTTTAGTTAGGTTAGGTTAGGGTCGGTTTTTAGTTAGGTTAGGTTTGGTTTTTAATTAGGTTAGGTTAGGTTTTTAGTTAGATTAGGTTAGGTTCGGTTTTTAGTTAGGTTAGGTTAGGTTCGGTTTTTAGTTAGGTTAGGTTAGGTTCGGTTTTTAGTTAGGTTAGGTTAGGTTCGGTTTTTAGTTAGGTTAGGTTAGGTTCGGTTTTTAGTTAGGTTAGGTTTGGTTTTTACTTAGGTTAGGTTAGGTTCGGTTTTTAGTTAGGTTAGGTTAGGTTCGGTTTTTAGTTAGGTTAGGTTAGGTTCGGTTTTTAGTTAGGTTAGGTTAGGTTCGGTTTTTAGTTAGGTTAGGTTTGGTTTTTACTTAGGTTAGGTTAGGTTCGGTTTTTAGTTAGGTTAGGTTAGGTTCGGTTTTTAGTTAGGTTAGGTTAGGTTCGGTTTTTTGTTAGGTTAGGTTAGGTTCGGTTTTTAGTTAGGTTAGGTTAGGTTCGGTTTTTTGTTAGGTTAGGTTAGGTTTGGTTTTTAGTTAGGTTAGGTTAGGTTCGGTTTTTAGTTAAGTTAGGTTAGGTTTGTTTTTTAGTTAGGTAAGGTTTGGTTTTTAGTTAGGTTAGGTTAGGTTTGGTTTTTAGTTAGGTTAGGTTTGGTTTTTAGTAAGGTTAGGGTAGGTTTGGTTTTTAGTTAGGTTAGGTTAGGTTTTTAGTTAGGTTAGGTTAGGTTTGGTTTTTAGTTAGGTTAGGTTTGGTTTTTAGTTAGGTTAGGTTAGGTTCGTTTTTTAGTTAAGTTAGGTTAGGTTCGATTTTTAGTTAGGTTAGGTTAGGTTTGGATTTAGTTAGGTTAGGTTAGGTTTTTAGTTAGATTAGGATAGGTTAGGTTTTTAGTTAGGTTAGGTTAGGGTCGGTTTTTAGTTAGGTTAGGTTAGGTTTGGTTTTTAATTAGGTTAGGTTAGGTTTTTGGTTAGATTAGGTTAGGTTCGGTTTTTAGTTAGGTTAGGTTAGGTTCGGTTTTTAGTTAGGTTAGGTTAGGTTCGGTTTTTAGTTAGGTTAGGTTAGGTTCGGTTTTTAGTTAGGTTAGGTTAGGTTCGGTTTTTAGTTAGGTTAGGTTTGGTTTTTACTTAGGTTAGGTTAGGTTCGGTTTTTAGTTAGGTTAGGTTAGGTTCGATTTTTAGTTAGGTTAGGTTTAGGTTAGGTTTTTAGTTAGATTAGGTTAGGTTAGGTTTTTAGTTAGGTTCGGTTTTTAGTTAGGTTAGGTTTGGTTTTTAGTAAGGTTAGGGTAGGTTTGGTTTTTAGTTAGGTTAGGTTAGGTTTTTAGTTAGGTTAGGTTAGGTTTGGTTTTTACTTAGGTTAGGTTAGGTTCGGTTTTTAGTTAGGTTAGGTTAGGTTCGGTTTTTAGTTAGGTTAGGTTAGGTTTGGTTTTTAGTTAGGTTAGGTTTGGTTTTTAGTTAGGTTAGGTTAGGTTCGTTTTTTAGTTAAGTTAGGTTAGGTTCGATTTTTAGTTAGGTTAGGTTAGGTTCGGTTTTTAGTTAGGTTAGGTTAGGTTCGGTTTTTTGTTAGGTTAGGTTAGGTTTGGTTTTTAGTTAGGTTAGGTTAGGTTCGGTTTTTAGTTAGGTTAGGTTAGGTTCGGTTTTTAGTTAGGTTAGGTTAGATTTGGTTTTTAGTTAGGTTAGGTTTGGTTTTTAGTTAGGTTAGGTTAGGTTCGTTTTTTAGTTAAGTTAGGTTAGGTTCGAATTTTAGTTAGGTTAGGTTAGGTTTGGTTTTTAGTTAGGTTAGGTTAGGTTTTTAGTTAGATTAGGATAGGTTAGGTTTTTAGTTAGGTTAGGTTAGGGTCGGTTTTTAGTTAGGTTAGGTTTGGTTTTTAATTAGGTTAGGTTAGGTTTTTAGTTAGATTAGGTTAGGTTCGGTTTTTAGTTAGGTTAGGTTAGGTTCGGTTTTTAGTTAGGTTAGGTTAGGTTCGGTTTTTAGTTAGGTTAGGTTAGGTTAGGTTAGGTTAGGTTCGTTTTTTTTTTTTTTTTTTTTTTTTTTTTTTTTTTTTTTTTTTTTTTTTTTTTTTTTTTTTTTTTTTAGTTGGGGTGCTGATGTGCTGAGAGACCTCCTCGTGGTGCACCCTGGGCAACGGTTCCTGTTTTTATGTCAGGGCCGGCTAACGTCTCGCACGGAGGAAGACAACCTCCTTGAAAAAATCACTAGGTGGGGCCCTACCCTAGTGGGCCGGCGACTGCGGTCGCGGGTGTGCCCGACCAGTGTCAACAGCTGGTCGGGCATAGTATACCGTAACCCGGCAAGTAACTGTCGGAACGGGGGCCGTTGCCCTTTTAAGGGCGGGGGCTGCGAGGAAGAAAACCTCTGTAAAAAATTACTAAGGTGCGCCCTTTTGGGCGGCGACTTTTGTCGCAGACGCTCCCTCTCCCATATCTCCTCTGTTGAGGAGAGCGGGTTGAAGGGAGGAGGGCGAGTCCGGTTGGCGGCTTTTGCTGACCGGACCGCAGCCCGCCGGCGTCCTGGACGTATTCCGGGTAGCGGCGGCGGGCGGGGGTAGGAAGAGGGCGGCGGGTCCGATGTGCACTCACACTGCCTTCGGACACGGTCTTGTTAAGACCACCGCCGGCCGACCCGTAAGCCGCAGCGAGGGTCAGGGTGGACCTTACGCGGCCCGGGGGCCTTACCTTAACCGGTTGGGTCACGAGGACGGAAAACCTCTATAAAAAACCCCCAATCCTAAGCTTGGTTGCCACGGCGAGAGGATGAATGGCTGGAGGGAGTCCAGTTCCGAGTGGTATCCCCGACGAGGTACCGGTCGCCACCTCGAAGGGTCACGCTAGACTTTTCCCGGGTACAGGGGGCACTGCCCGGGAACGACACATTATTTCCCCCATACTCGTGGGATCTCTTATGGATATACAAATTTCAAAAACCCTAAAGACGCAGAAGGAGGACGAGTAACTCGGTCGGCTTCCCGATCGAGTCTTGTCGAAACGACGACGAAGAAGTCGCCTCGAGTTTCACTCGAGCGCGTGGATGTTGTGCGACGCCATGGAGCTGGCAGAGTCAGCTTCGTGCTTATCTCAGTCGCGCGACAGCTCTGTGGAGCGCAGCAGGAGAAAACGTCGCAAGCGCGACGAATCAGCTGAAGGCGTGGATGCGGGACCACAGCCCGCATCCGACTGCGAAAGCGAGGCCTCACTGGCTTCGTCGACGCAGTCTATCAGTTTAAAATATATAGGGCTCCAAAAGCAGAGGGAGCTCTATAAAAAGCTCACAGTGGAGGTAGCGGCAAAACCTTGTCGGCCCCGTGAGCTCAACGAGCAGGAAGCTAGGGAGAGGCGGGAGGCTCGGGCAGAAGTCAAAGACCTGCTCAGCTCTGGCCTCAGACCTACAAACCCCTCTTCTGCCAAGGAGCAGATAGAGGGGTCCCTTATGTCAATCTTGGAGGTGGCTCGCACCTCCAAGAACATAAAAGGAGGCCTAATAAAGAGGCTGAAAGATGCGGTGGAGACCATCCAGGGCGGTGTTCGCGCCCTGACGAGCTCCACCGCACTGGAGGGCTTGCTCGCCGAGAACACTCGGCTGAGCAAAGAGCTGGAGGACTTGAGGGCACAAGTCCAACAGATGGCCCCAGCCGCCCTCGACCTAGAGGAGCTCAAGCGTTCCATCATGGTGTCGGTGGGCACCATGATGGACGCAAAACTCGACGGCCTTAAGGGCCGGCTCCCGCCGGAGCCCATCTTGCGTCCGCCTCTGGCGGCAGACAGAAGGCGTGCAGCGGCGGAGGCATCGGCCCCACTCAGGCCTACTGCCCCAACGCCCGCTCCGAAACCTGCCCCAAAACTGAAGCCTGCCACAAAACAGGCTCAGAAAGTGGCAAAACCCGCCACGGGACAGGTTTCAAAGAAGCCGGCCAAGACACGGCCGGCCCCTGAGCCACAGCCGTCGACGTCGGCTGCGGAAATGGTGGAGGAAGGCGGCTGGTCCAAAGTGGTCGGTCGCAAAGAGAAGGCGAAGAAGGCCAAGAAGGCCAAGAAAGCCAAGAAGGCCACGCCGGCAGCACCAAAACCGCAGCCGGCAACATCGCAGTCGACCTCCGCGTCTAAGAGTCGGAGCCAGAAAAAACGAGCGCAGAAGCAGCGAGCCGCTGCTAGCAAGGCTGCGCTCGTGCTGACGATTGACGCGGAGGCGGAGGAAAAGAAAGGCGTCACATACGCCCAAATCCTGGCCAAGGCGCGCCAGGAGGTCGACTTTGCCGCGATGGGGATTGACCTGGCGGTCGACCCCATCCGGATACGGAGGGCGCAGACTGGCGCGCGAGTCCTCCAGCTCCCCCGCGGTGTGAGCCAGGAGGCAGCCGACCAGATGGCTGAAAAGCTTAGGGCCGCCTATGCCGGCGACGTCAAGGTCTCCCGACCTGTAAAGTGTGCGGAGCTTCGAGTCACAAACCTCGACGACTCCGTCACTAAACAGGAGATCTGCGACGCCGCCGCCCGGCAAGGAAAGTGCGCCTCTGCCTCGGTGAAGGTGGGGGAGCTCCGAATTGGCCCAGGGGGCACATTTACAACCACAATAAAGTGCCCCCTCACGGCAGCTCACCTGCTGGTGACCAACGCCAGGCAGAAGTTTCTGGTGGGCTGGAGCTCGGCGCGGGTCGTGCAGTTGCAGGCCCGCCCGATGAAATGTTTTAGGTGCCTGGCGCTGGGGCATACAAGGCCAGTGTGCGCCTGCCCGACGGACCGCAGCGGACTTTGTTACCGCTGCGGCGAGCCAGGCCACAAGGTGGCAGCATGCACTGCCCCAGCCAAGTGCGCCATCTGCGCCGAGCTGGGCCGCAACTCAGCCCACCAGATGGGAAGTCGGGGATGCGCTCCCCCGGCTCTCACAAAGCGGGTGGCGCCCACAAAGGCGCCCACGCCCGCTGCCGCAAAGCCGCAGGCCAAACCCTGCGAGGAGGAGATGATGGAGCATTAATGGACCAAGTCCGACCACATCTCCTCCTCCAGGGGAACCTGAACCACTGCGCCGGCGCTCAGGATCTTCTCCTGCAGACGCTGGCGCAGTGGTCCATCGACGTCGCAGTGGTGGCGGAGCCGTATTTTGTTCCCCCGCGATCAAATTGGGCGGGGGACATCAACGGCTCCGTCGCCATTATCGCTGCGACCGGACCCGGTTCCCAGCCCCTACACGTCATCCGTAGGGGCGCCGGGTACGTTGCGACGCACTGGGGCCCGTACGCAATAGCGGGGGCCTACTTCTCCCCGAACAGGGGCCTCGCCGAGTTCGAGTCATTTATGGCCGAGCTAGAGGCCCTTGTTCGTTCGTTGGCGCCGCGTCCGGTGATTGTGCTGGGCGATCTCAACGCCAAGAGCGCGGCGTGGGGGAACCCAGCCACGGACGCGCGCGGGGAGGTGTTGGAGGAGTGGGCCCTAGGGCTCGACCTGGCCCTGCTCAATAGGGGCCGGGCCCATACGTGCGTGCGTCGCAACGGAGGGTCCATCGTCGACGTGTCGTTCTGCGCCCCATCTATTGCGGGGCGCGTCGCCGATTGGCACGTCGAGGAGGTGGAGACGCTGTCCGACCACAAGTATATTCGGTTCAGCGTCTCGACTCCTGGAGGTTCTGGGGCTCAACCAGTCACGAGCCCCGGAACTCCACGATGGGCCCTCAAACAGCTCGACCGAGAGCTGCTGGTCGAGGCGGCCATCATCGCCGATTGGTGTTCACCGCCGGCGGGCCGCTCAGTCGACACCGAGGCAGAGAGATTCCGCCGCATACTCACAATAATGTGTGATGCGGCGATGCCTCGGGTCAGGAGGCGGCCGAACCGCCGGGCGGTGTACTGGTGGTCGCCGGAGATCGCAGCTCTCCGGGAGGCGTGCCTGGCGGCGCAGCGGGTATACACCCACCACCGCTCCAGGCACGCTCGTCGAGGTAGGGACGAGGCAGCGGAGGCCCCCCTTTACAGGGCCTACCGTACGGCGAGGAGCAATCTCCGTATCGCCATCCTGGAAGCAAAAGCAACAGGGTGGCAGGAGATGCTGGAGGCTCTCGACAGGGATCCGTGGGGGCGACCGTATCTAGCGGCCCGGAACAAGCTCCGGGCCGCGGCGCCCCCGATCACGGAGACCATGGAGCCCCAGCTGCTCCGAACCGTCGTCTCGTCCCTATTCCCAGCAGGGACCGATTTCGTTCCTCCGGTGGTAAGTGCGACACAACCACCGTACGAGCCACCGGAGGAAATCAGCGAAGGAGAACTGAGGGCGTCCATTGACCGCCTTCGCCCGAAGAAGACCGCCCCAGGGCCCGACGGCGTGCCGGCACAAGCGCTGGCACTGGCCCTGGGACCCCTCGAGGACCGTCTGCGGGGTCTGCTCAACTCGTGTTTAGAGTTGGGCAGATTCCCTAAAGTTTGGAAGGGAGGCAGACTGGTCCTCCTCAGAAAGGAGGGGCGTCCGGCAGATTCGCCGTCCGGTTATAGACCGATTGTCTTGCTGGACGAGGCGGGCAAGCTCTTTGAGCGAGTCATTGCTGCCCGCATCGTCCGGCACTTAGACCGGACGGGTCCGAATCTGTCGGACTGTCAATTCGGATTTCGGGCGAGGCGGTCCACATTGGACGCCTTGCAGTTGGTGAGGGAGTTCGCCACGGATGCGGCGGCGCGAGGAGGAGTGGCGTTGGCCGTCTCACTGGACATTGCCAACGCCTTCAACTCGCTGCCGCATCAATGTATAGTAGCGGCGCTCCGATACCATGGGGTGCCGCTCTATCTCCAGCGTGTCGTGGCGGACTACCTCGCCGAAAGAAGCGTCTCGTTCGCGGGGCAGAACGGCCTGCAGAGCCATCAGACGGGGCGCGGTGTTCCACAGGGGTCGGTCTTAGGACCCCTCCTGTGGAACATCGGGTACGACTGGGCCCTGAGAGGGGCCCTATACCCCGGCATGCAGGTCGTCTGCTACGCGGACGACACCTTGGTGTTAACCCGGGGGACAGACCCCCAGGAATGCATGCGGATTGCGACCTGCGGCGTCCAATTGGTCGTGGGTCGCATCCGCATGCTAGGTTTAGAAGTGGCTCTGGGGAAGACCGAAGCGCTAATGCTGCACGGTCCCCGGAGCCGGCCCCTGCCCGACTCGTGCCTGACAGTGGAGGACACACGAATCCCGCTGTCGGGCACGATAAAGTATTTAGGTTTGGTCCTCGACGGGCGGTTGAGCTTCCGGGAGCACTTTAAGCGGCTGGCGCCAAGACTCCAGGCCGCCGCTCTCGCTCTCGGAAGACTCTTACCAAACGTCGGGGGCCCAGACGTTGGGTGTCGCCGACTCTATACAGGGGTCATAAAATCGATGGCCCTGTACGGCGCACCCATCTGGTGCGATGCGCTCAAGCCCGAGCACCGGGCGGTTTTGCTCGGTGCGCAGCGGGTGGTGGCCAATAGGGTCGCCCGGGCGTATCGCACCGTCGGGCAGGAGGCGGCGTGTGCCCTGGCGGGGACTCCCCCCTGGGATTTGGAAGCGAGGGTGCTAGCGGACCTCTACACCCGCTGCACCTCGCTCCGGTCCCGGGGCTTGGACCCCTCGCCAGGGCAACGCGAAGCCTGGCGCAGACAAGCCCGCCTCGTCGTGTTCCGAAATTGGGAACTTCGGCTCGCAAGGCCGACGGCGGGGCGGGCGACGGTCGAGGCGATCCGCCCACACCTACAACAGTGGGCGGAGAGGCGGTACGGAAAATTGACGTACCGCCTCACACAGGTGTTGACCGGACACGGGGCCTTTGGGCACTACTTGTGCCGGGTGGCCCAAAGAGAGGCCACCACAGCGTGTCACCAGTGCGGTGATCCAGACGACACCGCACTGCACACGCTGGCCCTGTGTCCGGCCTTCGATGCGCCTCGCGCCGTCCTTGTGTCTGCGCTGGGCGGAGTAGACGTCTCCGCGCTGCCGGCTGTTGTCGCAGCCGCGCTCAGCAGCCGCGCAGCGTGGGACGCACTGGCCTCCTTCTGCGAGACCGTTATGTCGCAGAAGGAGGCCGCGGAGCGCGTCCGGGAAAACGATCCGGACGCGCCCCAAATACGCCGACGTCGGGTGGGGCGGCGAAGGGCCGCGCATGAGCGTGCCCTCCCGCCCTAACCAGGGTCCGGACGGTGGCACGGGGGTGCTACCGTCCGTAGTAGAGGACCCGCGACGGGGGGCCACATTCGGTGCTATGGGTGTGGTCCCAGTATCAGGCGAGGAGGCCGACGCCCTTTACACGTCGGCCTCCATCAACAATGCGATATTGCAACCCGCCGGCTCTCAACTGGCCGGCGGACGCCCGCGGTCGGTGCATGAAGTAGTACTATGCGCTGCCATGCACCGACACAAAAACGCGGATGACGTAGCACAGCGGTTAGGTTTAGTCAGTAAGAGTCTGACACTACCCGCGGCTCCCCCCGGAGTCGCGGGTGTCCATGAGGATTCCTCCGCTTTACCAAAAAAAAAAAAAAAAAAAAAAAGGTTCGTTTTTTAGTTAGGTTAGGTTAGGTTCGATTTTTAGTTAGGTTAGGTTAGGTTTGGTTTTTAGTTAGGTTAGGTTAGGTTTTTAGTTAGGTTAGGTTAGGTTCGGTTTTTAGTTAGGTTAGGTTAGGTTTGGTTTTTAATTAGGTTAGGTTAGGTTTTTAGTTAGATTAGGTTAGGTTCGGTTTTTAGTTAGGTTAGGTTAGGTTCGGTTTTTAGTTAGGTTAGGTTAGGTTCGGTTTTTAGTTAGGTTAGGTTAGGTTCGGTTTTTAATTAGGTTAGGTTAGGTTTTTAGTTAGATTAGGTTAGGTTCGGTTTTTAGTTAGGTTAGGTTAGGTTCGGTTTTTAGTTAGGTTAGGTTAGGTTCGGTTTTTAGTTAGGTTAGGTTAGGTTCGGTTTTTAGTTAGGTTAGGTTAGGTTCGGTTTTTAGTTAGGTTAGGTTAGGTTCGGTTTTTAGTTAGGTTAGGTTAGGTTTGGTTTTTAGTTAGGTTAGGTTTGGTTTTTAGTTAGGTTAGGTTAGGTTCGTTTTTTAGTTAAGTTAGGTTAGGTTCGATTTTTAGTTAGGTTAGGTTAGGTTTGGTTTTTAGTTAGGTTAGGTTAGGTTTTTAGTTAGATTAGGATAGGTTAGGTTTTTAGTTAGGTTAGGTTAGGGTCGGTTTTTAGTTAGGTTAGGTTAGGTTTGGTTTTTAATTAGGTTAGGTTAGGTTTTTAGTTAGATTAGGTTAGGTTCGGTTTTTAGTTAGGTTAGGTTAGGTTCGGTTTTTAGTTAGGTTAGGTTAGGTTCGGTTTTTAGTTAGGTTAGGTTAGGTTCGGTTTTTAGTTAGGTTAGGTTAGGTTCGGTTTTTAGTTAGGTTAGGTTTGGTTTTTACTTAGGTTAGGTTAGGTTCGGTTTTTAGTTAGGTTAGGTTAGGTTCGGTTTTTAGTTAGGTTAGGTTAGGTTCGGTTTTTTGTTAGGTTAGGTTAGGTTTGGTTTTTAGTTAGGTTAGGTTAGGTTCGTTTTTTAGTTAGGTTAGGTTAGGTTCGATTTTTAGTTAGGTTAGGTTAGGTTTGGTTTTTAGTTAGGTTAGGTTAGGTTTTTAGTTAGGTTAGGTTAGGTTCGGTTTTTAGTTAGGTTAGGTTAGGTTTGGTTTTTAATTAGGTTAGGTTAGGTTTTTAGTTAGATTAGGTTAGGTTCGGTTTTTAGTTAGGTTAGGTTAGGTTCGGTTTTTAGTTAGGTTAGGTTAGGTTCGGTTTTTAGTTAGGTTAGGTTAGGTTCGGTTTTTAGTTAGGTTAGGTTAGGTTTGGTTTTTAGTTAGGTTAGGTTAGGTTAGGTTAGGTTTGGTTTTTAGTTAGGTTAGGTTAGGTTCGGTTTTTAGTTAGGTTAGGTTAGGTTCGGTTTTTAGTTAGGTTAGGTTAGGTTTGGTTTTTAGTTAGGTTAGGTTTGGTTTCTAGTTAGGTTAGGTTAGGTTCGTTTTTTAGTTAGGTTAGGTTAGGTTTGGTTTTTTAGTTAGGTTAGGTTAGGTTTGGTTTTTAGTGAGGTTAGGTTTACTCTATCCTTAGGGAACTCTATCCCGGCTATCCCTAGGGAACTCTATCCCCCGGGAACTCTATCCCGGCTATCCCTAGGGAACTCTATCCCGGTCATCCCTAGGGAACTCTATCCCGGCTATCCCTCAGGAACTCTATCCTGGCTATCCCTCAGGAACTCTATCCCGGCTATCCCTATGGAACTCTATCCCAGCTACCCCTCGGGAACTCTATCCCGGCTATCCCTCGGGAACTCTATCCCGGCTATCCCTAGGGAACTCTATCCCGGCTATCCCGGCTATCCCTAGGGAACTCTATCCCAGCTATCCCTCGGGAACTCTATACAAGCTATCCCGGCTATCCCTAGGGAAATCTATCCCGGCTATCCCTAGGGAACTCTATCCCAGCTATCCCGGCTATCCCTAGGGAACTCTATCCCAGCTATACCTAGGGAATTCTGTCCCAGCTATCCCTAGGGAACTCTATCCCAGCTATCCCAGCTATCCCTAGGGAACTCTATCCCGGCTATCCCTAGGGAACTCTATCTCAGCTATCCCGGCTATCCCTAGAGAACTCTATCCCGGCTATCCCTAGGGAACTCTATCCCGGCTATCCCTAGGGAACTCTATCTCAGCTATCCCGGCTATCCCTAGGGAACTCTATCTCAGCTATCCCGGCTATCCCTAGGGAACTCTATTCCAGCTACCCCTAGGGAACTCTATCCCAGCTATCCCTAGGGAACTCTATCCCAGCTATCCCAGCTATCCCTCGGGAACTCTATACAAGCTATCCCGGCTATCCCTAGGGAAATCTATCCCGGCTATCCCTAGGGAACTCTATCCCAGCTATCCCGGCTATCCCTAGGGTACTCTATCCCGGCTATCCCTCGGGAACTCTATACAAGCTATCCCGGCTATCCCTAGGGAAATCTATCCCGGCTATCCCTAGGGAAATCTATCCCAGCTATCCCGGCTATCCCTAGGGAACTCTATACAAGCTATCCCGGCTATCCCTAGGGAAATCTATCCCGGCTATCCCTAGGGAACTCTATCCCAGCTATCCCGGCTATCCCTAGGAAACTCTATTCCAGCTACCCCTAGGGAACTCTATCCCAGCTATCCCTAGGGAACTCTATCCCGGCTATCCCTAGGGAACTCTATCCCAGCTATCCCGGTTATCCCTAGGGAACTCTATCCCAGCTATCCCGGCTATCCCTAGGTAAACCTGAAAACCGAACCTAACCTAACCTAACTAAAAACCAAACCTAACCTAACCTAACTAAAAACCAAACCTAACCTAACCTAACTAAAAACCGAACCTAACCTAACTAAAAACCAAACCTAACCTAACCTAACTAAAAACCAAACCTAACCTTACCTAACAAAAAACCAAACCTAACCTAACTAAAAACCAAACCTAACTATAAACCAAACCTAACCTAACCTTACTAAAAACCAAACCTAACCTAACCGAACTAAAAACCAAACCTAACCTAACCTAATCTAACTAAAAACCTAACCTAACCTAACTAAAAACCAAACCTACCCTTTTTTTTTTTTTTTTGGTAAAAACCTACCCTAACCTAACTAAAAACCAAACCTAACCTAACTAATAACCAAACCTAACCTAACCTAACTAAAAACCAAACCTAACCTAACTTAAAACCTAACCTAACTTAAAACCAAACCTAACCTAACTTAACTAAGAACCAAACCTAACCTAACCTAACTAAAAACCAAACCTAACCTAACCTAAGTAAAAACCAAACCTAACCTAACCTAACTAAAAACCAAACCTACCCTTTTTTTTTTTTTTTTGGTAAAAACCTACCCTAACCTAACTAAAAACCAAACCTAACCTAACTAATAACCAAACCTAACCTAACCTAACTAAAAACCAAACCTAACCTAACTTAAAACCAAACCTAACCTAACCTAACTAAGAACCTAACCTAACCTAACTAAGAACCAAACCTAACCTAACCTAACTAAAAACCGAACCTAACCTAACCTAACTAAAAACCAAACCTAACCTAACCTAACTAAAAACCAAACCTAACTAAAAACCAAACCTAACCTAACCTAACTAAAAAAAAAACCGAACTTAACCTAACCTTACTAAAAACCGAACCGAACCTAACCTAACTAAAAACCGAACCTAACCTTACCTAACTAAAAAACAAACCTAACCTAACCTAACTAAAAACCAAACCTAACCTAACCTAACTAAAAACCGAACCTGACCTAACCTAACTAAAAACCAAACCTAACCTAACCTTACTAAAAACCAAACCTAACCTAACCTAACTAAAAACCGAACCTAACCTAACTAAAAAACAAACCTTTTTTTTTTTTTGGTAAAGCGGGGGAATAAAACCCCGGGGGGAGCCGCGGGTAGTGTCAGACTCTTACTGAACCTGAACCGCTGTGCTACGTCATCCGCGTTTTGGTGTCGGTGCATGGCAGCGCATAGCATTACTTCATGCACCGACCGCGGGCTTCCACTGGCCTCGTTTTTCGGCCAGTGGGTTGCTCTTTCGCAAAATATGTTGGAGGCCGACGTGTAAAGGGCGTCGGCCTCCTCGCTTGATACTGGGACCACACCCATAGCATCGAATGTGGCCCCCCGTCGTGGGTCCTCTACTACAGACGGTGGCACCCCCGTGCCACTGCCCGGACCCTGGTTAAGGCGGGACGGAGCGCTCATGAGCGGCCCTTCGCCGCCCCATCCGACGGCGGCGTATTTAGGGCGTGTCCGGATCGTTTTCCCGGACGCACTCTGCGGCCTTCTTCTGCGACATAACGGTCTCGCAGAAGGAGGGCAGTGCGTCCCACGCTGCGCGGCTGCTGAGCGCGGCTGCGACAACAGCCGGCAGCGCGGAGACGTCTACTCCGCCCAGCGCAGACACGAGTACGGCGCGAGGCCCATCGAAGGCCGGACACAGGGCCAGCGTGTGCAGTGCGGTGTCGTCAGGATCACCGCACTGGTGACACGCTGTGGTGGCCTCTCTGCGAGCCACCCGGCACAAGTAGTGTCCGAAGGCCCCGTGTCCGGTCAACACCTGCTCGAGGCGGTACATCAGTTTTCCGTACCACCTCTCCGCCCACTGTTGCAGATGTGGGCGGATCGCAAAAGAGTTCTAGCCTGTGAGCAATTTTATTAGTGATAAAAATGATATTTTTTGAGTTTCAAACATTCTCACATGCTCTGCTAGCACTGAGACGTGAGTTCTGGACTCGAATCGAATTGTGCATTGCAGTTCTGCTATAGTTCTGTCTAAAACAAAAGAGTTCTAGGCTGTGGGAATATATTACAAGGCAATGAAAATGATATTTTCGAGTTTTCAATCTGCTACGGAAAGTTAGCAGACTATTTTTTAAATTGTCTTTTTTTGGTACAAAAACGTCAGAACTATTTTTAAAAACTATCAGAAACTATAGAACTTACCTGAATGCGAAAGGAACACACTTTTTTTTTGATCTGCTGCAAATTGATCTGCTACGGGAAGTTAGCAAAGCATTTCATTAATTTAATTTCTTGTGGTAAAAACAGCAGAAATATTTTTAAAAACTATCAGGAATTATAGAACTCAGCTGCAAGCGAATAGAACTCTCTTTCTTTTTATCTGCTGGACATTGATCTGCTAAGTTCACCCACATTTTGTCAAGCCTATTTTCAAGTCCTTCAATCTAAATTATCAAATTAGTGCAAGATAGTGGCCACAGCAGAAATATAATCCGACCTTTCATCATGTGAATGTTGGACAAACCTTTAAAACTAGCAGTGTTAACAGTCATAATAATAATATATATGACGGCGAGACGGACAGGATAGGTATTGGCGGAGCGTTTAGATAGTCTTCATCTGCCATATTGTATGTCTTATCGAAATGAAACGCCGCTTGACTATTCTTTATTACGATTACATGCTCATTGTAACAAATTGTAGTAACACGTGCAAGATGAATACAGAGTACTTTGTGAAACGCGGCGAGTTCTGCACTTCCGTCCGTTCGCCATCTCGGTTCACCTTCCAAGGCTCCACGGCTCCGCAGTACAGACCACCCCCAAGTAATTCAGTTACTCGACTGTCATACTTGACGTTCCACAAACAATCATCATATTGTCGCTGTCATCGGTGCTACACCACGCAGGTGCGATGGGTATACGATCTCCGACACGGCCATCCTGATGCTTCACACGTCCTCGTGTGAATCTGTAAAGGAAAATACCACAAGTAGTATTTACCACCGCTCGGTCATCTCTGACCACAAAACACCGCTTCGAGACAATCAGTTATTCCAACTTAAACCAAAACAATTTTCTCTTACAACCTTATGATCAATTAATTTAGAGGGATTTCTGAAGCTCTCTCTCACAAGTATTAACTCGTCATTAACGCACATCAACATCTTAACACATATCGCGATCTTCTACAGTGCCTCCACGCACATCAACACACACAACGCCTCCATCAAGCGTTGTACTACCACCTAGTAACACCTCCATCAAGTGCTACTAAGTCCAACTAAACAATGCCTCCATCAAGCATTGTATGTTCACAGTGCCTCCATCAAGCACGCAAACCAACACACACAACGCCTCCATCAAGCGTTGCATGCTCACAGTGCCTCCCTCAAGCACCCAAACTAACACACACAACGCCACCACTAAGCGTAAGCGTTGTATGCTCACAGTGCCTCCCTCAAGCACCCAAACCAACACACATAACGCCTCCATCAAGCGTTGTACTACCACCCAGTAACACCTCCATCAAGTGCTACTAAGCCCAACTAAACAATGCCTCCATCAAGCATTGTATCACTACCCAGTAACACCTCCATCAAGTGCTACCAAACTCAATCGCGCGATGTGTCAGATACCTGATCATTATCTTGATCATCCAATTCTAAAACAACTTTTCGAGCTTCAGGCGTCCTTCTCAATCTGTCATGGGCGGAATCTAATGCCATCAACAAGTAACGGTCTCCATACAGTATGTATCTACACAGTACTAACAACGATAGACAGACCTATAACGGTCATAGTGTCTCTCTCATTAGTGGGCACTCAGCACCCGAATCATAACAACATGAAAACTGCTCACCGGATGCATCAATGCAACGCAAATGTTGGTGACGTCACATACGTCGACCTTCCTCTCAGCAGCCGCTGTGACTGCACTACTCGTCGATCCTCTTCCCGGCAGCCGCTGTGACTGCAGCACTCGTCGACCCTCCATTCCCGTTGTAGCTTCTCGTGTAGTGCTCCTCGGCGCGGCGCTGCGGCGCGGCGATTGCAGCAGACGCCGGCTGGCTTCTCTGTAGGTAGTGGTGGTCGCGACTCCTTCGATGTGCTCGTTTTACATTGTGACGTTTAGTTTCCTCTTCTTTTGTTTTCATATCGTCGTCAATTCTATGTGGGCAAATCTCATTATTTCTCTGTAGGGAGCGGGCCTATCCCACTTCTGATGACGGCGAGACGGACAGGATAGGTATTGGCGGAGCGTTTAGATAGTCTTCATCAGCCATATTGTATGTCTTATCGAAATGAAACGCCGCTTGACTATTCTTTATTACGATTACATGCTCATTGTAACAAATTGTAGTAACACGTGCAAGATGAATACAGAGTACTTTGTGAAACGCGGCGAGTTCTGCACTTCCGTCCGTTCGCCATCTCGGTTCACCTTCCAAGGCTCCACGGCTCCGCAGTACAGACCACCCCCAAGTAATTCAGTTACTCGACTGTCATACTTGACGTTCCACAAACAATCATCATATTGTCGCTGTCATCGGTGCTACACCACGCAGGTGCGATGGGTATACGATCTCCGACATATATGTTTTTATGACTACAGGTTATGAGGGTTATGAGTAGGAAGTTAAGAGATTCTTTTGGAACTGGATTAAGGACCTTGCATTAAACATTATTAAGCTTTACTTTTTGTACAGCACTACACATCTTTAATACCACGCAGGCAAAGTCGCGGGCAACAGCTAGTACTCAATAAATTTACGTCGCACATAATTTCATCGTCATTATAATAAAAATGCATATTTATAAAAACCTTAAAACCACCCAAATGAAGTCATAAAAAACGCAGTAAACTGCAACACCTTTATATATTCAACACAACATTACGAAGATATCACAAACATCTTAATTAAAACCACGAAAGTTTAATAAAATAAATTAAAAGTTAGTGCAGTAAGTTATTACTTTCAAACAATCGCGGTTCCATCGCAGTCAGTAAGTTGATGAGGCTAAAATAAGTGTGTATCTACAATGATATTTATTTATTTGTGCTTCTTGTACAAATAATGTGCAATGGCGGACTTAATTCCAAAGGAATTTTCTACCAGTCAACCATTGGGTAGTGTAGAGAAAACAAGAAGTAGGTGCATAATAGGAAAAAAAAGTGGTAAAATATTCGAAGAGGAAAGACGACATTAGTGGGACACTATTTTATTTTTGTACACTATGCGGGTTAAATATATTATGTTGGACAGGTTGCCCTGATATTTCACAACTTTATGTCATGAATTGGATATCTGAAATCTAAAAAAGAAAATATAAGTAAACCCTTGTGAACTACTAAATGTACATCTTGATCATTATATTGGGCTTGTATTTGAGTATAAATTGTTAAAGAAATAAATGATTGTTGTGGATAAAAGACAAGAATCGTAAAAATAAAAACATAGACATAAAATTGACGAAAACAACAGCAATTTTAAAGAAAATGGACTCTATTTCATCGCACAAAATCAGTGTGGGCAGTTAGACAATTCATAAATCAATTGGTTTTCTGTACCGGTCCCCCGGGAGTTATCCTGGACCATGATGAGGGTTCGGCAAGTCCCTATTGGAAGTAAAGGCCTACTGTGACGAGATTGAATGGTCACAAATCAAGTAAAACTTCGAAAATTGATTGAACTGACAGGACATAAAACATGTTGGTATTTTTGTAAATAAAAACATAAAAATATTTTTTTGTTTCGTATTTTTTTAACTACGTGTCAGTCGTATTAAAAATTGCTCAAGAGAAGGAGTTGTATCTTCAGCTTATAACATCATAACATGTCAGAGAACCTTGCCTTCCACTATAGCAATTGACAGGCATGCTTGCTCACTGCAATTTGACGTTTTCTGAATCTCAGTTTTCTTCACTGGCTTCAAATAATTGAAAAATTACTTGACAATTTTGAAAAGAGCACATTAGTTTAAACTTACAACCTTGTGCCACACTATTGCTTGACTAGCCTGTTGATCTAGTGGTTAGTGGCACTAACTGATATACCAGAAGTCGTGGGTTCGATTCCTACCCAAGACTAATGTTTTGTGTGATGAGCATGTTCCGTGTCTGGGTGCATTTTTTCTGTAATATGTATGTATTTAGAAGTATATAAGTATGTTTATCAGTTGTCTAGTCCTCATGACAAGCTCTGCTAGTTGACTACATAGAGACTTGATGGAGTTGTTTGAAAGTCGTGGAATATTATACGACCATATCTACTTCCTACAATACTATAGCATTCAGTTCATAGAACAGCAAGACCACCACACCGAATAACACTACCGATTTCATAATTATCCACGTGTTAAAGGGGTTTACCCTTAAGAGGTTTCTAGGTAATATTCGTACCAGCCGTATTATTTTAATACGCATTTACATAAAACCTTATTTTAGCAGACTAAATTATTTCAATCTATTTCAGTACGAAAATCTTTAATAACCATGTTAACAACTCCTTATTTACTTAGAAGATATAATAACCATAATTATGTTTACTTGTAACACAAGCTGAAACGTTCTCAAAATAGAGGTTTATTATACCCATTACAAATATTCACAAACATCGAACAAATAACAAGAGTTTTCCTCGAAAACGGTGAAAAAACAATCGATAAACGGTATAACGACGAAGAATTCTCGCAAATGGTACCAGCCGCCTATTTACGATAAAAAACGTAACAACTCCCAACACTCAATGTGGAAAAGACCATTCTATCATTTTAATGAGATACTCCAACGCCTCGGGATTTCTTTGATATTCTTAATAATTTTTGTTTCAAAAGAACAGTGTTAATTAAATTTTCCGTCTTATCCCATTGAGCCTGATCTTTGCCCAATCTCTTTCAATTGTTTAGGAATTGTGTAAGACAATCTAATTTTATATTTTTTCCGGGTTGTTTCGTAGCTTACGCGAAGAAGTGTTTATAAGTAAATGCGGACGTCTTTAGGCGCACAATACAGAAATACGCTGACGTTGTTTTTTCTATTATTTGTCTGGTTATGTTTGTCTCCGCATCTTTCGTTAATGATCTCGCCTTTATGTGCATGTTTTGTCCTTTGTCCTATCTGTTTATTTTGAGTTATAATACAAGCTGTACTGAATTATTTTACACATACCTAGATGTAGGTAGTATCGCTTTACCTCTACGACATTTTTGAATCTCCTCATAGCATGCATCGTTCATAATAAAAGAGCAGTTAAACCAATCTATCCTTGTCGTACGTTCCTGAAGTACACTTAAGCAAAAAATTGAAATTATCCTTTAAGAAAGGCCAACGGAACCAATCCATAGAACTGTACACAGGCTATACATTTCACGACAATCCAAAAAACAATTTGTTCCGGCGTATTTTTCTAGAATCCCCACATTTCGTATACCCTAACGTAGGTATCCTTTTCAGCGTTTATTCTCTGTACCTTTATTTTTCGTACAAAAGGGGATTTTTCCTACATCTGCCAAATTATTGAGCCGGTTCACTGAATCCTGGGTTTCGCTAAAGTTAATGAAACTAGGTTTTACCGTAGTACACTACTAATTTAATCAGTTATATTGACTTGCATTGAGCCTTTCCTTTCAATACTTTTTTAAGTAGCTTCGACATTTAAGTCGAATACAATATGAACACTTTATTGAGGTTTATAATTATACTTTGTGACGTTAAACATTTGTTGGTAAAGCAATTATAATTCAGCTCACAACGTCAACTCTTATTACAAATTAAACTTCTTGCTATAATAAAACAAGATGAGGATCTAATTTATTTCTCGTTCTGCAGGTCTGCTGAAATAAACTACTTGTAGAAATAAGCAGTACCTTTGTACACCTCTTTCCAATTTAAGGCTGCCTGTCCACCGGAGCGGAGCTAGGCTGCGGAGCGGAGAAACCGAGAGATATTAACCAATGGCTTGCAAGGAGCGGAGATTTTGTACAATCCTATTGGTTAATATATCTGAGTTTCTCCGCTCCGCAGCCTAGCTCCGCTCCGGTGGACGGGCAGTCTTAGTGCTTTTATTAATTTATTTGTGTACATGGACTGTTAAATAAATAAATCAGGCCAGGATAATTTAAAAAACGCCACGCTACAAAACAATATAATTATTTGACCAAAAGCAACAACGGATATCACATACATTTCGTACCACTTCTTACTTCAAACAGTGCATGACCCATAAACCTCGCTCCTTGATACCACTCGGTTCAAAAACACTCTCAGTAAACATTGTATCTCTATTGTCCAAGAAAACTTACATGACGTTTAAAATACATCCCAGTTCACGTCGCCAGACATTCTAACATCGATTCTGTGCCAAATGTAAAAACAGGATAAACAGAAACAACTAAACAAACGAATGTATTCCGGAATCTGGTAATCGAGAGCACTGGGTTACATGTCTCTCTGAAATGTACCACAATGACCTAAAAGAAACCTCCTGTAGTTGTGGAAGCGTGACAGCGCACTACGTGGTGTAGAGCGGCGTCTCTTTCCCTTAACTGCTCTACTTCTTCTTTTAGATCTTTTAGTATACAGTGGTACCGGGGAGATTGAGTATTGTTTGCCAAAATGCATTCTTTTTGGTTGAACTTCTCGTGATAGAGTTATCGAATCACAACTTGGTGACCTATTCTGATGAAGTTCAGTTAAAACTGGACATTTTACACACGTGACATGTTTCTGCCTAGTATACCTACTAAAGACAAGGGTAAGAAAAAGAGTAGAATATTTTACGGCAGGACAAAATTTTTAGTTCCAATTGAATGAACAAAAGCATCCCTTTTAAAAATATCAGGGTACATAGAAGAATTTTGTCCTCGAAGCTGTCAAACGGAAAAGGTGATTTCTTTTGAAAATTTTCAACTTGAACCCTTTGTAAATAAATCTTGTATACAAGATTCCCGTGTCACAATATTCGTTCCCGTACTCCTCCTAAACGGCTGGACCGATTCTCTTGAAATTTCGTATATGCATTCTGTAGGTCTGAGAAACAGCCGACATCTATCCCTAACTTTTCATTTTGCGAACAAAATCGCGGGCAACTGCTAGTAATTTATATAACCGTTAATAATAAGTGAAGATTTAAATACAAGTGTGAAAATTCTGAATTCTATATGCACATTCTTTGACAAGAATATCCAGCGTGCAATTTCAGTTAGATAAAAGCAGCGTCTCTATAATATTCAAATCTTTACTGAGCAGAATACACAAACATTGAAACCCTCACAGTAAATAATTTTCCGTCTTAGTTATCAGCTACAATATAAACGACGTGTTTATAAATAAAACAATGATTGTGCAGTGGAAGTGCTAGGTTATCTAGTTGGACACGTACAACCGGAGCTACCGGCATCCGGAGGGTCAAGCTGAGTCGGCCACTACTATGAACCTGAATGCGCTGAAAACCGTACTAATATTATCAACGCCAACGTTTGTAAAAATGGATGAATGATTGTTACTCTTTCTCGGTCAAACAACTGGATCAATTTTGACGTAATGTAGTATGCAATCAACTGACACTTTGGATTAACATATAGGCTAACCAACTACGTCAGAAAAGGGTAATTTTTCTGCAACTATAACCGACAATCCCGCGAACGAAGTTGTGGGCAACAATTTCGGTTAACCAAAAACGCAGGCAAAGAGCCTTCAAATTAACTATTTGATGAACCATTTCGCTTTTAAATTTACTGTTTTAGTTTAAGCATAACTTATAAGGAGTCAGTTATTCTCGCAGTAGGACCTCGCCCCGGCGCGGCGTGACGCTCTCGCTACAATGACTAACTCACAAAGGATCGCGCGATAGTGTTTTATTTTTATTCTGATTGCATATTATGTTACGACCAGTCTACCACATACATAGTAACACCTTTCCACGTGTATTTTAAAACGTAGTCTTTCAGTAGTGTTTTAGGTAACTGTAGTTTTAATAAGTGCTTTTTTAAGTGTGAGTAAAGACATGCGGAAGGAATAATATCATTTTAATTACGCTCCTAAAATCGTTTAGATGTAATCATAAAAATCTCTTATTAGGCTCTTATCTCTTAGTTTCACCATCGGGCCATATTGATATGATTAAGCGTAAATGCTAATGATGGGATCTTTTAGGTCCTAAATCAAAACAGTTTTTTTTTGTTCAGAAATACTAAGTTCCGCTAAAAGATAGATATGATAACGAAGGATAAACTACGTTTAATTAAAATAAATATAAACTTAAACACCTAATAAATAGAGTCAATTATAGTTACTAGTGACATCATAACTTTTACTAAAACTAAAATACAGTAACTGCAAATACCGTGAAAACCCTAATTTTATTACACAGTGTAACTCGCATTATAGCAATAAATATTCCACAGTTATCGCACCTAATTAATCATAATAAGCGAAACAAAATTAATCAACTTTGTGATACAAATACGTTCAAAATGATTTTCAACTGTTATTAAATAATTAAATTGCTAATTGATACACGATTGCCAAAACATTACCTATTTATAACATTATTGGCTGTATTTTATTTTACACTTTTCTGTTTGGTTAACGTCAGGTTGTATAATAAAAAAGTTTATACAAGGAAAGCTGACTGACACTATGATAAAAAAACTGTGTCATTGTGCCTGTGATTTGAGGATGTCTTATGTTTAAACTTTTTGGCGAAGAAGCTAATAACCTGAATTCTACTCGTACATACTAGCGATTTGACAAACGCGCGCAACTCTTGTAGAAATGGCTTTTCCAAGGAGGCTATATGCATTCATCCTTCACTGCATAGTATAAAACAAAGTTAATGTCGTTGTCTATCCATCTGACCGCTTACATCTTTAAAATTACACAACGTATTTTGAAGCGGTTTTTTTATTAGACATAGTAATTCAAGAGAACGTTTTATACATATACATCAGTATTTCACCCGTGCAAATCTGGGGCAGGTCGCTAGTTACTTAATAAACATCACAATAACCTTGACATAACCCTACTTCAATAAACAACAGCTTATTACCAAAGCCACTTAACATTATTCTTACTTAGCAAATGCTCTCAAACTTTACATCGGTCTAAGAAGGAATGTTCAATCTCACCTGAAGTTTGGAGTTAACTTTTCAATCACTACACTATAATGCGGTCGTTTGTAACTGGCTTTTCGACTCGACCGCGCACTCTCTCAGTTATAATTTTCTTCAGTGAGCTTACGGTTTCAAAGCGAGTGAGTTTCCTTTGCTTTTCGACTTATGAGTGGGGTTAATCAAGTGTGTCTGTTTTGTGGGTAAAATTAGGCGTATTTTTGTTTACGGCTCTTGTAAGTACGAGAAAATAATTCTAGTGAAAATAACTGGTAATTTTGGATCAAATTTTGAGTGCACGGATAGCCGAGTGGTATAGGTCACTACGCCAATTACCAATGTGCGCGATGTGTCGTGGGTTCGATCTCCGCGTAGGACAAAACTTTGACCGATCCACAAGTGCTTGTTCTGAGTCTGGGTGTCTTTGTGCATGTGAGTTGAATATCTGTGGAACCCCCCACGATACAAGGATTAAACTCCTAAGTGCGGGATCATTTAAAAATAATATCTGTGTATCATGAAATTAAACCAGTATTTTGTATTACATTTCGACATTCCCGTTACTGTTGCTTTATTTCGCCGTTGGACTGTTCAAAGTAGTCTTAAAATGATTATCTATCTGTTCAATTCGATATTGTTTATCAAACATATCGAATTACATAGATAGATACTACTGCTTTCTCTTGAAAAGCACCATTGATGTTATTTTCACTGTCAAAGTTTGGTCCTTGCCAGCCATCAGGTCTCTACAATTCTAGCAATCTGATTTACGACGAGATTCTGTATTACCCAGAATAATAGTTTATAGAGAACAGATAGACAGCGTATTCTGGCTATTTTCTGACAGATATATTTATTTCTTGAAATCAAAGTTTTGTTAGATGACGTTTTTTTTTGCGAGCTTTGTCTTACGAAAGTTATTATGATAATATATGTAAACATGTCTTTTGGGAGTAAATGTATCTAACACCTTGTCTTCTACCACAATTCGCTAATTAAAACTATAATTATTACCTTGTGTGTGATGTTTCACGTAGATAGAATTTATTTAATTTGTATTGTAATATAATGTTCGTTGGGGATACGATTATAATAATATCTTTAGAGTATTATCTTACAAGTGGGTACTCTTGTGCGGAATAGTATTTAGAATTATATAATATGTTTATCAGTTGTCTAGTACTCATAACACAAGTTACTCTCGAATACTTTAATTTATGGCTTGGTGGCGTTATGGGAATGTTGAGGAATATTTATTTATTCAAATGTAGAAGACTCTAACTTCAATTGCACCTGTGAACATTGCCATAACCTACTGGATCAAACACTATATCACTGATCTGAACTTAGACCTTAATGTAATTTTGAATCAATAAGTACTTTCAAAACTATTCTAAGGCACCTCTATCCGGTAGCAATCGGTAGATGCATTCATCGTGAGTAAACATAGTGCGGCTTATGCATATCATTCAAAGTTAATATATCTGTAGAAGTTAGTACATAGGGTATGTTAGTTTACCTATCTATAAAGGATTAGTAGCACCTTCCTTTAATATCTGCACGCTCTAAGGGGCCTACTTTCAGTTATGAAAAGGAGGTTTTTCTGCACGTGTGTAGAGTGCCGTTTCGCGTCCACAATGGGATTTGTCACCAAAAATAACTTATCAGTCTATCAGATACATTTCCAGAAAAAAGTGTATTAATTATGTTATTGCGTACATAAAAAATAACACAGCCAGTTGAAATATCGTACTTACATACTTTTACTGACACGTCACGTTGCTAACCCCCAATTTCAAATGATTCACCATTTTTTTTAAAAATACGTAACATCGTACTTTTTTATTGATTTGATAAAAAACTACATATCTACCCAATATCTTTTGGATATCTCTCTGACAGATTAATCATTTGTTAATCAAAAATCCTATTGTAAGTCTTACTTTGAAAAACCGTAGTAAACTTTCAAATCAGTATCAAATCTACTAACTCAAACTACTATCCTAAAATCAAATACTAAACGCAGCATAGACTGGAACTCGAACAGAAATGGAAATGGGAATTCCTTGCTTTAACCGGTAAATGCCAATAAGAAGTAAACTCATTAGCAAAGTTTTTGCGGTGAACCGTGTCGGTGTCAGAAGCGATAAATTATTTTATTATTGAATTGATTTATTGACTATTCAATTTAGAGCCTTGTTGCCCTAAAAAGTAATGTGAACGAAAATTTTGAGTTGGGTGGAGGTCGTTCTTTTTTTAATTTTTGAAATGTTTTCATGATTAGGAAAGTTTTTAAGTTTTATTGCGCTCTTTTAGCTTTAATGGAGGTTCTGTTTTGACATAATCTTTGCATACAAAATAATACAAACAAAATATAAAATGGCATGTCTTATGAATAAATTTTGCTCCTATCAAAATTTGCAGTAAATCTGGAACCTGCAAAATACGTACAATTTTACAAAAAAATATTCAAAGAAAGTAAATCAACTAACTAATTCACTCCATCTATTTATTTGAAGTGATAAACAGAAGTGAGTTAGTTGACTTTATTAAAATTTAATTAAGTACTAAAATGAAAAATCTTATAACTTAATGTTATTATCCAAATTAGCTAAGTGAAAGCTTTGATCTCGGAGAACTTTCATCAAATATTTTTCTTCTGTAAAACTAAAATAAGAAACGTGTCTATTTAATTACATTTGCATATTTTAAAATCTTTTAATTCCTTTGAGATTAAGTGTTTTTTCTGAGTCCACGTTGAGATAGTTCATGTTATATTTATAAAAGCGTTCTGTATTTTATTTAAGTCAAAAAATGTAAAGTATGTACATCTAGTTACAAGTCGTGTTATTCAATGTTAAAATAATTAAGAATGTATATAACTTTGAGAAACTCACATTGGTACTTGCTTGCGTTGAAGATCAAACTTGCACCACGTGCGCGCAAATCCATACGTAGAACCGCAAAGCCACCACAATAGTATTATAATACTCTCCAAAAAAATGTGACTTGTGTTTGTTTTCCAATCACTCACTTAGGGTATGTACAAACACCTAATAGATTCTTATTGGAGCAACATGGTACTGCGCCGATGCTTATCATTTAATTATAAAAAAAAACCTTTCAAACTCTTTTTCACTCAATAGTTATCAAGTTTATAACAACAACCCGTATACAGTATGATAGGTTTGCAATAAAGAATTGAGCATTGAGTTTTTAAACCTAACGCCTAATCTACCTACTCTAAAGGGTTATAAATTATATTACATACTCAGTTAGGAAACTAGTTGTACATGTTACAGCGTAATTCGAGAACTGCCGAGCTTATAATAGTAAGTCGGGTTTAATTACAGCGCAGCTCAAATTTCGCTGAGTCTCTTCATAAACTCGGCTATCCATTAGCGATTATGAAGGATTATTATTAGTACGTATAGTATTAGCACGTAGCTTAAGTAAAGAAAATCGGGCTTATGTCACAAGAAATTTTAACTATGATACGTTTAATTAAAACACTAAGTCTAATATAATAATTATCATCATCGAAGTCTTTCCTCCATAGATTAATTAAAAGCAATAAATAAGCGTTTTTATTCAGTAAGTTTTTTGGAACACTTTCTTTTTTTAACCCATTCTCACAGTATTAGATACATTATTCTAGCACTACACGAATGTATTACGCATTATGTCACAGCAAAGCCATAACCAATTTGAAAAAGAGACACCCAACAGTACTGTAGGTGAATAAAAAATGATGGCATTCATTTCATCTGTCAATAAGTCGTAAATATTCTGAACTTATTAATAGGTATTAATTACTCAAAGTATTATCTTAAAACTCCAACATTATCATACAAACTAAAAGTATTTATTTCACTTCGTCAAGTCCCGGATAAACTTCGACATCCATAAAAACTTTCTCGAAACAGAAAAGAAAGATATCAGCGCTGAAACTTTAAAAGAAAGTGCAATTATTAATTAAACTAGCAGCTAACAAAAACCAAGATTAATAACTATCGGAAGGCGAAAACTTATTACATAACTAAGATAACTCGGAAGGTATCGATAAAACGGAATGAAACGATTTACTCGAGTAACAATCGAGAACTTTTGTTTGATAATAAAAATAGCTTTGCACGAAATATAAAAATTGATTCTACAGTTTAGTAGCAATTTTCTCAAGTGTATCTCCAACACCCGGCGCTGCGTATTTTTCAACAAGTCAGGAGCTAGAGATGTCTGAAGCTTAGTGACATAAGAATCGATTACAGGATGCTAGTCGATTTTGAATAGTGAATCGAATTGTTTTCGTTAGTAATTGTAAGTACTTATTGTTGTACTTATTATGAACTGTAATTTGTATTTTTCTATTTTTAAAAGAATGACTTATGGAGCTTCTTACCGGTTTTTCTCTATAAAAATGTCATTTTGGAATCGCGCAACTAGAGTCTTGAAAGAAACGAGAAAGGCCTGATTTTTTTTTTGTAACAACAAAATTGAACGAATTTGCCTGGGTCCATTTATTTATTTAATTTTTCTGCCAGTAAAGGCTTAATCTTTTAAGAATAGTTAATATACGTAGTAAAAATGAAAAACAAAACTTACTTTTCACAATTATTCGTTTCGTATTAATTATTTAAAATGTAAAACGAAAGTAATAACAGCTCGTAAAAGCAATAATTAAAACAGCGCCACGTATAATTAATTCTTTGTTCGTTAAATGAGTTTCAAATTGACATGGGCACATTTAATTAAATGTTTGATCACTTTTACAGAGCCTGGAACTATACCTACAGTTATTAATAGGAATTCCATGAAAGTGCCATTTAAATGTTATTATTTTTCTTTTTTTGTTGCGTAAAAAACGGCTTTTTAAAGTTAGATTAACTGGTCTATGTAAGCTTGATACCAATACAACTAAATAATGTAATTTGAAGTTCCTTATCTGCTAAGTTTTGAAAACGTCTATCCTTCTGTATTTTCAACTTAGAGACTGTGCTGTGTGCTATTTGCTATACAACTCTTTTTGGAAATTTTTAACGACCTAAAAGTAAATTATTTTGCACAATAAGCCTTATTGTGCAAAATAATCAGCAGCTGTTAAGAAAATACTAATACTACTGCTCCATTTGTTAAAATGAAAAACGATTTCCACTCCACATCCGTGTCTAACTTCAAAGAACTTACGTCTGCTTAGTTCTTGATCATCAATTATCACCTTTAGTACGTTGGAATAATGATCAAATTAGAAGTTAGTGGACAGTTAACAACTTAATCATTGTGATTCGTCTGATCTTTGGTGGGATAATATTGTGTTAGCTACTCTCTGCTGACTTCTTGCTAGTTTAAGTAATCTAAATATTAGTTAAAGCAGTTCTACATGATTTTAGAATTCCTTTCTTTGAAGCAAACAATTTTTTTTGTACTGGTAACATAAAGCTTTTGTTAAGACGTCTAACGATAATTTAAAAAGTATATTTAAGAGTTTTATCAGAAGTTTTTAAAAACGCTAACAGAGACCTCTACTACGAAATATTATATTGAAAAACTATTATTTTGTATCGAAAGGCCAATGTATACAGAGATTAAGTTTAAATTATGTATTTCTCCCAATTTTGTTTTACTTCCCTTTCTCATCACGCTATAGTTGACTGGAGGAGAAAGCCTCAGCCATTAAGTCCAAAATAATACATTGTTTGTATAAGAAGTATGAATAAGTAAAGTGAATGTGTATATTTTGTACATATTTTCGCCCTAAGTACACATATTATAACCAAATAACATAAACATTTTTCTATTTTCGTGTACCAACAAGGTTCATTGACCCTTTAATGAGGCAGCCAGACTTAATTAATTATATTATATTTAGATGATATTGAATCAATACATCAATTTGTTAACATAATTGATGTATATTATATTCCAATACTCATTTTTTTCGTTTGTTTTTCATTAAGAGAACATAGCCAATAGCAACAATTAAATAGAAAATATTTATTTAAATATTTTAATTGCGTGTGTATTTTACTATCCAATAAACCAAACCAATCTATCAATTTTATTATATAAACAGTTACAGCTATTATCAAAACCAATTCACATAATGTTGCAAACAAAAACATAAGTTATAACAAATTTAATTTAAAACTTTTTAGAATAAAAGAATCTCATCGCGGAATCCTACAAGTTAATCATAAAGAAAAGTTGAATAATACCCGCGGGAGATATATTACCGTACCTGGGAACATCTTTCATTATCACTGATACACTTGTGGGAAAGAGATGCCGTTATACACCGTGTAGTGCTCTGTCTCGCTTCTACAGCAACAACTGTCTTACTCTAACAACTTATAGTGGACTTCGTGCTAACTTCTGTTCTTGCTAAGTTAAACTTTGGTATCTCGAAGAATGTTTTAACTAACGATCCTTAATCGATAGTTTTACTACGACGCTTAAAAGTAATTAAAAATGTTAGTAAAAAGTATGAATAAGTTTACACTATTTTAGTTAAACGTGACGTAAAAGAACTTCAGAACTGTTGTTAAAGTTGAGTTGACTGCAGTTGTTTTTAATTTAACTTATAAAGAGTCAAACTTTTTAGTGGATCGTAGGTCATATACTAACTAATCTTACTCACCCGCACCCCTGAGTTACATTCAAAAAAGAAATATAATAAAAAGAAGCTTTCTAAATTCGCTTCCAGTAATAAAATATTTAGGGAAATGAACGGATACATCAAACTAAAATTCAATCACAACCCAGACAATTTTACGACATCGACAAATAACCAACTTAGCAATATATTTTAATAACTATAGGTAGACGTCTAAAAACAGCCAAAATTCGCCCTACGGTACGAATTTTTGAGACTATATCATTCATAAAGTAAAAATTCTCTACTGTAAGTAGATAATTTTTACTTTATGAATGATATATTATATTATATATTATAAGATATATTATATAGCAACACGAATTGCATAACTCAGCTAAATATTTTCATACGACTCCGGCCCTTGACAACAAATACGTTCTCTTACGTACATAACTTAAATGCTGTGATAGCCTAGTGATAGGATCGCAGGACTGCCAAGTCAAAGGTCTCGAGTTCGAACCCCACGGCGCGCACCGACTTTTCGAATTTTGTGTGCGTTTTAGAAATGAATATCACAGCTTCGTGTTTCTGAAGGCACGTAAAAATGTGGGTCCTGCGCCTGATCTCTTTCTGGTCGTGTCGGATTGCCGTCCCATCGGGCTATGAGAGTAAAGGAATAGAGAGTGCACCTATGTTTACGCACACGCTTGTGCACTATAATATATCCCGCGTAGCTGGCTGGTGTCATAGTAACACTAGCCGCCGTGGCCGAAACGGTCCGGACATTAATATAGATATGTCTGTAATCCCGCTAACCTTAGGTATAGACAGGAATGCCGTAAGTACCGTCTAGACGAATACCTTGAAGGGAAAGATAATTTAATATACATCTTGGCGTATTAATTTTGTTATTTAGTAATTTATCTCTTATTATTTTATTATTGCTGATTGCTGGCGAGACGGTATATTATTTTTATATTAATTTGAAGAATAAAATATGTAGTCTAGCTTAGTTAACCGATAAGCCTACATAGATCGTCTTTTAATACAAAAAATACTTTCTGACACATGTTAGGTGCTGAGGTAGCAGTTTTTGTAAAAACCAACCCAAAATTGTTTAGTCGCCTTGCAGATGTAAGCAGTCGCAGCCGTAGGAATAAAGATCAATTGTGCATTGTGCCATGCAATACTGCACTAATGCACAAAAGTGTATTTTGCTTGGCATCTGTCATATACAACAAAGTACCTAAATCAATAAAGCAGCTCCCCTTAAATAGGTTTAAATTACAATTTAAAAGATTTCTTGTTGCCAAATGTTTTTATAATATTAATGAGTACTTAAATGATACCTGACTTTATGACGCTTCCAATTTAATTTGTATAAAATATTTTGTACGCCTGTACTAGGCAAAACATGTATGGGTTTTACTTTTATTATTTTACATCCTATGTTGCATTTTTTTGTAAACATACACCCATGTTTTAACAAAATAAATTATCTTTATCTTTATCATGAAGACTACAAACAAATTAGTATTATGACGTAAGTGTATCGTCATTACCTAGTTTAATACATACCTAATCGCTTCCCACGTATGCCCGTCCTCATCTATGCTTAGATCTTAAAAACCACGCAATGGATATTGATGCGGTTTCGGGGGGGAAGCTTTATAAGCACAATAATACATCAGAATTGCACCCGTGTGAAGCTGGGGTGGGTCGCTAGTTATTTATAAAAATTGCGTTACTTTTATTCGAATCATTTACCTCACCTAAAGAGTACAAAGGAATGATCTAAATCGGTTTATAAACGACGAAGTTATCCACGAACAAACATAATATAAAAAAAAAAACATATTTACGATATAGGTCGAATTGAGAAACCTCCTCTTTTTTGGAGTCGGTTAAAAAGTACTCTACAGACTCAAACAAACAGGCGAAGTTATTGTAAATCTCACTCCCCTACATTAACCATATTTGTGACATCTGAACCTTTCCTGCGAGCAGTTCGACTACTGGTATTAAAAAAGTTTTTAGAGGAAAAAGGTACCTACCTATTAGTAATAGTTGAAGAACCTGGCATAGCTTTAAAGAGCTCTATGCATATAGATTCTTTAAGTTTCTGAAACTTAAATTACTCTCTTCAAGCTTCATGAGACAAAATAAATTAACTTTCAATAATTTACTTTTATGTTACTCTCAATAACTGGTATAAAACGTAATAAATTGTATTATTTTTCTGTTAAACTACTACTTACTAGTTTATTTGTGTACCTACATACCTCATGTCAACTAAGGGCTATTAATATTTAAGAATAACTTGTATTGAGAAACAAGTCTTAAACCGTAAATGTGTTTATTTGCTCATCGAATTCAGCGTGCTACAGATTTATTTTGACCTAAAAGTATGCGGCTATTGACATTTATGTGAAAAGAGTATTTTGAATAAAAGTATACAACCCAGCCAGGCAGGAGTTTCCTGGTAAGTGTGTGATGGACGCGGAATTCATTCCCTCGCCAAGCTTTTGTAACAATATTTCACCATCGCCCTGATACATATATACCGATTATATTCCCGTGAAAAATCCCCGTTTTTTGACAAACAATTTATCTGTTTGGCCCGCTAGCTTTTAATCATAGCAGCTTTATGTCCATACATCACTGTATTCTGACAAGCGCGTGGAAACAAATAACGCTTGAATGGTAGACTTACTAAAAAATATTAGTTTATTAAAAAAGTATTTATTCAACAATTTATTTTGTTTTTCTTTTTTAATAGCTATTTGAATAAAGCATTCTTTATTAACCTGCGCAATAAATAAACGTAATCTGGGATTGATGGCATTTGCATTTAGAATTCCAAATTTGAACTGTCAGCCGTTTAAATGTTTTATTCTAATTTACGTGAAATACGTGCGCATTCAAATATGTGATGTATTTAATTTGATGTTGTGATTATAAAATAAAATGTTTTACATACTTGACTTATCAAAAATATGAAAATAGCATTATTTGGTATTTTATTCAAAGATATCTTAAATAATCATGGCGTATGTAAACAACTCACATTTGTAACTTAAAATTTCTTACATCAAGAATACTGACTCCAGCAGATCACATCTATTTCCAGAAACAAACACTAAATTTCAATAAAGAAATTAAACTAAAAGAAATGAATAAAATTATTAAATTACCTGTGCTTCAATCTGGCATTGCTATCATTTTTAAGTCACCCATAGACAAATCGATACAGGCAAGGGAACTACGCATAATGCCAACAACAGTGACACTCGATTAAGGTTATTACCATCGAGTAAACAGCCTGAAGGTACTTTATTGGCCTAATACTCTTAGTGGGCACACAAGTCATTGCCGATATTACGTATTGTCCATTAATTTGCTGGCTGTATGTTAGACAATACATGTCATATTGTTCGGCCATTTGTGTGCCTAACTATCTAGCGTTTATTTATTTCTATTTAGGTAATATTTGATGAACTTTTTGGTTTTTGGTGTGTTGAAATTTTTTATTTTTCTCTGTATGAGAACAGGTCACCAATGGGGCAGTAACAGGCTGGTTTTATTTACAATATTATATTAACACGAAGCTCTGCTTAGTTTAAGACTAGATGGTTGACGGTGTGTGAAAGTCGTCGAAAATATTACTTTCGATATTAATATAATAATATATTATTACTAGCCCACTACAACAATTAGAAATAATTAATTGAATACAACCTCTATACTACGAACTGTACTAAAACTACTATACGGTAATAATTGCAAGCAAATTAAACTTAACAACAGAAATAATAGAATAGTTCAGTGATTGTTAAAGTTCGAGTTACATGTACTTTATATAAACTGTGAAACTACCACGACACTCCAAAGAGGTCTTAATTTTGCTCCAAAGCGGTTGTGAAAGAGAGACGCCGCTCTATGCCTTGTATATCGCCATCTCGTTTCTACAACAGTGATGGTCTTAGCTTTAGATACAGTGGTAGGCCCCTAGGAACAATTATTACGAACTAAACCACTCGTACGTTTACGGTATAAATGAAACTAGAACAGTTATTAGCTCGATCATTAAATAAATGAATCTAGGCATGCTTATACGAGTATGTTTTGAAATTGTAGGTTATATAAAATGTATATGAGGATTCTTGTTTAAAACTAGCATTTTATTAGTTTTTGAGGAGATAAAATCAGTTTTTATTTTCAAGTTGACGTAAATTATTTTTAGTGTTTTTCGTTTATCGTGATTTCAGATAGATATTATAAAGACAATGATCAATTATCGTTTATAACTAAAAGAACACGCACAAACTTAATCAAAACTCATCTTAATTAAAAAAGGAATCATGTAGTTACAAGACCTTAACAAATTAATTATCTAGGTAAAGAACCTCTTTACATTTACGCAACAACTTTTTTTCTTAATTACCTTTCACTCATCCCCTTCACGCCACTGAACCTTTTCTTTTACTTTTGAACAATGAAAAAGGTTGAATTTAAATAACAATTAGGTGTTATACACAAGTAATTTTCGTCCTAAAGGTTACATAACCTATTTTAAAAAATACAGCCAGTATTTTGACAAGTTTTTTTTTAAGTCAAGTAGTCGCTCCGAATTCAAATTGGCTGTAACGAGAAGAAAACAAGAGTATCGGATTTAAGTGGATTAGTATTTCTTTTGTTTTTTAAATCGTCGCATCGTCGTCTCCTCGCTACGTTTTATCGGTACAACAATTATTTAGAGCGTCGAGAATACTGGGTAATGGCCCTTTTGCATACAAATCTGTGTTTGTTCTATGAGTTCTTATAGACGAACTGTTTCCATTTCGAAAGCGAGATGAAACACTATTCTACGCTTAGGCTGGACTCCAGAATGGCGGCAATCTTGCTTTGAGAGCCAAATCTAAGAAATTTTTGTGAGATGGGCTTGAAATTCGTAAGCTTTCAGTGATACAACGACCTTAGGTACTCCAAGTAGTGGAAAAATTTCATCTATAATTCCGTCCCTGTATTTCCTGAGAATAAGCCTCTCTACAAATTCCCAGGGATTCTCTTTACTCCTTGGAAATCAACACCCAGTAAAGCATTTTATTAACCCCTTAATAAATAACGACGAACATCAATCGACGCGTTATCCCAGAATTGATACTCGCATATTAAATCAATAAAATATTAAATATGCAGTTAAAGTTATATATCATTCACATTTTTAATATTTTGCTGTTGTACTAAAATCTGGTATTCACCTTCGTTTATATCACGAGTCAGATATATTTGAGGATATTCCGTCGTTATTTGTTTTGTTCCGTAAAGTGACATTGCAAATGTACGTGACATAGCACCAAATACAACATGGCGGGCGCTATCAACCATTTTATTTTATGCGACAACATAAATATACAAAATGCTGTGGAAAGATTCCTCTGACATTATGAATTCGAGAGTTGTGATTTGTTTTGTTAGTGTTTCACTCAATCAGGCTTTTTCCTTTCTTGATTTATTTTGATTTTGTAGGCTGTAGGCAGAATATTCTGGAATATGGTGTCATAGAATTATTATACCTAAGTCAGGGCAGTAGACCGTGGTTTAGAAAGAAGTTGAGTTGATTGAATGAGATACCGTATCATTAACATCAAGTTAGCATTGTCAAAACCAAACATATTTGTTATTTTACCAAAAACAATTGTGAAGGGATCCATGATTAGTAAGTTTACCTTAGCCTTGCATTTGAACAGTAAAGGTTTAACCGCCTTCACCATTATTTCCCCATGGGTGGGTGACCATAATTTGTATACGCACCGAGACCTCTCCGTACCCCGGAATGCACCCCAAATCATTCATCCTGTTATCACAGTCGAGACAAACGGCCACGTCTGTTTATGACTGATCTTTGATCTTTAACACTCCTTATTACTATTCTATCAACCAATCTTGCTGCGGGATACTAAAGCACCAAAAAAGGAGGTTGTTTAAGTAAAATGAGGTATCCAGCAAAATACAGTGCGACTCTACAATTATTGGATTTTTTCTTAATACTTACTTCTCTTCTAACTTGGTAATAAAATTTCCATGTCGGATTAAACAGCTTAAGACCAAGAAGGTTATAACTTTTTACTCTATTTTTATCTCCCTGATTTCATGTCTTACCTTTAACTTATATTTCTGAGATGTGAACTGTAAATGATGCCTTCAAAAACTAAATTCCAATTCTTAATATCGACAATCTTTAAGTATGCTACCAATCAGATACTGAACCTGAAAAATGATCAAAGAAGAATGTCACTAGCAATTCTAAACTATAATAATATATAGAGCAATAAAATAACCGCGCAAAATATAGCGTACCTCTGGGTGTTGTTACTTTTGTTATGATTCCAATAAATTTTATGTTTTTCGTCTGGACCAATTCTTGTTTTATGCCCCGCCCCGATATTTCCCGATGATAGCCGAGGTACCATAAATCTGATAACTAACCGGTAATATTTCTCGTTGAATAGACGGCGGTGCGTCCGACCCCTGTTTTCGAATGCTTACATAGTTTTTCATATATTTTATGGCTCGCGAGATGTAGATTGGCAATTTGAATTTTGCTGTTTAAGGATTTCTTTGGTGTCTTTATTAGAAATTTTGTTTTTGAGGGGGATCTCGCTGTTCCTTGTTTGGCAGGAATTTTAGGAAAAAACACATAAATTCCGAAAATCATTGCTGAAGTAAAGTACATGATAGTGGTCGAAAGAAGTATGTCAGCAAAAAGTATTCATGTTTTCTTAGCATCCACTAAAACATAGCATATTATTGAAGCCACATTTCAAAACCAAATTACCTTTCCTTTAATTAAAATGCCTCGAATCTCGATACGATATGACAGTATCCGAGTCATAACGTTCTAGTCAGGTAAATCCAGTAGTTTTTACAAGCGAGGGATTAGTTCCGAGTATGATTAATTAGGCGCTTTTATAAAATCTTGTAGAATCAGGACGAGCGCAACGGGAGCGTGAGTAATGCTTCTCTAGCGTGGTGTACTGCAATATCAGTTTCTTTGCTACCTAGGATTTTTAGAAAGGAGGTTGGAAACTTAAAATGCTGTTTGGGCAATTCTCTCTTTTAGTTTGTCCATTAAACTCACATTAAAGGCGCCAATTTAACTGATTGGCGCATATGCTATCGAAATAAAACATCATACCATTCTTCTTTAAATCATTACTCCTAGTACGATAGCCACAATGATGATGATACTGTACTAAGATTTTTGTTAAAGGATAAAGTTCGTTCTATCCAACCTAAACTGTTGTGTAAGCAAGTAAATAATATTATTATCTAGTTGGTACTTGACTAGAAGAATAACAATAAATCACAGCTTTTAAAATTTAATAATGAACGTTATTTTTTTTACAATTGAGATAGAAAGCGCACAAAGAAGCTACAAAATGAACTAAAGGTCCTAATACGATTAATTGTGTTGAAACAGTCGTCCGTAGCCAATATTCAATCCGGTCAATAGGCTAATAATGCTAGTATTTGTGCTAAACTGCTCTAATTTACATGCAAAGGCCGATGTTGGCGGTAATTGGCTGCAAACTCAATAATAATTAGTTCTTGACATTATTACAGCATTCATTCATTGATTCTGTACTGATAGTAGCAGTTTGGGATTATGTACTACGTCATGTTGATTATCTAAGAAGAGTCATGTGTTTATGTTGGTATATGCGATAGTATTACTGTGTTTGTTTTTACTGACAACTTGAGAAAGAGCTTTTCTTTTATTTTTATTGACTGAAAAAAATGTTGTTGTAAATTAATTCTAATATTGGCTGAAAAAAGATCTTAGTGCCGTGAATTTGATGATAATGATGATGAAGTCTAATATAAAGTGAATAATGTCTACGAATTTCTGATGTTTCTGCAAAGAACATGACAGTTAATCCGGATCTCTGTAACTGCACTGAATCTGAGGTTTCGAAATAACACTATTTTATTTACACTTGAGGGATTTTATT
This sequence comes from Chrysodeixis includens, assembly GCA_941860345.1. Taxonomy (NCBI): domain Eukaryota; kingdom Metazoa; phylum Arthropoda; class Insecta; order Lepidoptera; family Noctuidae; genus Chrysodeixis; species Chrysodeixis includens. The sequence continues at coordinate 11,043,855 of OW796102.1, forward strand.
TTGGTGATTGATAAATATTATTTGGGTTTGATTGGTTGATATTATTTGGGGTCGGCGCAGCATTTCTTCTTCTTCCACACGTTCCTATCTGCCGGCATCTCGCAAGTATCACTTTTTGCAGCCATATCATCATAGAAGTTCTCAGTATCAGAATAATACCATTAACACCAAAATACAATTCATTCGTGTGTAATATAACTACAATTCATCAAACCAACTATTTACCCAGAAATGGATACAACAAACTACATCCATCAAACTCATCTGAAACTAAAATGCAAACGCTAGGAGCGTCGAGCTAGCAACATCAAGGAACAATGCATACAAACTGTTCTAACTAATGTGTCGGTACACCAGGCCGGGGGGGGGCTAGGGGGGAGGTGTCCGAAATCTTCAACTATTTGTTAGGGCGAACTAAACGTGGCTTTAAAATGATACATTGGTGCTGGGTGCTGCCTTTGTTTGTTGTAAAATCATCTGTTTTGTGATGTTGGTGTGTTATGTCGTGTCAGGGGGTAAGAGACTTAGTAGACTGCAGTCTTTATCTGACAATTGTTTTATCAGGTTTGGTACAATATTCTTCAGATACAGATTCACCTGATCAAAACAAATGACAAAAACCCTGTAGTACATGTCTCCTGTACTTAACAGTAACTGTAGTCATCGAGCTGTAATATGATGAATATTTAGTGTATAAACCAATCTGAAAAACTTCCTTTCGTACTGACAAGTAGATATCGCAGATATCTCATTAAGGCTCTTCATAATGTGGGGAACATGTTTTTGAAGAAAATTGTATAGAGTAGTCATTAGGACACAAATATACATGAATACTAGATCTTAAATACAATGAAGGTTTTGATAAAAAATTCTTGTGAGTCTTCTAGATATAAATCTAAAAGAAGAAACTAAATCTTTTACATAACGAATCGTTCTCAACTCAGTATGAGTTTCCAATCTCGTACAAAGTTTGTAGGCCCATAATTCCACCTGTCTTCATCCTAAGTATAGTTTGATGGCAAATGGTTTGTTTTACACGAAATTCCGATGAATCTGCAAAGTTGTAAGCGAGCTAGTTTTAATACGGGGCGCCGGGATGTCGAACATAAGTTTTTTAAAATAGTTTTAAATTGATGTGTAAGATTCGTTGTCGAAAAGAAATTTAGCTTAGTTTACAATCCTAACCTTTTCAGTTATTATTTTTTTTATTTGATATGATGTGCTTTATTTTACTACTACTTATTGTAGTAGACCTTTCATATATGATGCGATATAAGTGCCTGATACTTCTTGTGCTCAAAGCCGCAATATGCATTATTTCATGAGTTGAATAGTGCTAAGAAGTCTCTTAACCATTTTAATCCAAAAGTACCAATTTATTAATAAACTCAACTTTACAAAAGGCTTTACCGTATAAATAAATAAAATGTTTTAAGAAACTTTTACATCGAACAAAAATCTGAGACTTTATCTGGGTTTCCATCTACCTCAAACATCTTTTAAGACGTAAATAAATACTTACCAGTAATTTCTAAGACCTAGGTATATTCTTGGTAAGCTTTCTCAGAAATACTGTAAGCTTGGAGTATTTCTCCCCCGTATTTCACACTTAGTATTAGTTCTCTGAGATTTAACAATATTTCGTAAAAAGTATTCTTCCCTTTTTCTGTTGTCTTCTGACAAATTGCTTTTATATTATACAAGTTTCGACTACAGCCTCCGTTTTCAAGCTTAAGATTTAACGCGTTTAATAAATCAGAGTATAATCTTTTTGTTTCGGTACTTTTTTAATAGTGATTCTGTCAGATATATTTAAGTTTAAATTGCTTTATTTTAAAACCTATTTTTGTCTACTGATCTTTATAGTGGAGACCAGTTTGGTTACGCATTTGTTTTGATAACCCTTTTAGTATTCGGACTATTTGACACTGATCGTATGAAACTTTGCACTGTGTAGCTATTGATTGATTTTCATTGAATATAATGACGTGTCCTAAAATTGTCGTATTTCCAAGTAAATACAAAAACAAATGACTAATTAAGATACCAAAATACACAACAATTTTACCGATACCAAATTCCCGTAACTGAATTCTCTCACATACGTACGCATACATAAAAGCTCTAAATAAATTGACTACTAAAACAATTTATCAACTTGAAAAGCCTTCAATTCAATTCACTTACATTCCATAAACTTAATTCAGTCCCGAACAATGGGTTACCCATAAAAGTGTGACGTCATATCACCAGTTTGTCACCGACTGTAATAACTTAGAGAATGTTGTGAGGGCCATAATAGAACCCAATAAACTAAGCATTGATGAAGGGCAAATTGAGCAAGGAGGTTCGTACCCTAAGGCATATTTACTCGATATTATTTGTCGTAGCCTGTCGCTGTTTATTATCTGTGGTGATATTTTTGCTGTTGTGTTGGTAGTAGGTATATTTTCGTTGTGAAGTTTTACTTGAGGATGGCTTTTCTGGCGAAATAAGTAACGAAGGCTGTTGAAATATTAATTTAATATTATTTTTTTTTACACTTTAGGCTTCAATATAAATTGACGAGTTGTTTTTTTTTTCTTTTGTCAATTCTGATGCAGTTAGCTTGAGTGCATGCTGTTAACTTCAAACAGTCCGGCTTTTTAAAGCAACCATAAAAGTGTCCAGGCAGAAAACCGATACACAAATAAAGAAAAATATGACACTATACACATCTCTACACGATAACCTGTTTTGTGGCAATGGCCTCAGATGTGAGAAGGCTTTCATCAAAACAGAACAAGTTTAAGTTTGTAAAGGTTTGCCACAAAGTTCGCTCGTTTTTGGAACATGTTTAAAACTTGTCGCGCAAATTTGAGACATTTTTTTATCAACATGTTCGTAAATATTTATAGAACAACTCTTTTTGGATGTAATGTACGGTATTTATGAACTTGGTTCTGAACTTCTGGGGTGTAAATAATGATTACACGAAACCGTGTATTCGTTACTGTTTTTTATGTATGTTATTGCCTTTAATTTTTATTACAATAACTTAGTAGAAGCAATGATTCGTCATTTGAATCATATAGCAAGTGTTTGCAAACCAATTTCTCAACGCCTCACAGTCTATTTGAGGTGTTTCTATTGAATAGCAGGGGTATAATACCTCCTTCTTCTACTTTCTTATCCGCTTAGGATCCTAGCTCGACATCGCAAAAAACGTATCTACCTTTCTTCAGACAGGGTTGGGGCTCGGAAAAATTTATCTATAGGCGCTGTTTAAAAACAATAGACGATCTTCAAATTAGCGATCGACATTTAATTTTCACCTGGATTCCAAATATTGGAATCTGAAATCGCCAATCCGCAGTGAGCTAGCGTAGTGATCAATGCTCAAACCTTCCCTATATGGGAAGAGGCCTGTGCCCAGCAGTGTGACGTATATAGGCTGACCTATTATTTAATTTCTATTTATCGATGGATGTGGTTTCAAGAGATAGAATTATGAATATGTTATACCGAAATTACGATGTTTTATATCCATTACAATTACCTACAATAGAATACGTATTATAAACAGCCGATAAACAACATCGTCCTAAAACAAATGAACACCTACCTTGTCTAATAGCAATCCGTACCGTATTTAAAAGTACGCCTGTATTAAACAATAACAGCGCTGGGAGCAATCAATCAGCTTGCACCTAAATCTACAGCCGCCATTATGCCGCGGCCATTCATTTGATGACGTCACGTCATATATCGCTGTATAGCCAGATTGTAAAAAATCCGTTGCCAAATGTTTACTGATGGAATGAAATCAGATTATGTCGTTGTTTGTTTGTTTTTCTCTAAATTGAAGTAAATTGGTAATTTGTTTATATGATAATTATTTATTTAATATTAGTTTTCTTCGTGATTAATTTCATTTATTGATAATTTCGTTGACACAATAATCTAGATCATAAACTTCAGAACTCAGTCTATGAAAAATTAGAAAAAATTGCGGTTTAAGAATGGTGTAAACGAAGCATTTGTTATAAGTTATATGTACTTTTTTAATTATCCTAAGACACTACTGACTACGAGGGAAGGAAAACATCATGAGAAAACCTTGATCCTAAATATTGTAACCTTCCCTAGATGGAAAGAGGCCTGTGCCCAGCAGTGGAACTTATACAGGCTGATTTGTTATATTATTTGTATCTCTTTTAATTCACGGGCGAACTTAAAGGGAAGAACTCGGTCCTTTTTAAAGGCTTACACGGGGACACAGGTCCAACATGCAGAGGCCTTGTTGAGAAATAAAATCTAAAATTTGATAGGGAATCTACCTATATAGGCTGGTTTATTAATAACCTAATTAGTAATCATGTTAATATTACTCTTAAACTTAAATTTAAGTATGCTCGTACAAACCAAATACGGAACACGAAAACTTTCGCTCACAATTATTAATTTGTAACTAACTAGCACGAAATATGACAACTGGTGAACTTACTAAAACCGCACCACGTGTCGTGGTGAACTTTAAAAGCAATTAGTATGCCACTACCGTAACTTATAATTATACACCTACTGCCTCAAAACTAACCAAAAGTGAAGTAATTAAAAAGCGGAAAAGATGATATTTATTTGTTTGGTTGCGATACGTGCTTACATAATCAGTAGAGAAAGTATTTCTCAATTTTTAATGGTATACATAGAGACAGTTAAACTGATATATGTACAGACAGTTGGATTGATTCTTGTGTGCGTCCACTTGCCAAAAGATCCTGGTATTACACAAGGATCTTTTGGCAAGTGGACGACATGAACGTGAGGGCGTTGGTTTGCATACTCGCAACAAGAATTATTTCAAATGTCTGTCAAAAGTGATGGTTTTTCATAAATGACTATATTAGTTCCAATTTCGGCCACATGTCAAAAAATCCTTGAAGCACAATAGTAGCAATATTTTAAAAAAATATTCAAATTCTCAATACATCAAAAAAGATTTTAATCTAGCTCCATAAATTTCCCTTACCGTTACACAATAACATTCAATAAGGCCTACCTTTCATCGAATAAACCGCCTTGAAGGAAATAAACGTAGCAACACCAGAACAAATAGCTTAAGAGCCGTCGCATCGCAACATTGATGATCTAATCTTCCGCGCTGAGAGCCCTCCAAAGATTTCAAATTACATTATTTTATCATACGGTACCCTGAGAACCTACCAAAATCTCTTAAAATCAAACAAGCAACTGTGTAAGCGAGACAGCGCTATACACGGCGTATAGCGTTGTCTCGCTTCCACAATTGCAATGGTGTTACTTTTGGACGTTGTGGTAGGGGTGAAGAGGTTTGACTTCACCTACAAGTAAGTGAAGTGAATCAAATAGGCCGCGTTTTACGGTGAATGAGCAAATTGGAGTATGTTTATAAGTTGTTTCATATTTTTACGATATTATACGTCTATAAATTACATTAGGTGATTTAAACAATAGAATAATGTCTTGTATTTTTTTATAATATTAGAATAGTATAGCGCTACAATATTTATTCGAACTTAAAGCATCCTTTTGACAGAGAGTTGAGTTGATTCGCGATACAAATACGCACACAATCCTTATTTGAACAAATAGCCATCCCTTTTAACAGGCAGTTGAGTTGATTTTTGATACGAATACGCACACCAAATCTTCATAATTATCAGTCATCCACGTGCCAAGAGATCCTTGTAGTTCTATAAGAAAAGTTTGTAATAAGAATATGTACATAACTATTCGTATATCCAAAACGTATTTATTCTACATTTTGCGTAGTTACAACAGACTCTCACTCTTTGACGTTACTTGAAATGTCTGTGTTAGCTTTGTGTTAACCAACTATTTGAGCCACGTGTTCCGACGGAGCTTGATCATACTTTAGCCATCGCTACGGATAAAATAAGCGACTCTCTCTGTAAAAGCAATTAAATCTTTAAAAACAAACGTCCTCATACAATTTGACTGCCATTTTGATTGCTTGGTCACTCTATTCTGTGACGCCTAAAGCAAAGCCACTTTTTTTCTAGCCTGTTGGGCCCCACTGCTGGTCGGATCTTGTCCATAAGAATGACATTTTGGAACCGCGCAACTAAAGTCAGTAACGTTTTGAAAGTGCCTGAAAAGGCCTACTCAAAATAAAAACCTTTTGATTTTGATTTTTCTGAGCAAAGGCCTCCCCCGAATCTATCACGTTTTTCTGTCCTGCGCCACCTCAAACCAGTCCTCGAGGTGTACGTTCAAATCATTCCGCCACCTTATGAATTTCCGTTATTTCCTTACCAATTTCAAATGAATAAATGTGATATTTAAAATATGATCCTCTTTGTTTGAAACACATTAAAAAACTTTTAATGAATAGCAATTCACAAATTCAAGGTTTATGTCGTTTGCCATTAGATAAGCGATATTTAAATTATGGTCCGGGTGGGACAGGTACAAACGGAGTGTCTATATGTAATGAAATATGAAAATCGTCTTTTCAAGTGGTCTTTTCAACAGCCATTTTGAATGTCATGTCGAAATAAAATCCTCGTAACGTCGCTTGATTATTCATTGTCCCAATTACATGATTAATTTAACAAATTGTTATACCTACCTAACACGTGGAAGATGATAACAGATTACTTTGTGAAACGTGGCGAGTTCTGTACTTCAGTCCGTTCGCAATCCCGGTTCACATTCCAAGAATCCTCCCTACGGCCCAGCACAGACCACACCCTAGTAATCTAGTCCGCTGTCTTACTTGACGTTTCTACAAAACTATCTCGTATTGCCGCTGTCATCGGCGCCACAGGGCGTGACAGGTATACCACCTCACCGACATACATATATATACAAAAAAAAAGTTTGATTAAAAAAACGCCATAAGCCAGCCAGTCGACAATTGAGGTACCAGGCGCACATAACTCAAACGGAGGTATCCTTAACAAATCTAACACGTTTAGTGCCGTTCGCGATTTGATAAACGATATTTAAAATTAATGCCCTAATTTGTTTAAGAAGTATTGACAACTATAATCCAACTAGTGAACAATTGAAGTACTAGGCGCCCATAACTCAAACGCAGGTATTCTTTACCAACACGTGTTGTGCTGTTTGCCATTAGATGCCATTACACTTGTACTACGACATGCAGTAGGACATTAACACTACTTAGTACTGTGTACTGGCATACATTGATTGTCACAAGTGCTACCTATGTAAGGTTTCATGTTGCATTAGTCTTGTATGTAAGTAATTGAGGTAAACCATGTTTGGAGTGAAGTTCGTATTCTGAAAGCAAAATTATGTTGTTGAAATTCTGTTTTATTTTTTTTTTATTTTTAATAATAATTTTCAATAATTTCTCTTTAATAAACTTATTGATGAAATAAATTAAAATTCAGAGAACTGAGAATTGTAGGAATTACACCTAAAGCGCGAGCGCTCCCACAGTTAAAATAGTCCTATTTTTATTGTTTTCCGGAATGAAACGCTAATAACATCAACCCACGCCGAAGGCGTAGGGATATGTCGGATTCTGCCAACTAAAAACACCCCGGACCCCTTCTACTAGCCAGAGTAACGGGATCGCCTGCGCATGCTCTGCCTGACTATAGCTGGAATCACATTAGTCCTACGTACCTTAAAAACTCAAAGTTCAGGTAACGTTTAACTAATATTCCAAAAAAAACTTAATCAATGTAGATTGCCAGTAATAAGGATAAAAATTATATTAACAAATCTCACAATTTTCTTAATAGTGACTAGAGTCGATAATCGATAAAAAATCGATTAATGATTCGACATTTTGAAGTTCATTTACTTATTCAAACTTTTTCAATAATCAATTTAACATTGGTTCATATTGAGTCTTGCTTAAAGATTGTTACGACAACGCACCAGAGGAAATTTCGTAATGACTGCTGTGAAATTCCTAATTTAAATTTTCTGCTAAAAATAAAAGGTATGTACGTACGTTCGTATTTCTCTTTTCCTCTATGTACCCAGGACCTTTCAATCTGGGATGGCAAAGACTTTTCGTACTAACAGTACACGGGCGAGGTACACGCAAGTTGCATTAACACGAAATGTTGATGAATTCAAGGTACCAGTAACAGCTTGCACGATGTTCCCACTTGCATGACACTACACAGAAACTACTAATGCAATATAATGTTAGGGGGGAATTCTGATAGTATTGCTATTATGGAAACTAGAAGATACTATTGCACGTTCACGTAAATTTAATATTACTAAATAGCGACACGTCCCAGCTTTGCATGGGTGCAATACTTCTATTCAGTTTATATTCACAATTCATGTATTTTTATAGGCAAGAATATTAGGTTTGACAATAAATTTAAAAGACAATCTCTTCCGATTTTGCATTGGCATTTCCCAATACTCGTTAACTTTTATTTTTAAATGAACAACTAACAACGAAAACCATTCTTAAAAAAGCATATATTCCATCGAATTGAAAAACCTCCTACTTTTCGATGTCCGTTAAAAATAAAACGCATTGCCAAAAAATACTCGAACCCTATTCAATTTTGCCTCAACATCTAAAAAAGGCAAAAAAACATCCCAAAAATCCTCTAATAAGTTGTATTACAATAAAAACATCCGCAAAATCTACATAATCTGTATATTATTCCATGGTGCGGCAATAAATCTTGCAGGAACTACCGGAAAAGCCTTGGCACACCCTACAGCCTTTAATTATTGCGTGTAATACTTTTAATACCGAGTCGCGTGATGCACGAACGCACACGATCATGTCCGAGTGTGCACGATGATGGTCGGCCATTTAATTAGAAAAATTGTACACTTTTCGCGACAGTCATGGGCCACACCTTGTGAAGGAGTCACTGGAAATTTATGCTACGCGTTTAGTAGTTTCGGATATACATACGTATAGTAACTTCTGCATTTTAGACAATGTGACTAATAATTTGGGATTACCTAATTGAGTTTCTTGCCGGCTCTTCTCCGTAAGAATGACACTTTGGAACCTTTAAACATTTTTAATTTGATTATCAATAATGGTACTTATTAATTGATGTGGTCAAATCCTGGCGATGTGTAAAGCCCAAAACTGACCCGTCAAAATCGGTCCAGCCATTTTAGAGATTAGCGGGAACAAACAGACGTTGTATTTTAACGCGTACCTTAAATTGAACAATGTATCGATGGCGCCTCGATGGCCGACTGGACTGGTCATAAGCAACCTTATTCATATTTGAATTAAATTACAATGCCTTTAACTTACTCATCAGATCCACTTAAAAAAAATACAGCTTAAAGTTTACTTAATACATAATCCTACCTTAAAACAAAGACGTTGGCAGAATAGCCAAGACGACTCAACCAGTAAAAATACAATAACAAAACAACTCCATTCTAGCTTAGGAAGCATTTAATAAATTGGGAATAAAATATCTAAGTATAAAAGTTATAAAACCCGTATCTAAATACTCATAATTGACCATAAAATCTCGACGATATTATTTACTGATTCCGGATAAATTGCCTATACATTTTATGAAGCGAAAGCAGTAAACAATTTTTAGGGGTCATGAAACAAAATATAATAAACTTTTCATACTACTAGATTAAATGTACTGATTGTAGAAGATTAAAGGGGTTATTAAAAAACTCGTTGGTTCCATGAAAAGCAGTGGGCAAAGTTTCGGAGAAATATATAGGTGAAGCGAAAAGTATTGTTCAATTAACGTTATTTAAAAAAATTACATTGTGTGAAACGGATTAGTTGATATTTGAAAAATAGTCTGAATTTCGGTCAAAATACACCTGCGTTGTTGTTTTTATACATGTTTATTTTTGCTTAATCGTGAATTGCTTTTCGTTTTCCCAAACGATGTTTTCTACTTAATATAATTTCAGCTTTTATTTAAGTTTTTATCTTCATTTTATGTGTCATATTATCCATGGAATTATGCACCTAAAATGATTGAAAATTTCAATTTATTAGTTGACGAGCTCTGACACTGCTGAGCGCTACCGAGTGTCGTCGCCCGGCTAATGAGATAACTTTGTAAGAACGTCGCGAATATTAAATAAGCCCGATAAGACGCGCTACAAAGTTGTATCGTACAGAAATTATTTATTTCAGGAATATTTAAACGAATAAATGATTTTTGTTGACTTGAAAATTGACTGATATCGGATAGTATTTACCTTATTCGGGGACTTTATGCCGTAAAATTTACCGAAAATAACAAAAAGTAGGTACTAAGAATCAAAATGTATTTTTTTAGCTAACATATTGTGATATATTCTCCAAAAAAAACATTATTCACTAGAAGCGACGGTCAAAGTTCTTCATAACATTTCGCATCGACAAAGAACAAAACAATCTATACTATTATATATTTTATTAAAACAATTTAACCAAGATTTTTTTTTCATAAAATCCTCAAATCACATAATCACCATCATCATTTCATTTTTGTCACGTCACGTGACGGACTGCGCCGTGACACCTGCCCCGTCACTCGGCCGCACTATCTGCTCATCCCTTCGCGTGACACCCACTAATTAACATATTAATTGCCAGCAATACATGTCGTGATTCACGCTACGGCAAGCCCACATGAGTGCGGAAAATGCGGGAAATATCCCGTTATTCCCGGTATCATATTTGTTGTTTTTTTACGGAATATACGAATATATATATTACGGTTGTGTCTGAAAGATTCGTGTTTCGTTGGGTAGGCGTGTAATTAATATTATAATAGGCTAGGCTTGGGTGAAAGTCGTGGTAGCCTTGCGGTTTTATGTATGGATTTGTGTGCAGGTGGAGCAAGTTCAATCCTTAACGCATGCAAGTGTCAACGTGACGTTTTTAATGTTATATGCACTTTCTTAATTATTCTTTGATACTACTGGCAAACGGTGAAAGAAAACAGCGTGAGAAAATCTGGATTCCAAGTATTGTAATCTGAAATTACCAATCCACAGTGAGCTTGCGAGGTGATCAATGCTCAAACCCTCCCTATATGGAAAGAGGTCTGTGCCTAGCAGTGAGGCGTGTATAGGCTGTTTTATTATAGTCTTCGATAAAGATAAGTAATTAGTTGTAATAAAAAAAAAAAAATAATAAATACTTTATTTACCTAGATCAAGATGTGCCTAATTATCTTCTAAAGAAAAAAGACTGGTTCCTAATTTACCCACAGAAATTAATAGCAACAATTATACACCGTGATTTTTAGGTCGTTTTAAAAAAGTCGTCCACACAATGTATCCGCCATAAAATACCTCTAGGCGCGAATATAATTTTTTTATCATTAATTAAAATAATATGCATGAAAAAAATAAATAATACATTGGAAATATGAAACATCCTGTTAAAAATGTTTACGTATCAAACTGTTGAAGATACATGCTACATACTTACTGCGAACATTATGATTGCAATAGTAAGACAGCTGTTTTACGCTAAGGTGAATGACCTGTGATAAGACGCCGCCGCGCCGCCCGCGCGGCCCCTTTGGCACAAGGTTCGGACCGCGCTCACTACAGAGTGTTCATAAAACTGCCTTGTGTCATAATAATGAATAATATTTTTATTCATTCAAATCTTAAAAAAAACTTATTTTTTTATTATAAACGTTTACTAGTCATTGGATACATGAACTGGGCTGCTTTTTTAAAACGACCTAAAAGTCACGGTGTATAATGACTATTGTGAAGTTACAAATGTTATAAGACGTTATCACGATACCTACGAACTATCATTGTCACATCAATACTTATGCAAATACTAGTATTGTTCTTATTTTTACATACGCATTCTCCCTGCAGGTAAAAAGTTCGACATGTAAGCAGAATAGAAAGACTAAAAGGCATAGTCAATTCTTTTTTTTATAGTGTGATATTATACGTATCTTATACCGAAAAATCAAAAACTGCTTGTCGTAGAATTTTCTGTTTTTTTTTATGGAGACATGTACAAGCTTCGAACTCTTTACAATACTTCTATTTAGTTTTTCAGTCTAAGTAAAATAGACAAACTCGCTTAATAAACATCAAGTTCTCTTTTAAACCTGCAATTTGTTTGAAAGTACAAATAAAATATAATACAGAGTGTATTATATTTCATTTGCTCAGCCATTGTACGAAATATCATAATAAGCAAAGTATTTTAAAACATCCCCGCTTTTGTGTGGAAACAAACAAACGTCTACATTTTGTTTTATATTTCCACTAGCTGTTACCCGCGACTTTGTCTGCGTGATATGGAAGATGTGAAGTGCTGTACAAAAAGTGAAGCTAAATAATGTTTAATGCAAGCTCCTTAATCGAGTTCTGTTCCAAAATTATATCTTAACTTTCTATTCATTACCTGTAGTCTTACAAACATATTTGTCTGTTAACACTGCTAGTTTTAAAGTTTAGTGCAACATTCACATGATGAAGGGTCATATTGTATTTTTGTTGTGGCCACTACCTATCTTGCACTGATTTGACTACTTGGATTGACTGGACTTGAAAACGGGTGAAGGTAAAGGGGTGTACCGTACTCTTACAGGCTAAAACCGGCGGAGTGCTTCTCCGCCACGGGAACGCTTTCGCAAACTACCGCAAACCCGGACAGGGGAGCTTTTCTTTTAAAGGGATTTTCTTCATTGACTTGAAGTCAGTTTTCCCCCTCGCTTATCAAGAAGCCGTCTTTGCCTTTATCCAGTACAGAAGACATCCCCAAGGCTACTGCCGTAGGCTATTTACGGTGGTTGGAGGAGAGCAAGTTGGACCCTTTTTTTTTTCGGGTGGAAATGCTCATGGACTTCCTCCACCTGGGGGGAGGCGGAGGGGCGTGCCGGACTCCTACCGGCTAAAAACCCCCGGTGTCATCTCGCACCTGCGCGCGGGGCCGCGGGAATCCGGATTCTTCCGCAGCTCCGCGCTAGTGCTGGCCCGGTGCGTCCGGGCCTCGCCTCGTGCACGGGGTGGTGAGGTGTAAACTCCGTCTCGGGTCCGTCGAATCGGGGGCGGGGACTTCCCAAAGTCCCACGCCCCTGGACCCATTTAGGGGGGCTGGAAAAAGGCGTTATTCGCCCTTCCCCTGCGCCTGGTGCGCTCTCTGCGGCCCGGGAAGGGAGTGGAGATCTCCCTCTCCCGTTCCGCAGTCTCCTTCTGCGACATCACGTCCTCGCAGAAGGACACCACCGCGTCCCACGACTCTGCGCCGCCGACCATCCTACGTACTATGGCCGGCAGCGACAGGTCGCCTCCTACTACATTTGTGAGGACACGGCGCTGCTCGTCCCAAGCTGCACACTCGGCGAGCGTGTGTTGCGCCGTGTCCTCCCCGCATTGGGCGCAGTGGTGGCACCGAGCGTCCGGCTAGTTGCTTCGGCAAGTACCTATGCGGCACAGGTACTTGCCGAAGCAACCGTGCCACGACAGCACCTGCGCCACCCTGAACGACAGGGAGCCGTGCCTTCTCCCGAGCCAGTCGTCAAGTACTGGCCGGATCGCCTCGACGGTAGCGAGGCCGGCGGCAGGGCGCAGAAGCCTTTGCAGCAAGTTGGGCCTTGCGTCTACCCCTTCCACGGCACGGATCCGGTGGCGAGATGAGGCCTCCCGTGCTCTTTTCTTGGAGCTCCATCACTTTTTCGCAGAATTCAATGACGGCACACCAATTAACCGCGCTTACGGCAAACGAATACCCTCTGGTTATCGATTTTTATTTAATAATTTTTAATTAATAATATATTGAATTAGGTTGAGGAGCTTGTTGCGTCGCTTCTTCTCCATTTTTAAGTTTAATGAGAAAAACCTTCTTCCTCTTTTCGTGTCAATTGTACGTAGTATTTAGCAACACCGATTGCAGCATCGTTGGTGAATTATGTTAGATCCTCCGAATTGCAGATGTGCGAACACTTTGGGCACTCTAGGTGGTGTGACATCGCCTGTACAGAGATGCCGCATTCTCACTGGATGTTAGAGGGGTCTGTATGCCCAAATTTACTAATTTTTGTTTGCAGCGACCTACTTGAGTTCTCAGACATTTTAATGCTTTCCAAACAGGCCACTTCAAGGTACCTCCGAGCGGCAGATGTCCCTGAGGTACGACATAGGTGGTTCTTCGACATGTTTTTCGAGCGCGCATGCGACTTCTCCTCTAACGTTAGGAAGAGCAGAGGGAGAACTTATTCAGCGGGGTTGGTTTTAAACAGTCTGATATTATTCGACACATTTCGTTGAGCGCTATGCGCTGTGTTGCGGAAAACATCAGGTACCGCTCCCCATTTGGTAGATGTATGTATGTGCAGCAGATTATTCCAGGCACCTCTTCTATTTCGTTTTCCTTCTACCCTTTGACGGACGAATTTTCAAAAATGCTCGGTTATTGGTCTAATTCTGGTTGTTTGAGCTGAGCCAACTGAGCCTGAAGAAGGTTAATGCTACGCACACGTAACAAAATATTTGCGGGAGTACGCGTGCGGGGCATACTCGTACTCGAGATTTAATAGACATGAATGATCGAATATCGACACACTTTCACTTATGCAACTACTCTATACCATCGCAATTGGTGCACAATTTTGTAGTGCATAGGTACTATCAAATCTTCAAAACTACGTGTCACACACAACAAAATTGCAGTCAACAGCTCGATCATAAAATATAGTAAATCATTTACCGTCCAAACTATTTTTTTTTTGTTTTGGTAGTTGGTTTACTGTCATGTCAGTAAATATCCACAGCTCCATCTAATTTGGATGAGACTCAGAGCTCATAATTTTGAGGAACAACATTATGTTAAAAAAAAAACCAAGTGCTTCTTACAATACTTTTGATCTACCAAAAAACGATAGGAAAAAAGGAAATATTATGCTCGACTGAAATTTGAATTCGTACTCAAAAATTATCAAAAGATAAATCTAAAAAGTGTGTGTCGAAATGAAATTTGAACTTGGAGTAAAAAAATGCGAAGCTCTCTATTTCCCGACCCGGCTATTTTAATTGCTTGATAGTATGCCAAATAAGTTGTTAATATAAATGTCAAAACATAAAACCATAGCAACAGTATTTTGGTCGCTATGGTGAAGATTCGCTTCTGTCAGACCAGTTAAGTGAACTTTAAAAATATTTTAATCGTAAATTTTTACCATTTAGGGCTGATTTAAAAAAAAAAAGTAGCTTAAGTCACTCTCCAGCCCTTCAACTATCCTTACACAAAAAATCAGGCCAATCCATTGCACCGTTTTGACGTGAAAGACGAACAAACAAACAAACACACTTTCGCATTTATAATATTAGTATGGATTCCGTCGAGTTTCTGTTTTAAGAGCGTTTTATTGAAATTCACGTCTTGCACATCTTAAAATGGAGAAACATCTGTGACTGTGGGAGAATACTAATCCTCTTGAATTCTTCTCAGTGCAGTCGATAGGTACCTAATAATGTTACGCCACAAACATATACCGTTAATGGTTGCAGAGCACGTACGTCATGGAAAAACTGCTATAAATTTAAAACTTATTTATGATATATTTGGAAAGATATTTTCATTTTATATGCGGTCTGCTGAATGCACTTCGTTTTTACTATTAATTAAATACCATTTACTGTTTTATACACTACTCGTGCATTCGAATCCAAAAGACATTTATTCAAACTAGGCTACTAAGTAACACTTTCTAAAATTTTTATACCATTTCATGCTTTGTTTTATTTCACATCATTACACTCGCATTGGAACCCAAATAACATTTATTTAATAAACTATGCTACTAAGTAGCACTTTCTAAAGTCAAGAATACACTGGACAACACTCTTATTCGTTCACCCTTTGCCGCTTCCCAAGTGTTCGGTCTGTATAAAGCCACAGTAGCAATTGTGTTTACGAGTAATTTGCGATTAACCTAGTTGGTCTAAATAAGTTGGAACAATTCAAAATTTTAGGTTCAGTTTAGACCTGTCAAATAGGCCGTTACAATAACTTTAGTTGTCTCTCCAACCAGCTATATGTATTAAAACCATATAATAAAAAAGAAAATGTTATTTGACATAACTTATTAAGTATTTTTTGAGCTTAGCTCTCTCCCTTTTGTCGTCATATTTCTATGGCTTGAAACTAAAATGTCATAAATTTGAAACCTTCACAGAACTCATTGCCTGCTTCAGTCAAATCAATCTCGGGGTTCAGATTTTTTTAAAGATTAAAGCAAGATTAGAATCCTGCACGAAGGGGTGACTGGGGTCAAATCCCAAGAGCGAGGTTTTATAGCAACGGTTCTACCACGACCTCTTAAAGTAATATTATTGTAATTGTGGAAGCGTGACAACGCGCTACAGAATGTAGAGTTGCATCTCTCTCATTCAACAGTAACTATATTACTTTAAAAATTGGTGGTAGGGTTTTAGTAATACTATTGTATACTGCTTTTATTCGATACGAAGACTTTCTCCGTCTTATTGCATTAAATGTTTCACACTTAAAATTCTACTCGCTCATCCAGTTTGTTTCAAATAAAACTTGCTGAAACATGGAATTTTAAACGTGAGCATTCGAATAATTTGATCCATTTCCAATTATTGCGAAATAAAAATACGTTATCTTGATAGCTTTTGGACATTTGTAGAAAGAAAGTACGTTTTAAATTTCGAAAATATGCAGTCGATGTTACAATGTTTCGGATTACTCAAAAGGACATGAATGTTTGTATTCCAACAAAAGAAAATAAGACTTATGCTACAATTTTTACTGTACTTATTTATACACAAAATATTTTCTCTAAAAAAGCATCTTCTGAGATCATTGATAACATAAAAAGATGCTTTTGTAAACAGTCTCCCTTAAGGTAAACATTTCGAAAAATAATGTATGTTTCCAAAAACAAACCATTCTCTTTTCTAGATATTCTTTTCAAATATCACATTAATATTACGCTTGTGCATGCATTATACTTCAAATTCACCATAATATTTGTATTTTCAAATATAAAAGCAGTTTAGTTCTCACTCATCCTTATTTCATGCTAATTTTAAAACTCACACACATTGTATGAAACAAGCCACATCGCCAACAGTGTCATTCTGAAACAGTTTTGTTTCACTCACAGATTGGTGTCGGAGCAAGTAAACTCGTGAACAAACATATTATCAGGACAATTCACAAACGTAATTAAATTTGTAACATTTGGAAGTTGTTCGCGAGTTGCTGTTAAAGAATAGCCCTCTTTGTGTGTGAGGACAAAGGGTGACGAAAGAGGAAATATATTAAGGGTTATGTGGTTTTGCTTGGATTGGCTTAACGACATGATATATGGATTTATTAGAGGGCTTTATACAAATTATTACTGCAACTGCTTTTTTCCCGTTTTTGAAAGATAAATATCTTCTACGAGTCGCCTATGTGACTTCGATTGAAATATATTTAAAACTGCTCTTGACAGTAGATTTGAAATTCATAATGTGAGAATTTTTTTAAAGCACAATAAGTTTTCTCTTCTTTTTACGTACAAAAGTGGAATTTTACTGCTACTATCGAACTGTTTGAGAGTGAATATTTTGTATGGAATGAGAGTTAAAAATGACACTGGAAACTTCAATTGTAACTGCTAGAAGACACTTTATTTGTCATCTTTAACATTCATCTCCTTGTCGGACCCTCTCCCCTTTCCATCGCTTTTTTTTTAAATACCTAATATTATTGACCCCTCGGGCCCTGCTCAGGAACACAATATATGGCAACGAAATGCTTAACTTAATTGTACGTAAATTGCTTTTTATTCATATTTTAAAATTAATTTAACTCAAAAGTTATTTATCATGTTAAATGTGACTTGCAGGATCATCATCAGCATCATCTTCATGCCCTTATCCCTCTTTACTTATGGTCGGTGCAACACGTTTTTTTCGTCCATTCTCATCAGACGTCACAGTATCATTTACTCCTTTTTTCGGGATAAAAGATTTTTATTACCAAGCAACATCAAAAGCTTGTATAAAAACAACATTACACATAGTCCCACAGTCCAAATCAATACAACCGTACTGCCCAACTCTTATCAACGTGTAACTTTTAATTGGGAAGTTTCATTGAATTTAAGAGAGCATATCTTATGGGCACAATACGGGTGGCAAGCGCATGAATGAGTTCGTTAGAACCAACTCTGACGTGGCTAAGGGCGCCACGTACACCGAACTACAAAACTGTGGAGTTGCCTTTTGTGTTCGAGAACTAGGAACTTGCAGAAATTAAACTTCGGTGTGATAGGTAATCAGGTTTTGAAACTTGCTGGTTATTAGTATTCCTCACGTGAATGCTCTTCTTGCAATGTGGAGCAGATTCTTGATTTAAAAATAGATCCGTTTTAAATGCGACCTACATTTTTAGGGTTCTAAAAATGTAAGTAAACGGAACCCTATTACTAAGCCTCTGCTGTCTGTCTGTCTCCAGGCTGTAACTCATAAACCGTGATAGCTAGAAAGCTGAAACTTTCGCAAATGATGTATTTCCGTTGCCGCTATAACATAAATACAAAAAAAAATAAAAAGATATTTTGAAATCCGTGAAAATAAGCATGAAGTAGAGTTTCACTTTCACTACTACAATAATACTACATTAAGCTCCCAGGTTGCTTTCCAGGAATAAACTCAATGAAAGACAAAGAACATTCTCCTGTCTTCAAGACAAAAGAATAAACAAATAAATATAATTCCATGTACTGAACAACTTTCTGAGAAGCGTAGTCGCCAAGTTATAATGAGCGCGTTCACACTCCAATCAAATCACGCTCCCTTACTGTCTTAAGACGACGGAGCATTAATTTACTGCACTTTCCTTACCAAAGGACGGTTATTCTTCATGTTAGGGTTCCTTAAAATGGAAGGAAAAATACGGTACTCTTATATGTATAATAGTATCGCTTTCCTGTCCGTCCGACCGTTTGTCTGTCAGATTGTTTTTCAAGATCCTTTTATGTAGGAATGCATGAAGATATCAAACTGTAAATTACATCAACTACTCAGGTCTTCCTTCTCTTGAAAATGTGAAGAAATTGAAACTTCAAAACTAAAAAATCATATTAAGATACAGCCGTTTTTTGCCGCCTTACGTATGTCATTAATGTGTGTAGCTTTAATACTAGGTCCGTCTATTAAGAAAGGCTATAAGCTATATAACACTTAATGCGACTACGCCTCAAAAGGATGAAGAACGCAGGCGAAGCCACAGGGCACAGTTAGTATACATATAGTAATAAAATTTCCAGACACAAAGAGCCAGCTTACTGTCTGCGACAAACTTACAAAACCTTTTTCAAAGAAACTTGCACTTCAATCAAGCGATACTAATTAATTAAGGGTATTAATATTTGTGAGTATACCATTACATTTAACAATTTACTGAGAACTACTGAATATCTATACAAAGTCTTTTTGGTAATGTGCGATATGCATATTGAGGGTCTTCTTCGTAATTTAAGATACATTAATTGCAAATTTCTTTGAAAAGAAAGTTTATGAATTTTAGTGGAAATGGTACTTAACTGTTCGCTAGCTATATGCCTAGTTTCCAATAACGTGCAATAAACCGTATTTCTAACAACGAGTACAATAAGACTGTTTAGAATGTCAACGAATTTTAAGAAAACCATTGCATTCGATTCAGTTTGTGATTCAGAACAAACAATTATCACTTCTTAGGTTTCAGATGAATTTATAATACGCTGCAACATTTTTAAACAGACTCCTGACATACATATTTAACATACACATGCAACGTGTACACATGGAAATAAACAACTTTCTCCAAGAAAATATTTGAAAAAAAATCCCTCCCGTACAAATTAGGCGATTCTAAACTTAAGCAATTGATCTAATTTTAAATCGTCAATCTTTATTTTGTAGTCATATACTAAGTCAATATTAGCAGTACAACTAGGGTTTGTATGACCGAGCTGCATACCAAAAAGACAGTCTATAAATACCTAAAACAAATACCTCCCAGTAGCCAAGCTAATCTGCTCTCGCTCGACATACCGCATCAATTTTTCTCGTCTCCACCGCTCTTCAGTGGGCGAAGTTAAATTGATCATTCGAAACTCGGATAATAGGTACTAGAAACGTTTGGAGCCTGCCTCAAACCTTGAAGGAGCCAATAAGATCTTCGGGAATACCATCACCTCTTAAAGTAAGAATATTAGAGTTGTGGAAAAGAGACAGGGCTACACGGCGTAGATCGGCATCTCTTTTCCACAACAGTAGCAGTCTTATTTTAAGATATCTTGGTAGGAAGTCTGACATTCTTCAACACCTCGCTTCAATACGCTAGTTTGCCTTTATACAATCGATTTCGAACTTTTCTAAGAGATTTCCGTTAGTGTTTTGTTTTATCGTGGTTCTTTTTTTCAGTTTAATTACTGTTTAGATTATTGAAGATGTACTCTTATTGCAAATAAATCAACTACAGCTGTAGATATGTAAGTAATTCAAACGTGAAGAACGTCTATCGTAGCATCGTTTTTCTTTTAATATAATACTGGAAAGGTGTAACGTTTCAAAAGAGGTTATATTATATTAAACTTAAAAATACAGTCTAAAGTTAGACACCGCAATGTTAGATTTAATTAACTTGAGGTTGTTTTTCTGAACTTAATATGATGTTCATACGATGTAACTTTCATATTGCAGTCTTCTCAAACTCCGTCGTTATGTCTAACATACAAGTTTATAAACACGTGAGTTCGAATATTCGCCAACAACACGTCAATTCTCTACGGATGCAATTTAAGCAACATCTTTTGCTTTGTTTCCAGTTTCATCACGCACTAAAACAAACTCTATTAACATTAGCAATAAGATCGAAATTGATTGACATGAATTGAAATTCGATGGACGTCATTACTTGTATGTTTAATCACAATTATGGACCCATTAGTATCGGCTTTTGTTTCAGTAGAATGCACATGTATTGTTAAAATCAACGTGAATACAGTTTCGTAATTAATATCTGAAATGAGCTCATCAATGTTGCCCTGTGGGGTCACTAATTAAGCTTATGAAGGTGCAATTTAAAACCGTTCTAGGATAACTCTCAGACTGCATTGACTTCAATTATCTCAGCGAATTCGTATTTAAGTCCAAGAAAATGGCATTTCCATTAAAGACTCAAATAAATGAGACCTTTTTATGTTGTTATATAATATATTAGCTTTAACGTAAAACTTATAGAATCGATCTCGCTTCAGTACACTCAAAACATCCACCGCATTCTCGAGGAAAATGGACACAATCACTCCTCCCAATTTTATTCAAAACTGTCGTGACGTCAGAGCCTGCACATCACAAGTTTCATACACGTGTACCATCATTACCGTTACAACCACATCATCATATCCTCTTCAAATATTCAATAGATAGACGAAGACAGCAAGCGTTGACGTGCGAATTTTAATGAGATCACATTTTGCAAAGTAACGCTCTCACGTTTGTTTAGGATAGAGGATAACATTTTTTGCTGAACACTGATCTCCGAGACCTCGGCCGCTACCAAAAATAGTTTGGTTGATTGGATTTCGACGCGAATATATGAAATCTGTGGATTTGTTTGGTGAGGCCGCTCTGGTTTACGACGCTGTGTTTGATACTGGCTGTGAACCTCGCCATTCTATGAAAAGTTATGAAGGAGAAAAATTTGTTCGTCGAATTCTGTCTGACAAATTTTCTCTAAATAGTTTTAAACATTCAAAAGATACGGGGAAAACCAATAGACAATCAATCTTTCTTCTTTAAATAATCTTTAAATAATAATAATAGAAACACTTGTAGAAGCTTCTTCTGAAAAGCGTAGTGAAAATGAATATCAATCGATCGTATCAATTGAATCGGTAGCAACTCTGTCATGAATAATAAGAGCAACATGTTACACACACATACGAGATTTGCATAGGTTATTAATCCTCTGTGCGGGTACAATAGGATTTTGAATGCTTTTTTCACGTAATTTATTTTTATTTGTTCAACTTTTATTGTTTTCCTTCCATTTCATGTGAGTTTTAGCTCTGTTGCGTTTACATGTTGATTTAATGTATGCATCCAGTTCAATCATACCTTTGACCTGGCCTGGTAACACACATGATATCACACCATCAAATATGGAGCAAAATTTCGGGAATCACAAATGATGACAATTAGTCCCAATTGACTACAAAGAAAACCAACAACAAACCCGACCACCATACCGAACAGCTCGCAGACAAATATAATTAACCACTAAAATTCAAACGATCACAATATCAGAATCAAAAGTTAAATCAACGATTTAAATCATATTCATAAGGCTCCTCCGAAATTGAACTATAAACCAAATTGAGATGCCATAATAAAAAGTGTACGAAGTTCGCAAGAAATTCGTAAAAGCACAGGCTTTATGGTAATGTGTAACCTTGGAAGTTGAGACGACACTCCGCGACTTTCTCCGTTAGAAAAAACCGTCGTAAAGCCGGTATGAGGCCGGTCCGGCATGAGGGTGCCGTCCGGTGCCGCCTGACTTATGGACGGAAACCGAATTCTCTCGGATATCTTTTACAAAGTTCACTGTTATGGTATTCTGTTATTGGAATTAGTTTCTGAGTTTTATTTTTATGTGGCGGCACTTTTGTAATGCTGATGTCTCGTTTTAAGAGTTCGATGTTTACTGTATCCGTTAACAAGATTTCTAACTGCCTTTTGCGGCTATAACTGATATAGGTTTCTTTATTACAGTTTGACAATTCGTTATTTGACTTGTTTTTTTCTCGTAACTTGTACCAATAACTACATTATGCCACCGATGACTAAAGTGTAAAGTTTGTCAGTGCATTGGCGTCTTCATATTTCAATACTCCATAGCAGTGTTACTAACTTTACTTAAACTATTTCTTATTTACTAAATGTCGTGACTACAAACCGCAAAGTCATATAATTTCGAGGTGTAAAGACTTATAAAGCAATAACTCAGTGTATAATGTCCTCATGACCGCCTCTAATCCAGGGTCTAAAAACTTCGGAAACAGTTATAAAACAAAACAGTACTTCTAAATTACTGTTGTCATATTCCCATCTAATCTGAGGCAAAGTAACTTAGGGATGGAGCTGAAAATTTACACATTAATAGCTAAAATTTTGCAACATTCCACCAATCCAGTCGGCCCAAGTTTCAAATAATAGTGCGGCTTCCCGTATCAGCGCCGTTTCGGATACGGCTGCGCGGATATCCGAAACCACGGCCAGCGTTAGATAATTTGACGTAGTTTTGGTTTTTGAATATGTGTTATGTTATGCATGTAGACTTGACAGCAAACTGTCGAAAGCTTTCATTAATCTCGATTGACATAACGTATTTTAGTATCTATGTACACTTATTACTAAGATGTACACTCTTTCGGACGTAAGTCGCGGACGTGGCAACGACGTCTTTGAGTTGTGGTTATAGTCGGAAATTTCACATCAGCCAGCAGTGTGAATAGACTACAGGACACTCACACACTCTCACACGTCCGTAAGCCGCAGGTATAGATGTTGCCAATAGTTCGTTTTCAGCTTTAGTTTTTGGATTGATTGAAGTTTGTATCGGTTGTGTGATTGATACGGAATATTGAGTACTACTCGTAGATTTAGAAAATGCAGCGTACAGTAAATCTTGTTTTTTATTTTAACATATAATATAATTGTGATGCTAATACTGTTTGCTTTCCAACTTGAATTATAAAACTTTGAACATACTATATTACGATATCATATTTGTATTACATGTAAGTTTACAGTAACTTGTGTATTTACGTGAAGTTTGGTCTCTGGTTAGATTATAATTTAACATAATTATAGTCTAAACAGAAATCTATTTTATAAATTCTGTATATATTCCTATTACAGGAATTTATCGCATGTATAATTATGTAGGTTAAATACCTACATAACTATAACATGTATGTAAATTATCATTATAAATACTTATTCATATGTATAGAATTAGTATACTATACTATAAACGTGAACAGTAGTAATGAAATTTAAATTCACACCATAAAATATCCGCAGTTTCGGATATTTGCGGATATATCCCACGGTTAAACAGTCAAACAAAAGGTCACCCCGCTTTATTCCAGTTGAATATAACGCAACTCTAAGTTAATTCCGCACCAAGAACTTCACGATTGAGACTCCAAAGTTTTATAAAAAAATTAAACATCGACAGAACTTTTGTTAAGAGTTCGAATATCGAATTGTTAAAAATGAACAAACAAAAAGTTTTGTATTTTTGTACTCATATTTGAATATTGAGATTAATGAATATTTATATTGTTAACTAGGTCGTGATAACATATTATTTAAAATAATATTTTTAATTTTTCTATGGTTTCTTTAAAAATATAATAATGTATTACATTGTATAAGATTACAATAATAATATAATAGTTAGCTAGTTTACTGCGTTATTATTATTACTAATTCTAATATTTGAAATACAGGATGCGCACTTAGATTTAAAACAAAATGCTAATAAGTTTAATTATGTACTTGCAATATGGTTATTAAAACGATGCCATTAGATCTGATTATGAAATAAACCAATACACTTTAATTTGAATTTGGAATACTGCCAATTTGATAATGGCAAAAAACTCACAAGCGACCTCATATGTTCTGTTTCTAGATATATACAGGGACCTTTTACCACATCCTAAAACAGGAGTAGGTATAGCAGTTGTCGAAGAGAGAAAATGCTCTACACAGGATAGTGTCCCGTCTCGCTTCCACAAATGTAATAATATTACTTTAAGAGGTTGTAGTACCTAGGCCTTCAATTCCCGCAAAAATGCAGATCCCTTCACGGATTTACTTAAACCACTTTCTTTATTGTTCGTATTTGCGTTCAGAAACACTTAAGGCAAAACACATTCGTATCATCAATATGAAAACAGGGAAAGAACATTACTTTACCATGAAACGTCAGTAAGTTCCCATAGATTTTATGAAAGTCACAGTTGCCGTTTCAATAAGGCAGCACTCTGTACCGCGAGAGTGTGGACAATACTTTTACTACGAACTCATGTAGCACGACGCTTGGAGTTGTGTGAGAGGGATAGCGCAATACCCTTTGTATAGCTTTGTAGAACGGGCCTGTTGGTCTAGTGGTTAGTGGCCCTGACTGCTATACCGAAAGTCGTGGGTTCGATTCCCACCCAGGACAAATGTTTGAGTGATGAACCCGACCATTTGTTCAGTCTGGGTGTGTCTTATGTATGTATTTAGAAATATATAAGTATGTTATCAGTTGTCTAGTACTCACAAAACAAATTACTCTCGTATACTTAATTTGAGACTAGATGGCGTTGTGGGATTGTTGAGGAATATTTATTAATAGCGCCATCTCGTTTCCGCAACGGGAATCGTCCTGGTTCATAGGGTCATGGTAGAGGTACAGGTCACAGATGGTCTCTTGTTTGGCGTGTCACGATTTTTTATCGTTCTTCCTCCCCGTAGTTACTAGTCATGGTTCGCGTATATGATGATACAGCGTTTAAACTTGCCGCTAAAACAGGATATAGTATATCCTCTTTAGTCATGTGTTTGCAACTTTAAGAGTTTTCTATCAACCAGCTTAGTTGATTAAGCAGTGATAAACTTTGTATCCAGAATGAGTACGAGTACAGTCACGAGCAAATATATATATACACGACCAAACAATTGAAGTTTGAGTCCTAGTCAAATGATTTATGAAATCGTGAAATTTTCTTTCTAATTAAACATTTTGTTTAACTTACAATATTTAGAATTCTTTTGCATAATAAATACTGCAAGTATTTTAGTCAATATATACAAAAACTAGTCTAAAATTCTGTAAATTGGTGAAAGCAGCATGAAAATCGGTGTAGCAATTTTTGAGTTCATTGCGAACATATAGACAGACACGACGGAGGACTTTATATTATAGTATGTCGTGATATCATTAAAAAGCATGTAATAGCTAAATCTAGCCTAACCTCACTAGAAGCACAATGACCTGTGACTTGTAGTCTACACGAAACTGACAACGTCCCCAAAACCTTCTGTAGATGAGGTTATGAAGCGGCCTCTATCAAACCATATTTGCGGACTTGATTGGTTTCAGCCATCCCTTTCACTTGACACGAATACGCGGGAACACAATGTACCTAATTTTCGCCCTTATGTTGAGGAACGTTGTCGGTCCAATCATACAGATAGAGGACATGTTTTTTTGATACAGGATTCTGTATTTTGTTTGATGCAATGTGTTTTTCTTGTGAAGATGTCTGTACTGGTTTTGACTGTTTTATAAGATTTAGAAGTGCAATGAAGGAATTGAAGTCTACATAACAAGTTTAATTTAAATAAAAAAAATAAAAAAATAAAAAGGTTTGAGTAAAGCGTACTTAATATTAAAATACAACGATTTTTTTGACATCGTCTAATTTTATTAATTCTCTTAAGCTTGTTTAAAAGCATGTTTCAAAGTTTCAATGTTTTTCAATATGGTGATTTTAATAAAACCGCGCTTTCATAATTTTAGAAAATTCCGTCTATAGTTTGTTTACTTTACTTTTGAATCGTGTAAAAATATCGTTAATCTGTTTAGAACCAAGCGTAAATCAGTACTTATGTATCTGTCAAGCTACTCGTATACATGTAGTGTATATGTTACTATGTCATCCTAGCTCATGATATCTCTAATGGTACGTTGAACTATAAAGAAATAAGGGCATTTCTTTGATCATGAGCAAAAAAGTTCTTTGACATCGAATCAGCAAAAATATCATTGTAATAATATCGAAATAGGACAAATTATTTTAGGATTATTTCAGAGAGGATTCGATCAAAGGCTTATTCTGTTCTTTAAATACTCGTGTTAAGTTATTTTAAGGCAATTAAGAATAAAGTCAAGTCTTTTTAATTAGTACTTTAAGGTTAGATCCTTTTGGCCGAGCAGCAATATTTTTTATAGAAAAGCCTTCAATATTATTGTTGAAATTGGTATAAAGTCTTTGAGATTAATGTTTCTAACGACCTTAGCTATTCTGTCTGTTATTTGCAATTCTTCTGAATCTTTGACCTCTTTTTAAATTGCACGTTTATAGCCAACTTTAATAACTTCAACCATTTTATGCTTTGTCTTTTTATGTGTTATAAAAATATAGTTTTATGTATATGCATTTTTCTGGTTTCGAGTTGTGAAGTCAAAAAAACATATAAATAAATATTCCTCAACATTTCCACAACGCTGTCTAGTCTCAAATTAGGTATACGAAATGAAGTTGTCTTATGAGTACTAGACCGTTAAGTCGCGACCCCGCCGCCGTGTCAGCTCATGATTAAGGACTCTAGTCCAGTCATTTGGTAGTTTTACCTGGAAAGTTTTCCGGGAGTTTTGAAAATTGGGTATTTTATAGATTTTGATATGCTCTTTTCGAATTTTAACTTTGCCACCTCGTACCACCGCCGCTCGCGCCGCCATTTTGAAAAAATGGCGCCCAAAAACGGTTTTTTGGGAGTATCTCCTTTCCGACGCATTTTACGAAAAAAATGTTTTCTACCAAATTAAACTAGAAAAAATTTCCTACACTTTATGTCTTATTCACTTTTTCATAAAATCAATAGTTTTGGACGTACGAGCGCCGCAAAGTATTGTTCATTTGCACCACTACGAGTGTTTCGTATATTTTGCTTAACTGTTCTATTACTGCCGCCGATATTTAAGAAGTAGGTGTCAGGGTAATATGTCACTTTTGAATCGGGCCCTTTCTCTCGACTATTAACGAAACTTCAACGAAAAATTTGTTGGTAGAAGCTATATTAAGAGAAATATTTTGTTTAGACTGAATCATCAATGTACTTTTATTGACGTACAGTGTTGATTATGTTCTTAGATCTATGGCTTCTTATACGGAAAATTGTTTTATTTGTGACAATTTACTTGAAAACCGGCGGCAGTAATGGAACATTTTAGAAAAATATACAAAAAACACGTGGTGGTGGCAGATGAATAAGTAATACTTTGCGGTGCTCGTACATCCAAAACTATTGATTTTATGAAAAAGTGAATAAGACATAAAGTGTAGGAAATTTTTTCAAGTTTAATTTTGTAGAAATTATTTTTTTCGTAAAATGCCTCAGAAAGGAGATATTCCCAAAAAAACCGTTTTTGGGCGCCATTTTTTCAAAATGGCGGCGCGAGCGGCGGTCGTACGAGGTGGCAAAGTTAAAATTCGAAAAGAGCATATCCAAATCTATAAAATACCAAATTTTGAAAACTCCCGGAAAACTTTCCAGGTAACCCCCTTATTTTCTACCAAATGACTGGACTACTCCGGTTAGGTCCGAAACTAGTCGGGCTATCCCGATAAATACGCGTGAGTAAATCGTTATAACGTTTAAGTAAAAAAAACTGATAAATATACTTATATATTTCTAAATACGTGCACATTATAGATAAATTACACCCAGACACAGGACAAATGTTCGTGCTTAACACAGAAACATTTGTCCTGGGTGAGAATCGAACCCACGTCTTTCAGTATAGCAGTCAGGGCCACTAACCACTAAGCCAACAGGCCCGTCAATATCATTCCACAAAGACTACATTTTTAAGTAAATATATCAACCATTCAAAAAACAAAAGCTTGCGATTGTAACCCTATTTAGTTTCTAGTAAAGTCTAAACGTTGGTTAAAACGAATTGTCTAGATATTTGGTCTAATTAAATTTAAAACGGAAGACACCCGCAGTCACACTGCAGCGCGGCTTAATGAAAACCGCGTTAATTAATCTTTCTATGTAAAGCTTTTTAGGTCATGTGGTGGATCCGAACCGGTTTTTTCACTTTAAGATAATTCTTTTTGGCTAATACCGACTTACTTATCTTATTTTGAAAGATATTTAAGTAAAGATAAACGAAAGAATAAAGGACAGGTTACATTCAATTCTACTTTGTTCAGGCAAATTACACATTAGGATTTATTTAGTAGTAAGCAAATTATTGTAAAATGTTGTGGGTACAAATTGAGGTAATAATAAACAATTCACTTAATTATAATTCTAAATTTTTGTACAACATCTTATACATGTACTTACATTCAAATAAAGTTTTGATTCTGTGATTAAAAATAAAAAGACTCGAAATAAAACAAAAGATTAACAATCTTTTGCACGTGGATGACATTAGCATGAGGGCGTTAGTGTGCAGATTCGCAATAAGAATCAACTCAACTGTCTATCAAAAATGGCGTAAAAATAAATGACGGTATAAGTTCCAATTTTGGTCACATGCCCAAATATCAAGAGGAAATTGATAACAAGGATTGAAATATGTTTTCAAGAGGATTGTGTGTTGATTTGTACAGTCAACAAAAATCTATGGTTGCTCTCCAAACATTCAAAAAGTTAGTATTCGACTAGGGGTTGATCCCTAACCTAAATAACTCTAATACCGAGAATTTGCTTAGAACTAGCAGAACTCTAATATTGTAGAGGTCGCTGAACTCTTATGGCATTTCATATATCTGACTTTATTCAGCGCCTTTCATATCTGACCGCATTCTAATTGTATTTAAAGTTCTGACCGATGATTTTAATTAGAATTTTCACTTCTTGTTTGTGTATCTACTCACTCTAAATACTAGCAACCTGCCCCAGCTTCACACGGGTGAAATCATCATCTTCCTGCTCTTATCCCAAGTAAAAGTGAAATATACGGGTGAAATACTGATGTATTATAGTAATACATGTAAAACATCCTCTTGAATCTATCTATAAAAAAATCCGTAGCGTAGTTATCAAAATTTAAGAGAACAGAAAAACAGACAGTGTCAGCGACTTTGTTTTATATTATGTTGTGATTTACAGTTTAGGACGTTATAGAGGGTAATTGCAAGATTCAGAAATATTTTTGTTTTTTTTTTTACCAAGAGAAAGCCACGATATTTATGTGTTGAAGTAGATTAACCCGAAAAATACCACATAGTGAAGTGAGCTCGAGTCATCTACTATTCAATAAAATCGACATAGGTTAGCTGAATACTCTGTCATCGAAGTTTTTATAGCCTAGTGGTAAGACCGTAGGACTTCTAAGTCAAAGGTCTCAATTTCGATTTTCTCGGTGCTCACCAATTTCTTGCAGCACACCGTGCTTGTGCACTATGTATCCCGCGTAGCATTTGTCGCCGTGGCCAAAAACGCTCCGGCCATTATTATTCTCTCATTCAATAATTAAATTCTATATACCTAGTAAAGAGCTTCTACATTGACCTATTCATTTGATACAATGATACAGGAGACTTGAGTATTAACTTGTCACAGGTATTATGTTCACAATGGGATACATTGTATTGTGTGACGTAGAGAAACACAACAGTAGGTACCTACATATCACGTGAATACTCATGTTCCTGTATCCTCTGATGCGGTCACTCAAAAGGTTAAACTGTCTTATTACCCATTCATAGTGCATAGGCACAATGACCTAGGATATTATGCTTTGACATCGTGCCTCGCCTCGACTGTTGCTATGCTATCAACGCTTCAATCTCGGTTTCATTGGAGTGTTCCTCAATTACTTTGGACACAAAGCTGCCGCTAAATTAGACTGTAGGCAACATGACCAGACAATCCTCGAAGCAGAATTTCGTGTGACTAGACAAAATAAGGTGGCAGTGTTTGTCAAAGTGTTCCGGGGCTACGGGATATTTCGGAGTTACGTCGACTCTGGCACTCTAAGGGCTCCAGGAAGAACAGTTTTGGTCAGTAAAAGTCCACTCCCTCCCGCTGCACCCACAGCGGGCAGGGTCATTTTTCATTTGATGATTTTTTTATGGAGAAAATATAAATTAAGAACTGAATATTATCATGATGTTCCTAATTATTATAATCATCACCTGAGCCCGGAGAAGACATCCACCGCTAAACAAAAAATATCATAAAAGTTCTAATTTTACGTACAAAAATAGCAATGCTTCATGTTGCTCACAATTTGATATAGTTTGCGTGCGTGCATATAATTAGGTTTACGTATAAATATAATATTAATCATAATTTAACACTAGGCTGGCATTTCACTGTAATGTGGTTAATTTTGAATATTAAATATTATAATACTGTAATTATTGCATGCTAAATAAACATATTAGTGTTACCGCATTCTGATGTAGCGAAACCAGTTTTATTTATTTTATATCTGCATAACCTGTGTTTATTTTAGGTACTTTTATTTACCATAAAATACAAGTTATTTATTGGAAATAATTTAATTCAATTTGATTATACATGAATGGAATCAACACTAATTCCTAGAACGTTTGTATTGCCAATTATAATAGGGATGATGGCATTTTTTTTTATATTCTTTAAGTAGTAATATTCGATACGTATTTTTTTAATTTTTTTCCATATCACAAATTGACCAAAGTCATCATACCCCTGCCCTTATCCCAATTATTTATTTGGGGTCGGCGCAACACGTCCTCTAGACGTGTTGCTTAAAGTTTTGGCTATGGTTTTATAGTCGGCCGCCTGCCTGACACTAACCCTCTTTGGGAATGCGATTGTTGGTTGTTTACCCGCCACCATTCGGGTGACCCAAGGTGCTTGGTACAGTGCACTGGGTCTTAAGGTCCATTAGTCGCCTTTTACGACACCCAGTGGAGGATATGGGGTGGTGCTATTCTTTATATCCGGACACCACACGGAAATTGACCAAAGTATAGGCAATGAAACTTACGTGTGCTGTCACTCTTTGACTTTGTCTTTCTCAAAAAATTCAAAATTCAAAATCGTGTCTAATGCTGTTTAATTATCTATCTGACAGACTAATTAGATTTATACTTTTCGTATCCTGTCATCATCTCTATTTTGACCATTAGTTTACTCGTAAATAAAGATCTGATTTCCAAAAACTGGTGATAACAAAAGATACATATTAAAAGTACCACTAAAATATCCTTCCTGAGGCAAATTTATATTTATGTCATATTATTCATGCATATTTATCGGGAGTGCCCGACTATTATAGTTTCGGACCCAATCGGAGTCCTTCACAATTACATTTAAAGATATACTTATATCCAAAACTTTGAGAATCACTTGTCATATATTATACGTTTTCTTTTGTTTCGCCAGCTTGTGTCGGGTTGTCTGATTTGATAAATCCTTGCCGTCTGTGTTGTATTATTTTTGCTATGAGCTATTTATTACTTGTCCGAATTAAACGTATTTTTTGGTATATTGTACTGTTTTCTTATGTCATTGATGTATTTTATGGTAATATTACTTTAATCCTCCGATTAGGAAGTCTCGAGTAATTCTCTATGACAAAACTTATCAGTAATTTTTAATAAGTGACTGACGTTGAAACGGGCTATATTTCTAAGAAAATAGGAAAAAGTGTGACTATTAAAGCTAAAAGTCTATATTACCTACAATGGTTTATAATGTTTAATATCTTATTTCAGGTCTACTAAAACATACAAAGCAAACACGGGGACACCTGCCTTTCAATACATGAAAATGCAATTATTGGCAGGCAGTGACTTGACGATTAAAGATGGACTGATCGATGATGGATTGGTCCTATTATACCACCACGATAGGCAGCAGGTGGGCAACACCAGAGAGTAAAGGCTTGGGGTGTAGAGAGGTGCGACATCGATTTCGCCATCGCGGGCCCGGAGCGGGTTTCCTCGTTATTACGCCATTAGACACTTCCACTCCCCAACATACAGCTCTAGCGACCCCTCTCTAGCCAGCCAGTTAAGGCAAGAAAGAGCTGGGAGTCCTCATGAAGAGTGACCCCCTGGGGCATTCAGGTTCCGTTGTGTCGCCACACACAAACAGCTCGCCACAAGCTGCCCTGCGGATGTATGCTCCTACGTAGACCTTCAGATACATTTTTTTTTTACACCTCAAGGTTTGAGAAAGCAAGCTAATCAGCAAGCTAAGCCCTCGTCTTGCGTTATTCCCATGATGAGGTAACGAACCACCCCGAGGGGTTTTCTTATTAATTAAAATATGGCGGACAATCAGAGATGCGTGTTTGGCGTATTATTCATACTGTCAAGTTTCAAAGCAATTTAACTATATCTTCGGTCGAGAAGCGAATCAAAACACAAACAATAAATACATTGTTGTTGATATAATCGATTTATGATAACCAATATGAAATACGATGCTTCTAACCTTGGGTAAATTACTTTGAAATATAATGCTTCGGAGAATAGATTGACCTTAACGTTTTCAGAAATGTTTGTCTTGAAGAGAACACAGTATCAAGTAGGCTTGTTTTTTTTTTAATACTCGACGCAAAAAGGCGTATAAGTTTGACGTGTCTGTCTGTTTGTCTGTCTGTCTGTGGCATCATAACTCCCAAACGGGTGCAGTGCTTTTATTTAGGTTTTTTTTTATGTTGAAGGTGACTTATGTGTGACTTATTTGAGACATGTTTGATGTAAAATCGACAAAAAACATATGTCGTTGTGTCGTGTAAACCACTGGAGCGTCCAGCCGGTCTACCTATGGCCGGTGCTCGGGGCTCGCTATCGCATTCCCTAGCATCACCTCTGAAGGCAAACTTATTCTTCTTCTTATCGTATGGTTTTTGTACAACTTGGTGTCAGAACCTGGTAAAAACCGACGTAGGTCTCTATAAAACCCTAAAAGATTCTTAGTTGTGGCTACCAGCTCTGCAAGTAAGCTTGTTGCTCTGACAAAGAGAGATGAGACTACGCTATGTAGTGCCATCTCGCTTCCACAACTGAACCAAATTTACTTTAAAACCGCACTTTAAATATTAGATAGGCATCTCAAAAAAGCAGTATCTACGACTGTATTATTTTTTGCATAAAATTGCAAAATTCACTCCACAAATCTAGTCCAGGAGAGTCTATACCTACATAGACTGTTATAACGTAATTCTTCTTTATGTAGAAGTCAAAATGGCACTAAAACTAAGTATAAAATGTATGCTTAGTTTATTACAGTACCATGTCTTTCCACTCTTATTAAAGCGTCATGGAGTTTGCTTTTTGCATAAATTCCAGGAGAATCTCATCACGTATATAAATAAGCTTCCTGCGGTAGTTTTAATTATTTTTCTAGTACACTAAGGTAATATTTATTTTACCTCGGAACAAGTTATGAGTGGTTAGCGATTTTCTTGAAGCTCTAGTCTTAAATAGGTATTATGGTTATAAAATTACATAATAACAATTAAACCTATAATATTTACTCTCTAATTTTTTATGAAAAAACAAATAATCACAATTATCCCAAAAAAATAATTATTATTTATATTTTTTTGTGAAACCTGTCTGAGGATCCCACTGCTGGGTAAAGGCCTCCCCTATTTTCTTCCAATCCTTTTTATCTTCTGCTAACCGCGTATTGATATTTTCTCAACGAAAAAAAGTGAGTAAAAAGGCCATTGGAAAGCAGAAGTCAACTTCTTTTCATTATTAATTATTATTTAAAAAAAATACTAGAAAAGACGGTACATTCGAGATTTATAATACGAGAAACCGTAATTTTCATCTCTCTATAATCAAATTCTTTAACAAAACGAAAACAAAAGCACAACGCACACGTTTATCACTCGCACTAACAGTATACCCAAGTTTTCGCTTACTATATCACTTGTCCTATAGAATACCACTTACTGGCATCGTTCTAACATTACCGTCAAACTTGCCGGCACCCTTGCTATATTGGCTGCGTAAGTAATAAATTTGTCGTTTTGGATAGCATGTTTAACAAGCCCAGTCGCCCCGTATTTCAAAGTTTGGTAGTGATTTTGTGAGATGGAAGTTTAAATTCGTTGATACGATGAATTAGAGTTGAAGTATGTTTTGTTATTGAATCACTTATGTATTTTAAAGTTAAAAAGGTAGATTTTTGTAAACGATTTCTTGTTCTTTTTGTTGCATAATGTTTAGACTGGAGAAACCTTTTTGTGTACTTGCTACTTTGTTCCAGCAGCTTTTCGTATTTAAGGGACGACAAATTTTATTCTGTAATAATTTTTTTATAGTGTTACATCATGTAAGGGTTAGGTTGTTGTCAACACAATTGCTTATAGAATTCTAGCAACATTGCCAGATACTGTTAGGATTCTGTACTGACGTGTTAATTTATAGACGGCAAAACAGATTATAATTATCGAATGTCTACAGTGACAAGTCTTAGTCACGTGAAACATGTCTTGTAAAAACAAAATGTCGGTGACATTTCAGCGTATTCTCTCCTCGTAAAATGTTGTAAACATGACACTTCTATTTTATAGCACGAAGCCCACTTTAAAATTAAGAACTCAAGTAAATAAAAATGTAGAGGTAGGATTTTATGAGTGCCAGTAAATTCCGCGTCTGCAGTAACCCAAGACAAAATTGTTCACAAATTGCTAACAATTAGCAATCTAACTGGGCTTCTTAATTGCGCCTGGAAAATATGCTAAATTTAGGAAGGCAGTACCGTAAACATTATTAAGGCACGTCGTTTATTATGAGAAACGAGAATATTCGTCAGGAAGGTATTATTTTTACAGTAATATTGAATTTCGATGATTTGTGACTTCGATTTTGAATAAATGCTCTCGTATTTCAAAAAGATTTTCTTATTTTTCAGCGAGTAAAAGAGATGAATGCTCTAGATGGAAAATTGCAATTAAACTCCTCAGTCTTGAAAACAGATTTATAAAGAGAAAGACAATCAGTAATCATATTATTATTATGGTATCTACGAGCACAGTTCGTTGACCTTTACAAAGACACAAACAATTCAAATAAAATTTAACTATCCCTTTATATAGATAACGTATTCACATCGTTTTAATATCGTTCCTCTACATCTCAGCCCACAATTACACAAGATTAACCTGGCCAGATACAAGGATTACAGCGATTACTTGACGCGGACTTGAGAAGTCGTTAACGACCCGCCATTAAGTTTTAAGTAAGCTAGTTAGTGCTATGGAATGGTGTCATACGTATTATCTTTATTTTCTACGTTTAAGGCGCTCTTTATACCAGTTACTGAAGTATTTAGCTCTTGTTGGTTTAAATTGTTGTTAAAAAATAGTATATGATTAACTGCTTATTTTATAAAAAGAAGGAGTCTCCATAACATTATTCAACCACACAATATGTGGTAGAAAAGCTCAAGTTGAAAAATCTAAACAGTTAAAACAACGTTCTATTATTCTTCGCGTGTAATTTATGGAAGATTGAGCCTTTTCATCCACTATAAATTGTCATAAAGTGTAATAATTCTTTTATGCAAAATGCTAGTATAACATACAAAGACCGACCTCAATAAATGACGATTTCAAAATTATCCGGTTATATAGCAAGATCTGTGTATTTTTAAAAGAAAGTCGCTTTTAAAAATTTTCCTATGGACACAAACTAATTGTAAGACCTAATTTCTCATAACGAAACACTTATCCACCTAAAGGACAATTAAGCAGAAAATCTGCTAAATTCAATAAAACCATTAACGATTAAGAATTAAAAGATAGACAGTCAGCAGTTTAAACCTCTAAGGGTCAAACGTTTGAAATTGGATGACGCTCCCTCGGGTATACGACTATAAAAACTATTCTTCTAGGTAATAGACAATTCAGACTTATTTAATTTAGCTAAGCTTGATTTTTTTAAAGCGTAAAATGTATTTATAGAGTAAACTAGTTGTTGCCCGTGACTTTGTACGCATTAGTAATAATGTAACAAAAAAAAAAACAAAAACAAAAAAGTTAAAGAATTCTGGTGATGAAAATTCTATTTTGGCCTATTCTCAGACTTTCTCTAAAACTCTGATGTTTACTGCTATTAAGTAATTTGCGGGAGGGCCTGGTGCCCTGTAATTCAGGTTGTGCTGCAGTACAAACCTACTTCAGGCACCAGTCTTTCACAAAATTAGTTACTCGTATGTACATCCCAGTAATATATTACATTATAAGTAGCATAAGGTAACTATTGTGAAGAAAAATAAGTGAATTTGAATTTGAATTCTCAGTATGCTCTCTACTTATATTCAAGAGAGTCGGTGAAACCGTTTCAGAGGAGTGCGGGAACGAACATCGTGACACGAGAATTTTATATAGAAGATAAAGACAAATGTTTTTGTAATCACAATAAAAGTAGATATATTTTTTTGTTTCTTTTACACGCTCAAGTTCTGCTTGACTAATGTCTATGGATGAAAGTAGCTGGCGGTATGGACATACGCTTAGGTTCATAGCATTTTTAGCAGCTATAATCGACACCCACACTGGCGG
Organism: Chrysodeixis includens; assembly: GCA_941860345.1. Lineage (NCBI taxonomy): Eukaryota > Metazoa > Arthropoda > Insecta > Lepidoptera > Noctuidae > Chrysodeixis > Chrysodeixis includens. The sequence goes on from OW796102.1 coordinate 11,081,152, forward strand.
GTGTTCTAACTAATAACAAATAGCTGTAACTATAAAAATAAACCTCAACAGAATCTAATAAAAGAAGAAAACTAAAGAATATAATTTTCCTTATTCAAACAAAACTGTTAATTAACTTTCTCGTACTATTCAAATTAAAGTGTTTTACTGCCGTAAGATTGGGGCTTTTTAAACATTTCAGGGTTTTAATTGTTTTAGTATATTCTTAGGACCAAAAGAGTTAAGCAAGCAATACTGTTAAAACATTACTGAGATGCGAATTCGAAATAATATTACGCTCCCTTTGCAAAGAACTAGAAATCGACCGTGAAACAGTGAAACTGACTACGTCTCTAATGATCTCTCTATCTCACTAGCTCTGTCTCTTTCTTACAATCCCGCTGTATTCCAAGTAAATCCCACGAATATGTTCAATTAGTGTTATTCAGCTCACGGCGTGAAGGTATGTACGTTAGTTATCCACCGACAGACTACCGATGTTCCAGTTTCCATGTTTCGCTCGAAACACCGGGAATTGCGGTGTCAATCTGTCTCGGCTTCCATCCAGTCTTTAAACCGGTTAAATCCGGACAGATAACGATTTGAGCGCGCGTCATATGGGAAGCGGAGCGGGTTTACAACAGCTGATAACTGAGATGTTATTAAGAACAAACTGATTTATGTCAGCCTTCTTTTGTTTGAAGAAATTTGAGCAATTGAAGATTTGCAGGCTTTTTTATAGTTAAAAGTCGCCCTTTGCCTCTGTCCTTTAAAATGAAATGTAGAGATTTAATAACGTCACTTCGTTTAGTGTCGTTTCTGAATACGGATGCTAATTTTGCCAGCGTTTTCTCAGTTCATAAATGTTTTGCCGTCTGAACCCTTCTGACCTTAATTATTTTCTGGCACCTAATTTCAAAAAGTTAAATCACTGACCCAGTTTCTCGTCACTAGTGCAGTTCATACACAAGCATAACGTGCACAAGCCTGATCTCAAACAGATATCTGTGGGCCATCCAAATATTTGTTTTGAGGGATCCAACCCTTCACTAGAAGCCGCTTAGCCAATCACGCCGCCGATATTGCTTTCGGCAGCCTTTGAGAACCCGCTAAGCTTTCATCGTCGCCCGAGCTCTACCACACCAAATTCACTAGTACTGCACTTTATGTTATATTAGGATTGTTATAGTCTTCGATTGCCAAATTACCCACGTAGGATCCGATGTTCGTAACCAGCCGTTAGGTAGATATTGTGTAGTCTTATATCGAGTTCATCCCATTAAAGGCAGCAGAAAAGCTTCGAATGGCCTTGTTATCTTATCAGACCGTTGCCAAATGTAATTGGGTAGATGTACAGATATTTTTGATGTGCACCGTTTTGCTTTTAATGGTATTGTGAGGAATAAAATGTTAAGAGCCAGTTCGGTTCGCGTTATTGTTGGGATGAGCTGGTTTTTACATTGTTCCGTTCCAAGTATCGCCCTCGTTTTTGCGTATCATATAATACAAAAATGAGGTCGAGTGTAATTACTAGAATATAGTTTTATCGTTTCGCATCGCTGTATTGCTTCACATTTATTAGAAAATTCACTTAAAAACTGTAACCTCCTTTTTAACTTTGTTGTATTCATTTCAACAACGCTGGCTAGTTGTAACGAAGATTTCTCTGAAAAAATAAAAATCGAATCCGTATTTATTGAAATAATCATTACCTTCAGTATTCAGCGAAGCCTCTCCAGTTTAACGGAAAGCAAATACTTGAGTTAAAACAATTCACCTTGTTCTTGCATAACATCTTGAAGACTTAGGCGTAACTAAAGCACTCGGGTAGAAAGTCGTCAGCCATCCAGGCAAACTTCTGTAACAGACTTAAGTGAAGTCGTGAAAGAAATCAAAGGTAGAAGGAAGATGCTCCGGCAACTATTTGTAAACTCGACAGCGTCCGTAGCTCACGAGAAACTCGACGAGTTTTATGTTGGATTCCCAGTTTATTTAAGTATTCGATGTCTATGGGAAATGTTTGAACAGATGTTAGAAGTTTGTCGATTTTGCGACACAATAGTTGATTTACTTGAGTATCTATGGAGCTGTGTTGATGTTTTATTTTTCTAAAGCATTCAATGATGATTTAATACGAGTAGGTGCATGTGTTACAAGCCGGAATGCTAAAAAAAAATGCAGCTTTAACAGTGTATTATTTGAAGTCAAAGACAAGAACACTTAATTTTGTCTAAAATAATATTTTACTATTAATAATAAAGCAGACAGTATGGTTGAAAGAAGCAAATAGGAAAATTAAAACACTAACGTAATTGCTGCACCTAATTAGCTTTATGAATAAAGTAATATAAAAGTAAAGTAAAACTAACAAAGGCACTTAAAAGTAATTAGATATAGGAAAATATAAAAGCCCGCATAGTAGGTCAACTAGTCTTTTGTATAATGGAAACTCAAGGAATAATGAACAATATTTATAAAGGAGGTTTCTACTGAGACAGTTTTAATAGCACCTCCTTGAAACTTTGAAACGCTTGCCTATTAAAATTTTAGCAATCACTTGCAATTTTTATGGCCAGTTACCGTTTTGGGGACGAGCAAATGAATATACTTTTTATTTCTTAAAGAATTTCTGCACGAATTTCAAAAACATCTATTTTAAAATGCGTCGCGTGAGCGAGAGGAAGTAAATTGAATAGTTGTGTGAGAGCGAAGCATTGCTTTGTTATGCTAGCAAACATGCTATGCTCCTCATTGCGAGCTTTTATTTATTCTTCTTCAATTTATGAGCACATAGAATAGATGAGAATAGAATACCAGTCTTAGGAGACGAAATTTGCAGCTCTTAATAATACTTTAGTTTGTCATATGACCCAGCAAGATAACTGTGAACTTTTATTACTGCAGTTCTTCATAAAGAAACGTTGATAACAATAGTTATGCCTTCAAATATTATAATATACATTGACTTTAAGCGGTTCTTGAAGGGAAACAGTTAATGTTCCCTTTTAAGATTACTAGAAACAAAAGTAAATAGCCACGAGCAAAAACATGTAAACACGATTAAACAATTGAAGCTTAAGTCCTAGTCAAATGACGCATGAAATTGTGAAGTTTCCTTTCAAATTTTAAAGCGCCATTTACATGATGCAAGTTTCTTGCCTGTTGCATACAATAAAATTGAAGCAATAAATTACTTGCATGGTCTAAACAGTACGTAACATTTTGATCTTTTGCGCAAGTATTGCTTGCCAAAATTTTCTTAGTGTAAACAGCACATACAAAAATTTCTAAAGCAATTCTTGCATTCAATATTGTTAGTTTTTTCTTCATTTCATTTAATTTATGGTGTCTCTCAAACGAGGTTGACACTGTTTGTTTATGGTCACAACAGTTTTTTAATAAACAGACTCTTTACAAAACCTTCCAACACTTGAATGAAAAATTTGACAACGCAAATACATGCAATACTTGAAGCAACCCGCGAATGAATGGTACAAGCACATACAACTCTCTGTTTAGACAAGTCAAAACTTGAAAGCAATAATCTCCTAAACATTGTTGTATTGGTCTAAACAAAAGACATTTGCAACTATTTCTTGTCAAGACTTGCATTCAATAATTGCGTTCAATTTTTTTACTTGTATCCACGTGTAAACAGTTGCGTACAATTATTGAAGGGCAATTATCGCACGTCATTTATGACATTCAATAATTGCACTTGAACGTACAAGAAAATTGTATCGTCTAAATCACGCTTACGCTTAGCTTACAATAATATTCCATAACAGTTTTAGAAATTTCGCGAAATCTACTGCAACTGTTATGATATGTAAGGCTTTTTTCTTACACATTCTAAAAAAGCTTACATACCAACATTATTATAACTATACTAATGAAGGACTAAATTACAAATAATGTGTTTTCTTCCACAGATAAAAATATTAATTGTTGTAAATTGTAAGGCTCTACTTGTCGCTTTGTTAGTTGTTGGTCATATATTTTATTCTACAGTAGTCTTTACTCTACTTATTACTTCACGTCAACATTCGCCACGCAATCACACATTAATTCTACTCGTAAACATGTTTTACCACACCCAACGTTTACTCCCGAATATTACAGTAATTTATTTGTTTAAACATTACAGTAACATCATAAATAAGAGTAAGTATACTAATATATCGTTCATGATAATCATCTGTGGGTTTTTGCACAATATTATGTACCTACGTGTATAACAAATCATTACACAATAAACTGTGCGAAAAATCTCATTAAAACATATTTTACGAACAAATGCCAGATGAAACATAAAGTCCGTTCGCAAGTTAAACTAGAATATTTTACACAATGTTAATACTACAAATTGGACTATTTGACCCTTCATCAGACCCTAGATATCCCTTTATTATGTCTATAAATTCCTTTATTTTGGGTCACTTCAGGACAAACTTATTTCGTTTCATATCCAAAGTGGCGTAATTCAAAAACATAGATAGAGCTACTTAGCACTTGCGAGAAGCTTAGGTATTCTAGATTTCCAGATATCTGGCGTACTCTTAGAGCATGTGTTTGTGTTAACTGTATCAAAGTGGTATTGCTTAGTATGTTCTCAAGCGCGCTCAGACAAATATTGTCTTTCTTGAAGCGTTTTGAAAGCCTATCGTTGAATTAGCTTTTCTCATCATTGATTAGTGATGCTGAGTTAGTCAAAGGGCATATAAGACAGACAGTAATTGGTTAAACGGTAAATTAAAAAGGTTTCTCAAGTAGAGAAACACTACATAGGCACCTTCTGCAGTTCAGCTGATTGAAACTTTTATAAATGTTTCTTTTTGTAATTGCCAACAGGTTTTTTATCATTTATTATAGCGATAGACTATAAAGAAATGATCCCTGTAATCATTGTAATCAACAACAATAATATTGACATCGAAAATAAAGGTTAATAGCATAATTTCCTTTAGCAATACAAACGACATTCTCCACTAGTACGTTCTCTCATTTCACGTGGGCACGGTCAATTGATTCCTTTGTCCTTTGCCCACAGTCGGGCTGAATTTTCCGATTCGTTGACAGACTGTGAACGTACAACCGAGTTTCTCATAAACATTATGTGAGAAATGAACCTTTATTATTTCGCTTTAGCATTCAGTTGGAGACGGAATTGAATGAGCTTGGCTTTGTGTTATTTGGACGTCGTGTGTAGCTGTTTTGTTTTTTTTTAATCAAGGCCAGTATCATATTTTGTTAGCTACAAAAATAGTATAGTTTTTCAGTTTTTCTAACGACCCGTTCCAATTTATGTTGTTACAAGATTCTTTCACATTTTTTTCTGTTATTCCCTTCTTTATTTCAGTTTTATTTTCATAAATATAGGTAAGTACAATTAGAACAAGCATTGTTGTCTTATTACTAAATTGAATATCTAGTATTTGCCTACGCAAGTACCTATTCTACATAGCCATCTAGCTAGGTACCTACTCTGTAAACCTTACGAGGTGAAATGTTAAACGAGCTTACGAATATTTTACGAATCTTGCTACTAACTTACTAATCGTAATTCTTACCTACTTTATTTCTTTAGATTGGTAGGCCTTTAGTATGGGGCGGTACCTGTGTCGATACTCTTGCGCCATCTCATTTTCCCGGTTCATCAAGCTGTGCTGGCGCTGCTGCTGCGGCTGCTGAGGACCTAAAACGGCAATATAGTAGGTAATTATTTGTTTGAGCCGATTGGGATCGAAACTCTTGGACTGTAGGGCCCGAGTTCAAGTCGTTTTTTAAAGACCTTGCGAAGCGCCTTTTTGACACTCGTCATGACCCAAAGGCTGGCTTTTACCTCGCACATAGGATAAGCATTGCCATCCAACGTGACAATGCCGCCAGCCATTTAGGCACACTACTACTACACTAATAAATTGAATAATAAAGAACTCTTTAGGTACATATTTTTTTCTACCTACTTACATAATTTTATTTTAATGTAAAAACCTACAGTACCTAGATATTTAATCACGAGCTACATAAATAAACATACACATAATACGGAATTTTCGTAAATTCCTTTTTAACTTAACGAATTTAGATTTTCCATTAGATCAAAACGAGCGAAACACTTCGGAGTAATTCTAAGAATTTACATTTAAAAGTGTATTCATGTCGCTTCGCCGGTCTCGCGGTCTGCGGTGCTGTGGCTTTCAGGTCCTGGCGCTTTATCAACTTAAGATAAAGCTGAATTCATTTTATTGTTTATTTACCTAAACATAAACAGCTGGTAGATGAATACTGATTTGTTTCTTTTTTTTTGTACCTACTTGTTGGAACTCAGATACATACCTACGTATTAAGATAGTTAGAGAGGTTTTATGTAGACAGATATAACTACTAAGTAAGTAGGTATATTTTATGTCCCTTTCGCACCTTATGAGATGAAATGAGAGCACCAAATCCTTAAGGGCTTTAGCAATCAGTGAACTGAGTGGATATAAATAGACCACCCATCACTACCTGATCATCTCACTCATCACTACATCTCAAGAAGTATTAAGCTTTTGAATAATCCGGAAGTCAAAGATCATCTGGTTACCCTTAACCTTAAGGCACATTCCAGTCCTTATTGCGTCACTAACAAAAGTGACGGTTAGACTAAATTTATATCAGCGCCATCTTTGAGTATTGTCATGAACTACAAACACCAACTGTTTTGTTGAAGTTATGGGGCATATACCTTGTAAAATATAGCTTGATACCTGTGACATTACCGAACGTTTTATGAAGACAGCTACAACCCAAATTTTATTTTTAAAAGTTCAAATTTTTTAACATAAAAACGACGTTTGTGTATAAAAATAAAACGCATTTTTAAAAACAGTCATGTAATTATAAAGATACCAGTAAAAATATGAGTAATTTAAATAATATTTAATATTTCTTAAATAATTTTTGGTTCTTAGCTTACTTTATAAATGCACTTTGAAGAGCTCTAGGGACGTGCAAGTGATTGACAGATGATTATCGATAAAATAATACTATGAAAATTTCACTAGTATAAAATGTAGTTATTTAGTTTGTAAATAATGGTTTCACGTGCTGGAAACAAGCGGGCGCCATCGTTTTTGAGTCAGGACGAGTGCTGACGCGATGCAGACGCCTTGTATACGCTACCATTGTTTTGTTGATATTTGTGTTACTATGGTGTTATTTGTGTTACTTTGTTTGGTGATACCTTTTTTTGGTTTGCCAAAATGCCGAAAAGACAAAAAAAGACTGTTTTGAATAGTGAGTGTCGCGAATTTGTGATCCGTTTGCGCGATTATTTTGAATTATTTTTGTTTTGTTTCATTTAAATCAACTACAAATATATTTATTTTAAATTTACATGTTTACAATGACAATGACTACAATGTCACTTTTAATAAAACTCATGACGTCACAGACATCGATAAGCTACGAAACACGCCTCCATCCCTAGTAATGTCATTCCGACAAACGTCACAGGTATCAAGCTATATTTTACAAGGTATAGATTCAAAAGGATGAGAAGGTCGTTTCTTTTTTTAGATTTTAAAATAATAATAACTTATTTTAATAAAAACATGTTCTTACTATTTCACAACATTCCATAAAAATATATATCTAAAATAAAATAAAGCTTTAATAATAACACTACGACCATATTCAAAAATAATTAAGTAATCAGTTTTTCGTATTTAATTTTAGAAACCAACTTTAACATATTATTATTACCATATCAATTACAAAACATAAAATACGTTATATCAACATCTACATATATTTACTATTATGTGTTAATAAAATAAAGAAAAAAAACAATATTTCGATTGAATTCAGTTCGCCAAAAACGAGTTCAGTCAAACAAAATATTATTTTCACCGTGCATTTGACATGCACTTGTCGTAAGATACAAATTGAAATAATTAAATGATTTGATGCATCCTCTCAATTATCTTTTATTGGGACGTTAAATGCGTACATCCCAAACGTGTTTTTATTTCAGTCGTTCTACAGATTCAATCAAATACGGTTACTTTAGATATTTTGCAAGCAAAATTTATAAAGTATAGTTAATTTCTTAACGACAAGTTTTTACTTTAGCGTACAATGGAATAAATTGAACTTTGTTCATAGACTGGTATTAGTAAGTGATAAATAATTTAAATTTATTTATGGCAATACCGACACAGTGAGCCATCGCCCTGCTAACGGTGTCATGGCGGTTTGACTTGTTAAAGGTTTTTTTGCAATAACTTACTAGTTAATGTGCTTTTTAGCAATTTGATCTTTGATTTAAGTTGATAATATCACGTGATACAAAATAGTTAATAATGCGCGAATACAAAATAGTCGTGTTAGGTAGCGGAGGCGTGGGAAAGTCCGCCCTGACAGTACAGTTCGTACAAGGCATCTTTGTCGAGAAATACGACCCCACCATCGAGGATAGTTATCGGAAACAGGTGGAAGTTGACGGACAACAATGCATGCTAGAAATACTAGACACGGCTGGTACGGAGCAATTCACAGCCATGAGAGACTTATACATGAAGAACGGACAAGGTTTCGTCTTAGTGTACTCCATCACCGCACAATCGACATTCAACGACTTGCAAGACCTGCGGGAGCAAATCCTGCGGGTGAAGGACAAGGACGACGTGCCCATGGTGTTGGTGGGCAACAAAACGGATCTGGAAGCGGAACGCGTGGTCGGCAAGGAGCAGGGCAGCAACCTGGCACGCCACTTCAACTGCTCCTTCATGGAGACCTCGGCGAAAGCCAAAATACATGTGAACGATGTGTTCTTTGACCTAGTACGCCAGATCAACAGGAGAACGCCTATTAACAATGAGACAAAAAAACACAAAAAATGTTTAATTCTGTAAGAACGCCGCTGGAGCCTCCGAAGCGCTAGGTATAAAATATTTAATAATTTGAAAGACTTCTGGTACCCGGATTTGGCTCTCGACTGTTCCCAAAGTTAACTAGGTCGGGTGTTGAGCATCGTTGCTTGGTAGTTATACCTATAGCATTTGGAGAATGTGCATTTGTTGAGTTGTTGTGACGGAGTGCTGCGGCACCAGTGGAAAATCCACAGAGCGTTTTGGATCCACTATCCATGCAAATGTATCTCTCATACCTTGGTCTATATTTTGATAGTTATAATATTCAAGGATAGATTCAACGATTCTGTGTGTGTTTCACTCTAGAAATTCCAATTGTAATGTGAGGATGCTGTTAGGTTCAGAAGTTGTAAATGGTTATAAATTTAAATACTACTTGATGTAAGTATAAACATATTCATTTATTTAGAGGCTATGAGGAGTATGTTCTAGAATATCCTGTGACAATACTGACTTTCATTTATGTTCATTCCAGTTATCTAAAACATGGCACTACTTCATTATAAAATGCTATTCTATGTATGTACTTCTCATTGTTTCTCAAATTATGATTTTCAAATATATGAAAAGCAACTAAAAATATTTTTGTTTTAATAATAATATTATTAACAATATTAGGTACAGACAGTCCTCTGAAATTTAATTGAACAGGAAAATGAGTTAATGTACTTATTTACCATGAAATTATCTTTCAAGGTTCCGTTGTAGTGGCACCATTGAATGTTCATCGAGTGGGTAACATGTTGAAGTGACTGCATTTATAGTTATATAAATATATATATCTGTCTGGACCTAATATAGATATAGTTTACCATTTAGTAGTTATTATCTAATCATACTGAGCGAGAGAGCCTGGACTTCTGAACAGCTGTGTGAGAGTTGAAGCAGGCTCCGGCAAGACCTGGGTAATGTGCCCAAAGGCCTGAACCAGTATGTAATGTTTAAATATGTGAATTAAGAATACATTAAATTTTTTCAGAATATATTATTGTCTTGTTATATAATTCAAATGTATCGAGTGAAGAGTTGGTAATGTGACACCATTAGGACTCGGTAACTTTTGAACAAATATTAGAGAGCCTTAGGTGATTGCACCCTGCGACCTTAGTCTCCAGTATGTGGTGGCGTCCCATGCCTTGTGTTATAACTGTTCACCACCAGCCACCATACTATAACCCCTAACCTATGAAATTGAGAAATAAGAAATTTATCGTTATTGTAAATGGATTAAAGTTTTATGATTACTGGCTCATTTAATATAAATAAATTATCAACCTATGTTTTGCTGCTAGAACTTTGTTAAACATATTATATAGGTGTTCAAATATTGTTACGGAATTAGATGTTTCCTCCATTCTCTTTTCTGTTAACATGTAAGATTACTGCACAAGGATATTGGATATGACTTTGATCTGAGTTAAATTATATTTTTATATATATTGTGGAAATTAAGAACTTGTATATTTTTATCTTTTCAATCAATATGGACATGTACAATAATCTATTAATTTCATTTTTTTGCATCAATAAAACCAATTTTAAATATTATCGTTTTGGGGTATGTTTTGTCCCCCCCGGCGGCGCTCCCGTGATGTCAATCGAGGTCGCGCCGTGATGAGTCACATCCCAGGCCCGCGCGCCGCTGCCCGCCTGCCCGCTCGCTTGCACGACAGTACCCCCGCCGACTATCAAACAATCCTCAATTGGCTCGGAATTTTAATGGAATTTAATTAATTGAAACAACCATATACCATCTACAACTATTTTATTGACTTGATGAGTGTAAAAAAGTTACATAAATGTGTCTACACTTAATTCTAAAACTAAACAGTAGATATTATAAACTTGATAAAAAATAATGTATGGCAGTGTGACGTGGCGGGCGTATGTCGACATTCTAGTAACATAAGAATTGACACAGTCCAGTGGAATTGAACACAATACGCCTAACTTAATATCTACGTATGAACTCGATAACTAAGCAATCTAATCTATGATGCAAAACAAGTGTTGGGTTACAGTTGCGTTAGTTTCCTATTGACACACCCCATGATGTGAAACAAGGTCTCGTTCATAGATCGAGCTCACTATGGGGCGCGTGCGACGAACAAAGTAATGTCTTAATAGTAAATACAGCAAAGTCGTAAACTGGAAGTTATAAGCATGTGGGAGTGTGAATCTACATACAATAGGGTTGTCTACAGTGGCGGCCGATAGCCGGCGAAAGATAGGACAATGAAATGGTGTAGGACCATTTTTATCAGGCCCAGGAGCCTGCCGGCTGCGCTTATCGAAACGGGGTCAAATGTTAGCGAGGACTATTGTTACTGTCCTTTTACTAACTATATACTTATTTAAGCCAATCATTGCAAGTACACCTATCAGCTCAATTTGCTTTATGATAAATGCTCACAAAATTACTCAGATAACAGCTATCCGAGTTTATTCATGTTTAATAAAAAATAGTGATAGCTAAACTGCCTCGCCCCCTTTACGATAAAGCGTGAAGTGAAACTTACACGTATTTTATAAACTCTGTGTGTTTATTATAAAACATGTTATATTACAATGGCTTGTAACAATATTACAGTTTCAATTCAACTGATAGTTTGGAGGTTTCGGGAAATCCACTTATTTTCCTAAGATAAGTAACTACGTATGTTGAAATAAATATCGTAATTACGTGACCATTATAAAACAATGTTCATAAGTCATCGAGGCGGAAAACGTGATATTATAATACGTACCTAAGTGCCGATACATTTGTTACACATACAGATTTTAATTAATATATTTATTGATTATTATACTAGGACGGAACCATTTGCCGTTAGTCTTAATTAATACTATCATGACTAGTCCAGGTGACTATAATAGATACTTATATTTAATATAAAAATTTGCATAATCACACAATAGATATCAAACTGAGAAATCTTCACATTATCTTTTTTTATAAACATGAGCACATGGTCAATGTTAACTAAAACGAATAACGCATTGTAATTACCAAAAAATAATTACTGATACAAAGTAAAAATAAACTTAATATGACGTCATTGAGTAAATGTAAAAATAATTCAATAAATAATATACAAAAAATATATTTTTAAGTTAAAATGACTAGAGATGTCCAAGTTATAAAGAAACAATATCAACATAGTTTAATTGGTCTGAAAATGTAATGACCAGTACTTGTTTGTACTAAGGAAATTCATGTTATAATTAGCAACATGTTGACATACATTTTTCTTTATAGGCACACCATTTAGGTCACAATGTAAACCAATTAAATTAACGAGCTTTTTAAATTAACAATCATACTGTGACATTGATATGTCATGTCATGTGTCATGTATGACTATTCCTGAGGGATTCAAGATATCCCAGAAAACACCATTTGACTAGATTAAAAGCACACTTTTCATACAATTTATACTAAACTAGTTTATTACTGAGTCATTGGCGTTAAAACAGCGTTTCCTCAGTTTCCGGTCTTTGAACTGACCTCGGGCGTGAATCATCGCCAAGACGTATTGACTCATTCGTGTTATCAAACAAATCATTGCTAAATGACAAATATACTTCTGCTAATATTCGTGAATAGTTCGTGCATTACCTAGAAGAATCTCAAAAATTCGGTCGTTTGAATAAATTGTATATTCAACCACAGATTCATCTCGACCACATGACACTCGAATATATCTCACATGACGAACTAAAAAAATAGTAAAAACTTAATCATACGTCCGTTATGGAATGGGCAGTGATGACGTCACACTGTACCGATAAGTACAATGGTATTCAGTATTACTTTTACTGATTAACGATTTCGTAACAACTTTCAACATTTTGGTCCATCACGTATGAGGCCTGTTTTATAATTCGAAGGCCAATGTTCTTCATAAATACTCGCCCTCGCGAAACGATATCGTACCATATAAGTCGTCACGAAACAATTTACTTACATTTATATTTTTTGGAACACGACTAAGATACGGCGTAATTCGAGAAACTAGTGATAAACAATTCGAGGACAGGAATAACATTTCTGTCACCTATTGTATCGATTGTATCTAGTAATTTTGCACACCGCGGCCGCAGTTATAATAGAAACTTGAAACTACACAGCCGGTTATAAATTACACCATCTGTATTCCTATTGTGTGTTTTTTACACAATGCTCGAGCGTCGGCAGCTCATTATTGGTAAATATTGGCTTGTTGCTGAAGTTTTGTTTATTTGGACGAGTCGTAGCTGTCGTTGAGCGGCGGCAAGCTGTGCGTGAGCGTGCTGTCCAACTTCCTCGCCTCGTGCTCCAGCGTGTACGAGTCCAGCGCTGGATCCTGCACAAAAAAGATATCTTTACTTAATCTGTTACACTATATCAGGAAAAATGTACGGTTTTCCAGGCTCAGTTAAACAATATATTTCCAATGTTCATTGACTTATAAGAGTTAGGTCTACATTGCAACTGCATAACAAAAACCTAAAACTTGTTCTCATTATTGTCCCTCGTTAATCGCAATACCCTATTACCTTCACAGTAATAACGCAATGAAAACATACACAAAACATGTACGCCACACACATAGTCTGTATTCCAACAGGTGTCTGCTTGTCTTGCCTTCACCCTTTTAAGTCTAGCTGAAAATCCGGTTGAGCAACAGATACCGAAGCACCTAAACTTCCAGTAAAAACGCGGGAACGAACCGTTACCAGCTAACATTCCTTAGTCGTATAAATCGGTACAAATGCACCTATTATGGTTATTTCCTCACGTTTTCCTTACACGTAATCGTACAGAAATGTCCACGCTTCATACATGATACATCATCCACCGCTTTACTAACCTACAGCTTTTAATTCGTCTTAATATCTCAATTAGTGAATCCAATGTCTCATGGACTCTAATTGTCGTTGGCGGACTAGTTTTTTTAGTTCTTAGAAAACATTACTTGGCAATACTGACAGTTATGTTTAAAAATATCCTTTAGAATTCACAAATCAATATGATTGTTTAAATGCTACTTCGAAAATATTGTTCTCTTCATATCTATTTAATAGAAAGAAATACAAATGCCCATATAGAATTGCGACAGTTTAAAACACTACATGTGTAGGCAGAGCCGGAAACTAAACCCGAATGCATAATAAGAGGGATGCATAATGCATTCACATGTCTTGCGTGGATTGCGACGTTCAACGACATTTGGTATTAACAAGCTACCATATTAGAATATTTATCCGGTGATATAATTAAATTATTGAAATCGAAATAATATATTTGCGGTTTACTGAGTACCTATTTGTAACTACTTAATTTAAAACCTGCATAGGCAGATTTCCATTTAGCATTAACAAAATTGTAATTGCAAACTCAATTGATTTATATTCCTATTAATAAACGATGTATAATCGCAACTAACAAGATTGAAATTAAGAATACTTTGTCACGATTCTCGAAGGTGTGATTCAATGAGGGTTTGAGATGCAAGGCCAAGTCCTAAGCGATCATAGTTTGTAAGTGACTACCGATATTTACTAACCCGCGGATGCGTCAGATTGGGTCTGTTAGATGATCATAAGTTTACTTGGAACTATAAGACTTTGTCGTACTTCTATAATATTAAACCAATGTGACTAAGTGACTAAAGGTACAGTAACTACGTATAATGGCATAGTAGTTACAAAGGATAAAGCAAAATACGTCATTAAATGTCGAGTTTCCCTGAAACTAATCTAGTTTCTAATTAAATACCGACAAACAACATTGAACAAGCGACGAATGAATTGTAACTTGAACAAGTTACACGTTAAGTTTGTAAGTTGAGCCGATATGTTTTAAGCGTTATCTTCAAGTTACATCTAAGTGTAGTGTTAACCTCGAAACATACTTAACCTTGCTACCTAATTACAAATGTCTTAACTATTATATGGCTTTAAAATGTGCAAGGTTTTGAGACATTTTACACATGATAACATACGTTTAATTTTACATAGTAATTTATTTAGTTCGTTTTAAGGTTTGGATTAATTATTTTGGGTAGGTATATGTTGATATTAACTACGAAAGTACCTATATGTCCATCTAGTAACTTTAGTACATGTTTTCACTAATTTGGTACAGATTAGGCACTTGATAAGCTTACCTGTAAAGTAAAAATAATCAGCAATAAGTACCTATATGATGTAGAAATAAGGAAAAAGTTGTATACACTATATTCTTTTGATCCGAGTTGAATTCTGTTGATAAAGTATTTTTTTTAAACGAGTTTCTTACTAAGGAATTTGATCCTTGTATCGCGGGGGGTTACACAGATATTTAATTCACTCTCACAAACAGACCCAGACTAAACAAGCATTTTTGGATCGCACAAATTATTGTCCTACGCGGGGATCGAACCCGTGCCACGTCGCGCAGTGATATTTGTCGGGTATCCGTGCAGTTTAATTAATAACAGCTTGAAGTATTGTAATTTTCGTTGTAACTTTTTTCAACTGTTTCTAGGCAATACAAACAATTCCTTAAATTTATTTGTTCTATGAGTAAAAATCCCCTTTATCACTGGATAAGCGGACATGTTACTTCCTTTTATAAACATGTTTGTTTATTTATCAAGTGTTGTATATCTAGTGAACATCGTGTTTTGTACGGCCTCGTAATAAAAGGAAACATAAACACTAACCGCAAAATCCTGCGCAGAAAGGACATATGGACTATATTCGCTTACTTACGTAATTATAATGTCATACGTATAATTAGTTAGCTGCATGTCAAGGAAATTTTTACCAGTAGTATTTATTTGCGTGTTGTAAATAATTCCTACCAAATAGTTCTCAATAAGTTTTGAGTATTGTAGGTACGTTTTATTTACTTCGTCATCTGCAAAATGTTGTTACAATGAAACCTAGAAGAAAACCTCTTCAAGTTACACACAAAAAAAGATAACTTTTCAAAATGTACTAAATCCTGCTTAATATTTGAGGTACAAAAATGATTCTTATTTTTTTCTAGATATTTTATGCAATAGTACCTACTCGTAACATAACGTAACCAACGTATAGATGACGCAGAGACAATCTCAAGCTCCGTATATATTTTAATTCTATGAGTGTAACATAATCTTAGCCTGCGATTATGAACAAGGTTGACACGATCAATACTAATAAATAATATCAAACTGTCTGTTTGTCATGACAGCAATTTAAAAGTTGATGATTTGCTGATTGGCCTGCTGGTCTAATGCTTACTGCTATACTGGAGGCTGTGGGTTCGATTCCCACCCCGGGCAAATGTTTGTGTGATGAGTAATTTTAGTAGAAAGTATTACTTTTTCACGTTCAAACGGATGGCTCAATTTTCTTCATAATGTCATGAAAATGGATCCATCCGTTTGAAGTTACCTGACACCTTGAATTAACATACAGCTAGACTAGTTTTGTTCACGACGTCATCAGAATATAGTCGTGAACAAAAGAGGGGGCGAAGTCGCTGGCCACAGCTAGTATAACATGGTAGTTGTTAACAGTGTATAACATGAACTTATTTTCGTGAGAAATCATCAAATGATCCCGCCCGCTGGGGGCTCAGCGGGAGGGAGTGTTACTTTTACTGACTATAATCCACTATGTTCCTCCTGGAGCCCTTTGAGTGCCGGGGTCGCAGTAACTGTCACGAGCATCCCGCCGCCGGGGCAAGTATAACATGTACCTGTGAGACGGTCCGCAGCGAGTCCCCGAGTGCGGAGCGCAGGCGCTGCACGTCGCGCGCGGCGCGCCCGCTGCGGGCGATGTACGCCTGCCGCCGCCGGATCTCTGCTGTTAGCTGCGACCGGAGCTGGGATGCCTAAAGTGAGGAAAGGTTATATGACAATATTACACAAAAAAAGCATATATAATAATAATAATACAAGGCCTCTGCATGTTGGACCTGTGTCCCCGTGTAAACCCTTAAAAAAGGACCGGGTTTCTTTCCTTGAAGTTAGCCTGTGAAATAAGAGATACAAATAATAATGTGTCAGAACCGGCCACGGCGGCTAGTGTAAGAGACCCCCCACAGTAGCGTCTTTCGAGCGTCGCCGCGGCGTCAGTTTAACGTTATTTGTGAACAACAAGGCGACTTGTAGCCAGCGCCGCGCACGCTCGGCGTTCGTTCGGCGGCCAGCGCTGGCGTCGCGTCGCCGCGGCGTCGACGTCGCGCGGACGCTGGCACGACGACGACGCTCGGAAGACGCTAGTGTGGGGGGTCTCTTACTATGACAGCAGCCAGCTACGCGTTACACGCACATTATAGTGCACAAGCGTGTGCGCAAACACAGGTGCACTCTCTATTCCTTTACTCTCTTAATAAAAAAACAATATAACATGTTTAAATCTAATGACTAAGGGCCTGGCCACAGCTTCTAGCGGTGCGGCGAGAGGCGCGGCTAGCGGTGAGCGGCGAAAACAAACGCTAGACAACGTACGAAGTATGCCACAGCTAGCGGCGGCGCGATCTGCGGCGCGGCTAGCGGCGCGGGTTGAGTCGCGCGGTGCGCGGCGGCGGCGGGCGGCGCGGTGTGCGAACGAAACAAATGTACTAGAGAGTATCGAGGCGGCCACAGCTCAAAGCGGCGCGCGCGGCGGCATCAAGTGGACGGACTAGCCAACGCGCGACCAAAACAAATACTTTTGTTTTTAACGCGCGTTGACCGTTTATAATAATGGATACAGAACGATTACAAAATAATACTTTCATTTATCTACATATGTAGGTACTTACTACTACCTTAAAGTTAGAAACAGCTGTTCTGGAGGTGAAACAATTTTCTTAAAATTAACTTTAGCTTTTAAGTCTTCATGTCATGTATGTGGCTGAGTATATAATCAAAAGTTTCTACGCTTGTCCTCGTATATTCAAAAAAAATATCGGGATAGTTCCTGTATTCGTAATAAAGAGTGTGAAATTCGCCAAGTTCTCTTCTTTTTTGGTTAACTGGGTGCGCTCCTATTCTAGACTGAATAATATCTTGTGCTAAAAACGCACTTGATTCTAGGCAATACCGTGCCACTTTTGAAAGGGACATTTTATTTAATGTTGCTGTTCTAAATACGTTCACTGCTAACGCCGCCGCGGTCGCAACTGGTCGAGCTGTGGCATACCACAGCAATCCGCGCCGCCCGCCGCGCCTCACACCGCACCTCGCACCGCACCGCTAGAAGCTGTGGCCAGGCCCTAATTGAAAACTTAAAAGATTTTTATTCGCTGAAGGAACAATCTACATAAAAAAAGACTGAAAGTTTTTTTATGTTATTTGGTATTATTTTTGGTACATCCGCTTTAACTTCTCAAAACAATTCCATCAAAAGTGGATTGCTCATTTGCACTCAAACAACTTTCTAGCAAAATCACAATAATCATAACAATCTTATCTCTACCCAACAACTCGAAAAGCTTATCATTCGGAAATATTAGTGTTCATCTATTTCCTTGTTATAAAGCAATCAGGCATTGCCGTCAGATAAGGTAATGTCAAATCCGTCAATGGTTTACTTTCGGCGTACGGAAACTTTTCTTGCAATAGGTGATGAAATCGATTACTGAATTGATAAATTCTAATTATTGATTTTGCATATCATAACTTACTAATTAAAATATGAAAACCGTGTTTTAAATTTTCGTAACTTGTACATAAATTTTAGATAACAAACGGGTCTTATTCGCGATATAATTCGATACTCTTTTTCTCCCGACGTTTCGGCCGAGTTGCACAGACCGTGGTCATGGATGAACTGTACACTCGTGACCATGGTCGGTCAATTCGAAATATATCGCTAATAAGACCCGTTTGTTATCTAAAATATTTATCAAATCTTCCGAAGCTAGAAAAAGTTTAAACTCATAATTGCCAATAGAGTATTCTTAGTCAGCCGAATTAAACGCTGATATCTTTTTGGTTTATCTGCTATAACTGGACTAGGTTGTTCTTGAATGGGGGGCCACATTCGGTGCTATGATTGTGGTCCCATTATGAGGCGACGAGGCCGACGTCCTTTACACGTCGCGGCCTCCAAACAAAATGCGATATTACAACCGGCCGGCTCTCAACTGGTCGGCGGAAGCCCGTGGTCGGTGCATGAAGTAACGCTATGCGCTGCCATGCACCGATACCAAAACGCGGATGACGTAGCACAGCGGTTCAGGTTTAGTCAGTAAGAGTCTGACACTACCCGCGGCTTATTCAGAGTTGCGGGTGTCCATGAGAATCCCCTCGCTTTACAAAAAAAAGGTATTTCTTGGATTGGGTTTGTCTATGGTATCTTATTCACCTGGTTTTCAAGTCTCATGATCTGCTGCCTGTAGTTGGACTCGCGGGATTCGAGCAGGCGCTCGGCCTGCAGCGCCGCCTGGCGGTAATGTTCCACATCTTGGCGGCGAGAGGGCGACACTGATGACAAGTCTGTTAGGTAGCGGTTGCGGGCCATCGCTAGTTCCGCTTCCTATGAAAATAATTAGAAGTGATTCTATTTAGCCTGAACTAAAGTGACGAGTTCTTGAATAGAGTTCAAGCTTATCGTGAACCGGATACAAAATATCAACATAAATTCTACTATTTGGCCAGTGATTTATCTACTTGATAATCGAAAGCGATATTTCCAAAACAATTACTCAAGAGTTTAAAACCGGCACTTAACTAATCCGAATAATATAAGACAATCATATTGGTTTTACTACCATTCTTGCCTAAGTAAAATTTCTGCACACTTTAACGATATGTCATACTTTAACAATAATTTCTACACGTATGATTCAAGTAAAAGACTATTACTTACTTTATCAGCTAGTTCCTTCTCCAAGCGTCTGATCTTCATCCTCAGCTCTCTGTTCTCGAGCTCCAAGAGGCTCAGGTCGGTGGTAAAGCCTTTGTCCTTGCACGGTATGTTCGCCGAGTCCTTACATACGCAGTCCTTGTAGCCGCGCATCGATGAGTCCTTTGTGGAGTCTGGTCCTGAGGTACGAAGAGGAAATTGATTTACGTATTTCTGGGAATGTTTTTAAAAGTACTTTGCCTAGCATTGGGATATAGGCTAGGAGAAACAAATTTGAAAGTTATTTAGTCGAGTTGTATTATGTGATCCCGCCCTTGAAAAGTACATTAAATAAATGAACTTAATGCATTAAACAAAAAAACAATTCTTTATTTTAGTGCAGAAAAAATACATATTTTTTCTATTATTTAAATTTGAAACGGATTCGACTTTTGATAAATTTATCAAGTAGTAAATCATAGTAATCGGCAGGAAACTAGACCTTGATAGATGAGGCTGATAAACCTATTTTACTGCCTACTGTTTAGAAGAAGTACTTCAGTTTGGCTAGCCATATAAGGGGGACACCATAAGATAAGCAGACTCCCTTTCAAATGATCTACCACCTTATAATACAAGTAATAGAGTTGATTTTACTATTCATGGTTATCTATCCGGTCTAGACAGAGTGCCTTAACCTTACTCGACGTATCATAGCAATCATTTGATAAAAACCACTAGACACGTGCACAAATTCACACATCATTTTTATTGTTATCGCAACATATGGTATATACGAGTACTATATATAGATGTTAAATAAACAATGGATTCAATTTGAGATAAAGCTGAAATACAATTGATGACGTAAGTTATTTTTGTGATAATATTTTAAACAATAATAATGACATCATAGGAAATAGGGTTTTGCGGTAATAATGATGCTAACTGGTGCTATGGTTGTATTGTGGCTGGGAAGATAACAAATTTGTCTAGAACCGAAAATCTTTTCCTGTTAGAACTATGTTGATGTTTAAAGAAACGTGACTATGCTTTTTCCCCAATTGTAGGAAATAATAAAACAATTCTGCCAAATCCAAATTTTCATAACTTTATTTGCCTAGCCTAGATTTATTTAAGTTATAATTAATGTATTTTAGACGGCAAACGGAACTTATTCGCGATATAAAACGATATTTCTTTTCTCTCGACGTTTCGATCGAGTTGCACCGACCGTGGTCACGGGTGGACTGATGATCAGTCCAAAATCAGTCGAAAATTTATGTGTCAAGTCGCGAAAGTAAAATCGTATAATTAATGTTTTTCGTGCACCTATTAGAACTAATGTAATTAAGTTCTATTTTTTTACAAATATAAATAGTACAAATGGGCAGTACCCTTATGTTGTATTGTGTTTTTTTAACTGTTTTGTGTGTTTACATGTACTATACAGGGTGACTTTGAAGTCGTGGGCAATATTTTAAACTAAGACACTATTAATGATACTAATTGCGTTAGGGCTATTTTAACTTAAAAAAAAAAATAATGCAGGTAGTTACCTAGTTCCCCCGGCGGGGCCGGGCATCCGACGCCCGGCCAGGCGCCGGAGGGGTCGCGGAAGTAATCGTCTTGGTTTCCCGTGACCCCTCCATGGTGGCGCACGCCGAAAACCCGGGGGTTTTAGTGAGTACGGGGCCGCCTCACGGCCTAAGCACCACACTCCACCATTTTTTTATCTTTTTTTTTTGCGTAAAAGTAGCCCTAACGCTATTAGTATCATTAATAGTGTCTTAGTTTAAAATATTGCCCACGACTTCAAAGTCACCCTGTATATGCTTGCTGAGTGCTTAACGTAGGTAAAGTGCAAGGTGTTACTAACCCGAGTCTAAGTCGGAGTAGTAGACGGTCTTATCGTTCCTGTCGTGGCTCCTGCTCCTGAGCGCCGGCCGCAGCCGTCGCTCGGCCTCCAGCTTGCGCACGTTGTCCTGCAGGACATCGCACTTGGCCTGTAACTCCGCGCGGTCGCGCTGTAACGCGTGCAGTTCGCGCTCTAGCTCGCTGTCCGAACCGCTCTCTTTACCGTCCCAAGTTGTCATGCGTAGTTGGGATTCGAAGGCTGACCTGAATGAGTGTAAAGATATTGGTATTTTTTTTTGTTATCCATGTAATCAGAGTATATAAATACTGTATGGGATATACAAATATAGAGGTTTGGATATGGTTCAAGATAAGCTAAAAAAAATTGGTTGTTTTTGCAAAAAAAAATTAGGACGTTCAAATGTATTTGTGCATTATTTTATGTTTGCGGTGTATTTATATTTTTTAACTATCGATCCCAAATGAAACGGTACAAAAATACTTAAATAAACTGTATAAACAAATACTACAAGTACAAATACTAGTTAGTCCAACATACCTCTGTACTTCAACATTGGCCAGCTGATTGGTGAGTCTATGCACTTGATCTTCTAGCGACGCGTTCATCCTCTTCATCTCTCCTAGCGCTGCCTTAGCGCTCTCTAACTTCTCAGTTAGTACTCGCCTCTCGTTCTCACAGTTAGCTAGAGAAAACAAAGTGGTTAAGAACTTAGGACTATTCACTTATTTGTATGGAACAGTTAAATATGATTCATAGACAAATTAATAATTATGTCAATCGAATTTTCGGACTGCGTAAGAATTCTGCATTGATAGCCAAGTAGTAATGGTCACCACGTCAATTACCACTGTGCGCCACGTGTCTCGGGTTCGATGCCAAATATTTGTGCAATCCACGAATGCTTATTCGGAGTTGGGTGTCTTTGTGTAAATTGAATGTCTATGAAACTCCCTGCGACGAGATAGCGCGGAACTCATTTATTAATGCGTGGATTAAAAAAACATCTAAATAAAATAATATATGTATACGTCATAAAAAAAAAATGAACAGAGTTCACAATCGGAATTCCTGTAATTACCAAATGTGCATACTA
This sequence comes from Chrysodeixis includens, assembly GCA_941860345.1. NCBI lineage: Eukaryota > Metazoa > Arthropoda > Insecta > Lepidoptera > Noctuidae > Chrysodeixis > Chrysodeixis includens. The sequence goes on from OW796102.1 coordinate 11,103,812, forward strand.
CTATGACTTTACACCCATCTAAACCACTTTATCACAAAAGTTGAAATCAAATATAACAATACTAACAAACACTCTTCTGTATCTGCCTGAGCTTATCAACAGCGTTATGTTCATTGTTCTTAGCTTCGTTCAGCTGTCGCGTGACCTTCCCCAGCTCTGCCCTGAGCTCGCTCTCGGCGGCGGCGGCCTTCTGCAGCGACGTGGACAGCTGTTCTACCGTGCCCTTAAGGGATGTACAGCGGTCCTCCAGCTGGGCTATCGTGCGGGTGTAGCCTTCGCAACGCTCTTGAAGTTTCTGGAGAATTAATAGGTGTTGTTAATACGCAATGTGTAGATGCACAAAGTTCGAATTTGCTAGTTATTTCTCTCACCAACATCCTTGGTTGATTAGTTTAGGTTAACAATTGATTGATTTTATTCTCATCAAGTTTTGTGTATGTAATAAAAATACACGATTAAAATTACAGTCAGCAACAACCATGTACACATAGATGTACAAAACTTACAAATACCAACGAAATGCAAGTTAGTTTTTAGGGACCAAAAGAACTTTACTATTGGAAATCTACTAAAATATTTTTAAACTTTCGCGACTTGTACACATATTTTTAACAACAAACGGGTCTTATTCCCGATGTAATTCGATAATTATCGACCGTGGTCACGGGTGGACCCGACAGTACACCCGTGACCACGGTCTGTGCAACTCGGCCGAAACGTCGGGAGAAAATAAATATCGAATTACATCGCGAATAAGACCTGTAATATATGGTACAGGTTGCTATGCTAGCACACTACCCTATTGGTGTACCTTGAGAGCCTGGTCTCTGTCCCGGGCGGCCACAGCGGCGCGCTGCACGTCACCTTCCAACTGAGCGCGACGCACGTCCAGCCGAGACGCACGGCCTGCGGAAATCAAACAACTTAGATTAAATGTCGATATTTTGAGCGATAGTGATATAACTGTTGAATTAAAGAAATACAATATGAATATGCATTAAAACAAGGAAATGTATGTAATGATCATAAAACATACCTTCAGCAGCTGCGAGCGCTTCACGTAACTGTTGAACTTCTTGTACACGCTCAGATAACTGCACACGAAGATTTTCTCCCTTATTCTGTAAATTAAAGATAAAATTTCTCAATTATTAGAGGCACACTTGACTAATTGTTTAATATTCAATATTTTACAAAGGATCATGACAGTTTTTTTTAACTTATGCTGAATTGGATGTAACCTACCTCATTCTGCGTCTTCTCTTCAGAAACAGATGTTAAGGTAGCCTCCAGACTTGTGATCTTGTCTCTCAAGTTGCTTATCTCCACTGTCTTACTTTGTACTGACTCATTCTGAAAAATAAACATTGGAACATAATTATTTTATCGTGTTTTGAGCAATATTTTTTTTATCTAAAACAACTCCCGCACTGAGAAATTTAATTCTTATATCGCAGGGGGTTTCACAGACATTCAATTCACATGCACAAAGACACCCAGACTCAGAACAAGCATTTGTGGAACGCACAAATTCTTGTCCTACGCGGGGATCGAACCCGCGATACGTCGCGCACAATCGTAATATCACTCGGCCATCCGTGCAGTCTAGTATCCGTAAACTATAACGAATCTTACTTGAAAGCAGCATAATTCAAAATATAATAAGTCAAAACATACATTGATTTATGCAAATAAAACAAAATTTTTGATATCAATCATATAAACCCCCTTACCAGTGCATTAAGCTGAGCCTCCTTCTGTCCGTACGCGGCCTGCAGACGCGCCTTCTCCTCTTGCACGCTGCGCAGGTTTGCGCTCACTGACTGCAGCTTGTTGTCACCCTTGCCGGCTTGCTCGCTAACATCCTTTAGCTGCTTCTTCAGCATTGATACTTGGGATTTGTAGTCGTCCTGTAAAAGTAGTTTGAATGTATTTATTTAAATTTGAAACAAAATCAAAAGGATAATTACTTTATTCGCAATATAATTCGTTATTTTTTTTCTCCTGACGTTTCGGCCGAGTTGCACCGACCATGATCACGCGTGGGCCACGATCGGTGCAACTCGGCCGAAACGTCGGGAGAAAAGAAATATTGAGTTATATCGCGAATAAGACCCCTTTGTTGTCTAAAATATGTATACAAGTCGCGAAAGTTTAATTACCTTTTCCCGTTCAATCTGGCAGACATCGTGCATTAAGTTGCGCATTCCCTTCTTGACGAGCTCTGGATCAACATCAATTATCTCGTTCCTATCTTCCGAATGATCGCGACCTATAAAAATATTATTTCATAGAATTTTGTTACTAAAATGGTTGAGTGAAATAGTATTATTCACGAGAATCTACTGCAGTGATAATGTAAAATATTATATTCTACGGCACAGTATACACAATATAGATCGGTTTTGGCATAATTAAGGCCTCCGGTTGGCTCCAAAGCTAGCATTCCGGTTACATACCGTATAATTTAAGAATTATGAATCCACCCTACGAGAGTTATTATAATTGTATGATCTTTGTACTCACCTCTATGCGGGCTGTACCGCCTGGCGGGACTAGCCAGCCTCTTCCTAGTAGCCGCGTGGACTGTGCCATCAGGCTGGACGCCGCACACTCTGCGCAGCGCATGCGCGATGGACGACAGCTTGGCCTCGGCCTCGCGCTTGCCGCTCTCGCACTGCGAGAGGGAGGCTTCGAGTGCACGGCAACGACCCTCGCTGCCGCCGAGACGCGCCTGCGGTAACAAACATGTAGATATACAAGAAACGTAATATTTCACGTATCTACTCAGTGTTACAGAAAAATCACCCTGTATAGTTAATCGTTAGAATTTGACTGACCTTGAGTTCTTGTATCTGTTGAGTAGCATCAGCCAGGCACACTTCCAGGTTGTGTTTGAGTTCTTCAAGACGACGCTCCTTTGACCGACAGTCTTCCAGACGAAGTACCAGTTCCTGAACATCAATATAATTAATTTGAGACATAAGTTACTTTTCAAATCAACCCAAATACCATAACATAACAAAGATCTCGTTTCAGTCTAGTATAGTTTGGATGAATAACGTTACATTATCTCATCGGCGTGTCTCATACCATGCAAGTGTGTATGTGTATACCTGGTCCCTAGCGCGGCAGGCCTCCTCCAGTTCGGCGGCGCGCTGGCGGCAGGCCTGCAGGTCAGCGCGCGCGGCGCCCAGTAAGGCCTCGAGCTCGGCGCCGTGTCTCATACCATGCGAGTGTGTATGTGTATACCTGGTCCCTAGCGCGGCAGGCCTCCTCCAGTTCGGCGGCGCGCTGGCGGCAGGCCTGCAGGTCAGCGCGCGCGGCGCCCAGTAAGGCCTCGAGCTCGGCGCCGTGTCTCATACCATGCGAGTGTGTATGTGTATACCTGGTCCCTAGCGCGGCAGGCCTCCTCCAGTTCGGCGGCGCGCTGGCGGCAGGCCTGCAGGTCAGCGCGCGCGGCGCCCAGTAAGGCCTCGAGCTCGGCGCCGTGTCTCATACCATGCGAGTGTGTATGTGTATACCTGGTCCCTAGCGCGGCAGGCCTCCTCCAGTTCGGCGGCGCGCTGGCGGCAGGCCTGCAGGTCAGCGCGCGCGGCGCCCAGTAAGGCCTCGAGCTCGGCGCCGTGTCTCATACCATGCGAGTGTGTATGTGTATACCTGGTCCCTAGCGCGGCAGGCCTCCTCCAGTTCGGCGGCGCGCTGGCGGCAGGCCTGCAGGTCAGCGCGCGCGGCGCCCAGTAAGGCCTCGAGCTCGGCGCCGTGTCTCATACCATGCGAGTGTGTATGTGTATACCTGGTCCCTAGCGCGGCAGGCCTCCTCCAGTTCGGCGGCGCGCTGGCGGCAGGCCTGCAGGTCAGCGCGCGCGGCGCCCAGTAAGGCCTCGAGCTCGGCGCCGTGTCTCATACCATGCGAGTGTGTATGTGTATACCTGGTCCCTAGCGCGGCAGGCCTCCTCCAGTTCGGCGGCGCGCTGGCGGCAGGCCTGCAGGTCAGCGCGCGCGGCGCCCAGTAAGGCCTCGAGCTCGGCGCCGTGTCTCATACCATGCGAGTGTGTATGTGTATACCTGGTCCCTAGCGCGGCAGGCCTCCTCCAGTTCGGCGGCGCGCTGGCGGCAGGCCTGCAGGTCAGCGCGCGCGGCGCCCAGTAAGGCCTCGAGCTCGGCGCCGTGTCTCATACCATGCGAGTGTGTATGTGTATACCTGGTCCCTAGCGCGGCAGGCCTCCTCCAGTTCGGCGGCGCGCTGGCGGCAGGCCTGCAGGTCAGCGCGCGCGGCGCCCAGTAAGGCCTCGAGCTCGGCGCCGTGTCTCATACCATGCGAGTGTGTATGTGTATACCTGGTCCCTAGCGCGGCAGGCCTCCTCCAGTTCGGCGGCGCGCTGGCGGCAGGCCTGCAGGTCAGCGCGCGCGGCGCCCAGTAAGGCCTCGAGCTCGGCGCCGTGTCTCATACCATGCGAGTGTGTATGTGTATACCTGGTCCCTAGCGCGGCAGGCCTCCTCCAGTTCGGCGGCGCGCTGGCGGCAGGCCTGCAGGTCAGCGCGCGCGGCGCCCAGTAAGGCCTCGAGCTCGGCGCCGTGTCTCATACCATGCGAGTGTGTATGTGTATACCTGGTCCCTAGCGCGGCAGGCCTCCTCCAGTTCGGCGGCGCGCTGGCGGCAGGCCTGCAGGTCAGCGCGCGCGGCGCCCAGTAAGGCCTCGAGCTCGGCGCCGTGTCTCATACCATGCGAGTGTGTATGTGTATACCTGGTCCCTAGCGCGGCAGGCCTCCTCCAGTTCGGCGGCGCGCTGGCGGCAGGCCTGCAGGTCAGCGCGCGCGGCGCCCAGTAAGGCCTCGAGCTCGGCGCCGTGTCTCATACCATGCGAGTGTGTATGTGTATACCTGGTCCCTAGCGCGGCAGGCCTCCTCCAGTTCGGCGGCGCGCTGGCGGCAGGCCTGCAGGTCAGCGCGCGCGGCGCCCAGTAAGGCCTCGAGCTCGGCGCCGTGTCTCATACCATGCGAGTGTGTATGTGTATACCTGGTCCCTAGCGCGGCAGGCCTCCTCCAGTTCGGCGGCGCGCTGGCGGCAGGCCTGCAGGTCAGCGCGCGCGGCGCCCAGTAAGGCCTCGAGCTCGGCGCCGTGTCTCATACCATGCGAGTGTGTATGTGTATACCTGGTCCCTAGCGCGGCAGGCCTCCTCCAGTTCGGCGGCGCGCTGGCGGCAGGCCTGCAGGTCAGCGCGCGCGGCGCCCAGTAAGGCCTCGAGCTCGGCGCCGTGTCTGCGAGCCGCGGCCGCATCGCCCGCACAACGCTCACGTTCCTCACACTCGTTTTGGAGTCTATAAAGTCAGATATAATTATGCTAAACGGTTGCTTTTTGAGACGATACAGAGAGTAAAACAAAACCCAGAAATCAGTCGCGCGACATTCCCAACATAGCCAACACGCTAACCCGGTTAAGAGCCGAAAGGGCTTCCTCCGTTGTACGCTGGCTACTACCGAAACTCCAACTCGAGCTCGGTACAAGATCTGAACAGATCAGCACCTACCACCAGCTACTAAAGTCATACCTCATATACCAGGACGATGAAAGTAAATTAGTCTAACAAAAAGACATGATATTTACATTTTAAACGACAAATGAGACTTAATCGCGATATAATTCGATATTTCTTTCCCCCCGACGTTTCGGTCGAGTTGCACAATGCACCGACCGTGGTCACGGGTGGACTGATGACAGCTAGTGGCGTCTCTATGAAGTAATAATTTATATTTCGAAAAAGTCCCGTTTGTCATCTAAAATATGTGTCCAAATCGCGAAAGTTTTACCCGCTTAAGAAAAATTAAATGTAAACTAAAAACTCAAATATAACCTATCTTAACATGGTACATTGTGCTAATTACGCACAGTATTACTTACTAGATTGTGAAGATCAGATATCCAGTCACATCAACTGAATCCCGACTGGCATAGGAAAATACAATATAAAACGGGATAGGGGCGCCCTAAGAAAGCGTATATGCGCGCCCAAATGCATACCCCAGCGTATAAGGGGGCGGAGGGTGCGAACGGCCCGCCGAGATAGTGGAAGTCGCCGTGAACAAAAAAAATATAATCGACTGCACGGATAGCCGAGTGGTATAGGTCAACACACCAATTACCATTGTGCGCGACGAGTCGCGGGTTTGATCTCCGCGTAGGATAAGAATGTGTGCGATCCACAAATGCTTGTTCTGAGTCTGGGTGTCTCTGTGCATGTGGATTGAATGTTTGTGAAACCTCCCGCGATACAAGGATTAAGTTTCTTGATGCGAGAGTCGTTATAAAAAGAAAAAAAATGGCCCGCTGAGATTGTGGGACATGCCGGAGAGGTTCTGGAAGTAAAGGTTCAGCCGGTTACCTCCAAGTTGGAGGGTATGCGTAATGCAATTTCTACCAGCTGAAAAACAGGAAAAAACAATATTGGAATATTCAAACTCAGTCCATACACACCTAGAGTTAAGCTCCTTGATATCGTGATGCGCCTGTTCGAGCGCGGCCCGCTCCCGCTTCAGCTGTTGCTCGGCCGCCTTCAGCTCGCGCGTCACGTGCTCGCCGCCTGTCTCACTCTCCTTCAACATGGTTTGAACGCGAGAGAGCTCTAAGTCTAGAGATGTGCGGTTCTCTTCTAAACCTGAATGTGATGAATAAAGTGAATTAATATTAACTTCATTTTTGACATGCAGCCTGCAAATATATAAATAAACCAGCCTATACACGTCCCACTGCTGGGCACAGGCCTCTTCCCATAAAGGCAAGCTTGCAAATAGGTAAGATATTATTATTGTTATTTAAAGAAAATGTATAGGTTATTCCTCTAAATATGTATGTTTGACAATTTCTTAGTGTCAGAGTAAACTTGACAGTTATGCCCAGTTATTTGGATTTGGATCTCTTGGGCCTACGGTCACTTGGTCTTTTATTCTGAAATAAAACTCCATAGTGCCTCCGATAAAGGCATCATTATTATCATCAGCCCTGAACAGCCCACAGCTGGGCATTTTATGGCATTCTCTCTCTCTTGCCCTTTGCATTTTATTCAATAAAGGTATGCCGTTCACAATATATGGAGTTACAGCGACCCCAGAACCAAGTACTAAGTTCCGTGTGTGTCCATGTACTCACCAGCGATCTTATGATAGGCCTCATCCCTGGCCCTAGCAGCCTCTCTCCGCTCGTGCTCCGCGCGCTTGACGTGGTCGCGCAGCTCGCGGCACGTGCTGTTGTACTTGTCGCGCTCGGCTGTGCAGTTCGTCAGCTGACGGCGAACGTCGGTTAGTTCTTTGCGAAGACTGTCCGCTTCGTTGTCCACTGTTGGGATGGTAAGAGAATAATATAAATTGATGTAGTTACACACAAGAGCAAATCAAAAGTCTTTTTTTCCTAGACTAGAGACTAGAGAACTAGCACGTTTTGACACTAAACATAGATATCAGCCCGTATTGCACATCCTGCCCAACGCTGTTAAAATTTGTCAAACCGTTTTTAACTTTGAATTGTGTCTGATATACGAAATTTGTTATGACTATGAAATTATACATTATAAACATAAAATGATAAGGACCTTAACATTTAAAATTAGACATGTAAAACCGATGAGTGTGTCTATGAAGAACAAAAATCGGTTACACATATCATGATATACCAGACAAAGCTTATTATTTGGGTAATATACTAGGCAATACAACAAAGCTAATTATTATTATTATTTGAGTATACTCACACTCCTTCAACTTCCTCAGCGTCTCTTGCAGCTGAGTACAAGTATTGTCATACTTGTCTTCAGCAAGTGACAGCTGTGCGCGGACTTCAGTGCACTCTCTGTTGACCGCCTCCTTCTCTAAGTGAAGCTCCTTGATGCGGTTCTCGAAGCGAGCGCATTCATCTTCTGCTGTTGCCCTGGGAAATTATAATAAAGAAAATGTAAGGGAACTTTTTTCTTTAAGCAAAATATTCTGCATAAATTTACTGCTTATTTCAGACGACAAACGGGACTTATTCGCCATATAATTCGATATTTCTTTTCACTCGACGTTTCGGTCGAGTTGCACCGACTGTGGTCAGGGGTGGACTCAGTCCACCCATGACCACTACAAGTCGTGAAAGTCTAAAAATATTAAATTTACTGCTTATATTCTTCAGATTCTAATAAATTGAGTATTGATCTCTGCGGGATGGCGCTCTAACATTAAAACATTTGGAATCCAGGTTATTCCCTGCGCCGTTTTTTATTCAACATTTGTTAGTCTTTTTCTATAGTAGGGGCTCTATACCCTTGGCTTTACCCAATGACAATTACAATGGCACATTTAAAGACTGGATATTAGGTACATTCGTTCATACTAACTTAGCCTCATCAAGACGTGTCTTCAGTGCGGCGATCTCGTCCTTGAGCTGGTTGACGAAGGTGCGGTCCTGCTCGGCCCGCGCATGCGCGTCGCGTCGCACTCGCTCCAGCTTGTTCTGCTCGCAGTCGAACGCACGCTTCGCTTCCTCTAGACGTTCTAGAAGAGCTTGTTGTTCTTGGTGGGCTGAGAAAGAAAAAATCTTTTTACGTCCTACTAGAATCACTATAACTCTACAGTTGAATGCCGCATAAATTATATTTACCTCAAAAAAGTGATACCGATGCAGTTACGTAAGTGAGCCTTCCTTTAATCTCATGTATTGCAAAATTTTCTTACAAATGAGTCTTACTCGCGATATAATTCGATATTTCTTTTCTCCCGACGTTTCGGCCGATTTGTACCAACCATGGTCACGGGTGGACTTTTAAAAACATTAACTGTAAGAATATTCCTTTAATAGATTACCCAGACAAAGATGGACTTACCCATAAGCAACGCCTGCTGCTTATCATTCTCGGCCCTCAGCATGGACTCGTCGTGCTGCAGTATGAGCTGGTCTCTTGCTATGAGTAGCTTCTTCTCTCTCTCGCGCGCGGCCGCTTCGCATGACTCCTTCTCGCTTGTAAGAGATGCTATGGTCTGGCTCAGCTTGTGTTCTAAAGCTTGACGGAGTTGTTCCTGTGAAACAATAAATTGCAGGTGAGATTTATTTTGCGGTTAAAACCTCTCTTTTTCATGTATTTGTACTTCTGACGAAGAGAGTCACCAAATAGTATAAAAGAAAGTTGCTTCTCGCTGTCAGTCCCTATGCACGCTTAATTCTTTAAAGCTACACAACAGATTTTAATGCTTTAATAAGTAGAATAATATTTTTTTTCTCCCGACGTTTCGGCCGAGTTGCACAGACCGTAGTCATAGGTGGACTCTGACCATCTGTGCAACACGGCCGAAACGTCGGGAGAAAGAAATATCAAATTATGTTTGTTAAGTAAGTAACAAACGCGAGAATTATCTGTAAAAGCTAGATATTATAATTCTCCTTATCTCTTACCTTCTCCTCCTTGAGCTTGGTGATGTTCTCAGTGGTGGTACGGTTGATGTTAGTAATAATCTGCTGGTACTCGGCCTCCTTCTTGCCTGACGCTTGCTGCATAGAGTTGCGAGTGTCGCGGAGCTTGCGCTCGCTGTTCTCTAAATCCTTAGACAGGCGAGTGATTTGTCCTGGATACGAAATAAGTAGAAAATATAGGTCGGTTTAACGGGTGGTGTAACAAATAAATAAAAAAAACCTGTAAGAAATACGAAGCAGGCTAGGCACAAATTGCATTTACTTCAGCAGATCCAATGCAATAATGACTCCTTAAATATCATGAATTTAACTTAGATCTTATGGGTAACGTTCAAAATATATTTTTATGTTACCCGGTGGAAATCCTCACGTACTTCCACCGCCCTAGAGAAAGCGAAGGGGTGTGCCGAACTCTTACCGGCTAAAACCTCCGTAGTGCTTTTCCGTTCCCTATTGTCGGGAGTCACGGGAACGCTTTCGGAAACTACCGCAAAATACTAGACTACTACTCGTAAACTTGATGTATTGCAACTGTAATACATCAAGTATTCTGAAAGTTAAAGCTTTTGTTCGCCGTGGGTGTCACCGGGTGACCGACAAACAATATATATTTTGTTGCTGGGCAGTCAATGTGTTAAGTCTCACCCTTGTAGTTCTCCTGCTGCACCAAAGTCTCCTGCAACTCATGCTCTAGCTTAGCGCGTTTGTTATCGGTATCTTCTAGCATGTTCGCCGTGTCGAACAGCACCGCTTCTAGCGCATCCTTCTCGGATCGGACGCTGGCTAACTGCTCTTGTAGGTGGTGCTTGTCTTTCTCGAGAGAGTCTATTAGTATCTGAAAAGTTGGAAGTTAGTATATTGATAAGTAGTGATAGGTTTTTAAATTCAAGTTTCAATGGTGATAAGGTCAAAAATAGCTCAATGACATAGAGTTTGACGCCACATTTTAATAAAATTCAGATAAATAAAAAGTCTTAATAAAAACTGGATTTATTGTCAAGAATGACAGTTAACGGCAATATGGACTGCAATAATTATTGATAAACAACCCTATATCTAAGTTAAATAGCCTAAACTGTTGAAATAAATGCCGATATGTATTTATGAATCTTTATTTAAGAAAAAGGCTCAAAAAAAGGCCCATTTTACTTTAACTACGCAGGTAGTCTACGCTCAGGCTTTAATTGTTTTACCGTATTTTACAGTATTTTCATTTGTGTTACATTACCTGTTTCTCCTCTCCATCCTTGACGTGATCTTCGAGCGCTCTGTTGATCCTGCCGATGGTCTCGTTGGCCTGTTCCAGTCGCTGTTGCAGACGTATTATCTCTTCGTTGAGCGTGTCCTTCTTACGAACCATAGCTGTGAGCTGAGAACTTAGTTCACCTCGTTCCCTGAGTGATACAGAGGAAACGTTTTCATATTAATTATTTATTTACTTTTACAACATTTAAGGCACTTATTATACACATTTAAGTATCGAAAACGCACTGGTTTTTTTTTTTATTCTTTCCCTTAAAAAGCAGTCTATTCAGAAACAAGCATTTTTAAACAAAGTTCTTCTTTCCAACCTTAAATAATAGTGCCATTTTAGTTTATTTTCTAAAAATATTCAAATAAAAGATGTTTTTAATGAACATCTAACATATAAAATTTCCATGTCACAAAATTCGTTACCGTGCTCCTACGAAACACGGACAGATTCTTTTGAAATTATGTATTGTCCATGTTTTATTTGGCGTACAAAATCGCGGGCAACACCTAGTAATTTTATAATCTCCTACCTCATAACCTGTCGTAACTCCAACTCCACTTTATCTCTTTCTCCCTCTAAGAACTTGATCTTCTCATATAGCGACGCCTTGTCTGCCTCGAGCTCCATCCTAGTCTGTTCCGCGGCTAAGAGTTCCTTACGCAAGGAGTTCAGGTCTCCTAGCTGTTCCGACGACTGACTTGATAGGTTGGACTTTTCGTCTTCCAGCTAAGAAAAAAAGGATTACTTAGAAATATGATTTTAAACTTTCGCTACTTGTACACATATTTTAGACGACAAACGGGACTTATTCGCGATATAAAACGAAATTTCTTTTCTCCCGACGTTTCACCCGTGACCACTCGGTGCAACTCGATCAAAACGTCGGAAGAAAAGAAATATCGTTGTATATCGCGAATAAGTTCCGTTTGTCGTCTAAAATGTACTTAAAAATATGACTGTGAAGAAAATTTCTTATTTAAACTCAACCTTTTCTTGTACTAAGCTATGACAAGTTCTTATTTCCATATATTACAAAGCCGCTTTTGTTATATGGAGTACATAGTACATTATAATATGTACTATGTAAACTGTAATAAAATTTATTTTTGCTTATATTAAAACTTGAAATGTACTTACATGCTTGACATCTTCATGCAACTTCTTCTTATCACCTTCGAGATTCCTTACAGCCGCTTCCAGTTTCTCAACCAGATCTTGAAGATCACTTCTCTCCATTAGAGTTCTTTCTAACTCTATTTCTAGATCGCCTGAAAAGTAAGAGATAACAGGGTAAAAAACGTTTAGAAATAATTTTGGCTAAGGGTCGAATTATGTAATTAAAACCTGCTTTTTTTACTGCTTAAATAATATTTTTTTAGTTAAAAAATAAATATTTTGAAAACACTAGACATCGTTCTGGATCGCAAACTTACAAAAATCATTAAAAGTTCAAGTCTAAAAAATGCTTGATCAAGTTTAAACTCAGCAGAAAAAAATCCGAAAGTCACACTATTTATTACCCAACTCCAAAAAGGAGGAAGTTTCTCAATTCGACCATATATACTCTTTTTTATATCATGCAATGTACAATAAACTTACTCCTATGTTTCTCCATTTGCGACAGGATGTTATCTCCTTCGATCTTCTGTTGGTCGAGCAAGTCCCGCGCTAGAGCAGTCTTGTTGAGCTCTTCTCTAGTTGTCACTAGTTCCGAGCGTAGACGCGAAGAACGTTCTTCTTCGGCCCTACGAACATTAAAGTATTATAAATCGAAAAAATAAACCAAGCTCAAGGACTATTGTCATAAGGTTGAGAATTGAATGCCAGGTATCGTTATAATTCAAAATTATCAACTCACAAAATTAAAAGATATAAATATGGAAGCGAAACGGCGCAATACACAGTAAATAGCTTCAACTCGTTTCTGTTATACAGTCATGAGCAAAAACATGTAAACACAACCAAACAGTTGCAGAACATTTCTTATGCGAAATTTCTCAATTGTTTGGTCGTGTATACATGTATTTGCCCGTGACTGTACATCCCACGCCAACTTGTACGACAATCAGCATTGTTTGTAACTGTTAAAATATACTGTTAAAACAGTGAGTAGGTAAACTAAACTCTAATTCAATACACCTAAGGTTGAAAATCAAATAACTATATTCTACCTCAACACTGACTCCCTGTTGGCCGCCTCGCGGTGCAGATGGTCCACCTCGGCGTTCAGGTTGCGTTTCTCACTCTCAAGTGATTCAATAACCTTCTCCAGTCTACAGTTCACCTTCTGAAGCTTCTCGTAGTCTGATGTTAGAGATTCCACCTGTAGTGAAAAGATAATTGTATATGATATATAACTTTGAAAGTTTACTTTAAGACAGGGACGTTTGGAAGGAGAAAGGAGGGGCCTTTGCCCAGCAGTGGGATTTTATGTAGGCTACATAAAAAAAAGTTCAGTTTATACAAATACTGTAACAAAATAATTTACAGTAAGATTAAAATCCAAGTGTTTTTAGACATTAATTTATTCGAAGAGTCAGACACATAAAAAATATTAATTCTAGCGAGCTCAAAAACGGAACGAAATCGATGTTTCTTTATCAGTTTCACCTTGAAAATTTTACAAAACAGAGGGGTGATATCTATGGTACACTACTGCTATCGTGCACGCCACTGCACGCCGATTGCAATTCAACTGCAATCGGACTGCACGTTTGATTTGCAGTTCTATTGCAGTCGTGTCAACTGCATTCAAACTGCCCTTGAACTGCAATTTGCAGTTAAAATGCAGTCCGTCAGGTTAGAACTTTACAGTATTTACAACCAAACTGAAGTTGAAATAACAACCAACCATAGCATTTATCTCGACCCTGTTCCTCTCGAGGTTGTTCTTATCGATCCGGAGCGACTCCAGCGTCTTCTGCATGGACTCCTTCTCCTGCAAAAGCTGGTGAAGATCCGCGTTGGCTTGGTCTAGTTTACCTGTAGTAGGGAATTTGGGAATTAAAAGAACATTCTTTATTCTTAGAGGTTTTATAGTATTTAGAGACTAAATGTTATAGTTATAAGGTCTGTTTTTGATTCATAGAATTTGACTTTAGTTATGTTAGGTGGCATTTTTGTGCGCCAAGAAATATTACTGACAATTATAATAGTTTTAGACGACAAACGGGTCTTATTCGCGATATTATTCGATATTTTTGTTTCTCCCGACGTTTCGGTCGAGTTGCACTGACCGTGGTCACGGATGGACTCAACTCGACCGAAACGTCGAAAATATGTGAACAAGTCACGAAAGCTTAAAAATATTAATTATATGAATTGCTTTCACAATTTTGAAATATTGTTAATGGCTTTACCTTGTAGATCCTGGACCTTGCTCTCTAGAGATGCAACAGTGATGTCAGCTGTCTCAGCGTGTTTTCTACATGATCCCAGCTGCTCACGAGTATTCTGTAGCTTCACCTAAAGACAAAAATAGTTTGAAATTAAATGATATCTATGAAGCTCTGAGTAAGAAAACAAATTTAGTTTTTGTCTACTTACTTGCAACTCATGTATCTGTATTTGATATTTATGCAACGCTGCTTGGACGGCTGATATAGTACTCTCAGCAAAGGCTGTTGCATTAGCCGAAGAAGACACACGTTTAGGAGACCTGTAAAACGCGGAACACAATATAAAATGCATTATTATTATCATTCAAAGTACCACGATAAACTCATAAACGACTTTCTGTTAATCAAATTAACACCAATGAGTCAAAAGTTTTGACCGTCTCGGTTAAATGTGACCAGCCATCGACGATAAATACTATAAGAGACCCCCCACACTAGTGTCTTTCGAGCGTCGTCGTCGTGCCAGCGTCCGCGCGACCCCAGCGCTGGCCGCCTGCCGAACGCCGAGCAAGCGCAGCGCTGGCTACGCGTCGCCGCGGCGTCAGTTTAACGTTTTTGTGAACAACAACGGCGTGGCACGACGACGACGGTCGAAAGACGCTATTGTGGGTGGTCTCCTAGCACATGCTACACAGTATCCATACATACCTGTCATGCAGATGTATGTGCGAGGCATGTGCGGGCGGCGCGTCGCTGTCCGAGTCGTGTATGAGCGCACGCGCCACTTCCTCCAGCGCCGCGCGCATCACGCCCGCCTCGCCGCACGCTGACTCCGCGCACTCACAACGCTCCTCCTACAGGCAACACATACCAATGAGGTTATGATATACTGTTAAGATCGTCTGATAGCTGTAGTTAGTCTCAGCTTGTACTAAAAGCTGAGACTAACAAAATAAAGATCTTACGATAGCTGTAATTAGTCTCAGCTTTTAGGATATGTTTAATGAGCTGAATAAAAATATTTACTAGGCAGACATCCACTTACTGTTACACGCCAAGATAAATGAGAAGAAAAGTTAGTTGATCATAAAGAATATAGCACCCGATTTACTTAGCTTTTCTTATGTTAATAATGTAAGAAAACCACTGATAGCATTTGGTATGTATTCTTTTGAAAGTTAAATCACTCATTTTAGACAACAAACGGGTCTTCTTCGCGATGTTATTCGATATTTCTTCTCTCCCGACGTTTTGGACGAGTTGCACCGACCGTGACCAAAATTACGCATTGCAACCTACATATTTTAATCTATTTTACAACTAAATAAACCTCATTGTTAAGTCCATTTCTAAGATTACACAAATAATACTCACCAATCCCTGAAGTTCACCAAGCAGCCGCTGTATCCTAGCGTCACGTTCGCGCAACTCAGCGAGCGCCGTGTCACGCTGTGACGTCATATCGCGCAGGTCTATGCGCATGCTCTCCACGCTGTAGGCGGGGCCTGAGCCGGCTTGCATACCACCCTGCATACCGGATTGCATGCCGGATTGTAGACCCGATTGCAGGCTACCTTGCATGCCACCTTGCATGCCACCCGGCTGGCCTTGGAACGACTGGTGAGAGCCACTATGGGAAAGCTGGTGGGATCCGCTGTGCGACATCTGGTGGCCTGGCTGGTATTCCGGCTGTGGGAAAATTGTTTAATCTTAGTAGGTAGGTTATTGGATATCTTTGGTATGGTATGTTGTTTTAAGTTACATCTATATGCTACCTCATTATAAACAAGTATGAAATAGTTCACTTATTGAATAAAGTATTCTAATTTTTATTTTTCTATTTTTAAAAGAGTAACTTGTGGAGTTTCTAGCCAGTTGTTCTCCATAAGGCTGACATCTTGGAATCGCGCAACTAGAGTCGTTTGTAACGTTTTGAAAGGCCTATTGAAATGAAAACCTTCTGATTTTTTGAGACAAAACACTAAAAAATCTCATCTGTTTACCTGCATTTCATATTACTGTGACATAATTTGTGATATGAACTTAATTTTTTTTAAACATTCACTTTGATACATTATTCATATCACTATTGATAAACAAAACTGACCTTAATAGCCTGCGCAGCAAAGGCGTTAATAGAATATCCACTGAGCATGCCGATGAGTTCCCTGCCGTTGGACTCGAACTCGTTCTTGACGCGGTAGAGGTCGCGCTCGGTGTTGGTCTGTAGCTCGGCGAAGTGTCGCTTGACGCCGACCACCTCGCGCCACAGGCTCAGCAGGCGGTGGTGCTCGCTCGAGTAGTAGTCGTTGAATGCCTGGGAAGAGAATATTTAAGTTTTATGCCTGTGAATAGAATATTTGAGTTTTGTAACTGGAGATGACCATCCTCCTGGTTTGGTTTAGGTCCTCGTCCTTGGTTTAGGAGTTCAGAATTAAGAATGTACATAACCAAATGACTCATATCATATTAGAGATAAAATATGAAAATGAAACTTAGCTTCAGGAAAGATATAGAGATTTATATTTTTAACTCTCTATGCATCAGGTTACACTACACACAGGCACAAGAATTTGTGATAAACCTGATTAGTACAATATATGCAAAATAAACAGATTTCTTTTATCCTTAACAAGTAAAAGTATTATTCCTAAAATATGAATTTTCCATTCACCTGCTCCTCATCCTTCCACTCATCCTCCTTGATGGCCATTTCATCCCGCAGAGCTTCCCAGTCGTTGGTCAGCTTCTGCAGGTCCGAGGTGAGGGCTTCATTCAACTGGTGCGACTCCTCCAACTGGTCACGCAGCAAGTTGTTCTGCTGGACTAGTTTGTCACACCTTGGAATAAAGTCATTCATCAATTAATTTACACTTACTTTATATCTTTTTAAAAGTTTTTTTTCGTAGTTGTGAGTTGTAATTTTAAACTTTTGTTATGCTTACATGCGGATATTATAACAGAGAGCTGTACAAAAATTTGAATTATGATTCTGGAATTATTCAGGCAAAGCTGCAAAAAAAGCTACCACTAACTTGGTGGCCTTTTTTGGTGCGATGTACCTTTTACATTTGTCAAATCTGTTATTCACATAGTGCGCTATAAATAATATTCTATCTACTTATTTTGACATTCAAACATCAGAGATAATGACAAAAATATTCTAAGAGCAATCAAATGAATTATAGTTCTTCTGTGACAGAGATTCAGTTCCTTCTCATTCAATATAAACACGTTACTTACTTGCGCTTCTCCTCATCCAGCCGCCGTAGCGCGGTCTCCAGGTCATTGATCCTGGCGTCGGCGGCGGCGACGGCTGCGGACTGGCAGGTGGTGGCGGCGGGCGGCGGCGGCAGAGAGATGCCGCTCACGCTGCTCTTCACCGCCGGCGCGCGGAACGACGACGGCTCGCTGCGGGGCGTCGTCTCCAACATGTGCGTCTCCAGCTCCGAACATCGCTGCTTGTATTGCAGCACCTAACAGCATTATCGATTATTTGTTTGTACCCTTAGATTTAGGTAAACAACCAGCCCGTACTCTGCACTGGACACTATGATAACGATGAGCTTCTCAGTCATAAGTCTCGTAATAGAAACAAGACACTGTCGCTGATATTTTAAGTTAAGATTTGTGTTATAACATTGTATTTCTTCTCAATAATGTAGGAGAATATTGATCGAGATTTGTTGTTTTGTGTGTTGTTTTTTATCGCTACCAGCTGACAGCAGACATTGTCATTTGACATTTCATAAGTAGTGACTTTTGTTTAAACGTTCAAAAATACAAACCAAAATGAAAAGAAAAATACTATTATACAAAAATTAAAAATGGTTTAGCATTTTATTCTGCTTGACTAAATAGTATTATTAAAGTTATAATAATCAATTCCAATATCTGTCAAAGCTTTCTTTAAATTTCAATACGGCACTTTTATGAGTCTAAAATGGATCAACTTTACAACAAAAAAACCCCATTCAATTACCTTGGCCTGCAACCTGGACACCAAGGCGGCTTGACCCTGCTGCGCTCGTCTATAAGCGTCCAGCCTACGCTTATGGTCGGCGGCCTCGCCGGCTAGACGAGCGCGGAGCTCATCGTTCTGCCGTCGCAGGTCGCCTCCGACGCTGCCCACCGGAGAGTCCATCTCCGGTGGACTGTCCAGGGACTTCTACAAAGTGAAAAATGAATATTGGTTTCCGAAATAACTACAGAAAGACGAGATGATAGGTTAGGAATTAAAGAGGTCACATCATGCCTTTTTAGTTAATAGCGGAATCAGTCTTCGTGAGTCTTACTAGGAACTATTGCTGCTGTGTGCAAGAAATGTGATTTTGGGTTTTCCTTACCTCCTTTTTCAAGCGTTGATGTGGAAGCGTGCTAGGACGCCTGCCGATAGGAGCGCGAGCACTCCGCGGCGTTGTCAAACCTTCCCTGCTCGGCAACTGAGAAACCAAAAATTAAATTTTCTTAAAGTAAATTTTCTCAGAAAACTGTTATAGATATGTGTCATATTGGCTCAAATATTTATTCCGACACAATAAAAACATAGACCAACAATAAGTTATGATAAAATTAAATTTTCAGAACAGAAGGCAATACAAGGATCTCAAAAATGATACTCTATGCTGAATAAACTGGTAATTATTATAAATTAATAAACATTTAACGACCTGAAAAGTAACTTTCCTCTTAGCCTTCTTTTGTTTCATTTCTAAATAAATATGACGAGCAGACTTAAATTCAAAAGACATTTTGCACGAAAGCTTAACTCATTCACTTATCTGCGATTTTCACAAAATAAAACATCCACGAAAACCCGAGGAAATAGAAAGGAGGCCGCAATAAAAAGTAAAAAGACATTCTGAGGTGTGGCAACAATGAAAATGCGGTTTGTACTGCAGAAATAAGTCGGTCGAGCTTTCCGTAGGGCGGCAAGAAACGCTGGCTATCGGGCTAGGCATCTAATTATCACCGCCCACAATGCAGTTACTCACCAAGACCCCTTGCCGAGGTGAATAAACCTGCCCGTTGCCCCCTCAGCTTTTAACACTAAATAAATTACGTACTGAGTTTACACAATATGTTACATCAACCCTAATGACTCATTTTGTGAAATATTAACTACAATTGATTTAATTTTTTACGGTCTTCGAAAAGTAAGCGTGTGCCTAAGTTTTAAGGCTTTAATTATTATTAGCCCATTTTTCGTCAATTTAACTCGTCTAAGAGAGTGGACTCTTAGACCTTCCTAGTTAATTTTATCATATACGACAGTAAACTCGATAGCTACCTTAGTAAATTAGAAGTTGGACTACCTACTCGTTATACTCACAATCTACTACAACACATAAAAAAATACCAAAAAGAAACTTTTTACGATCAGTTTCACGCGTTTTGTACAGCCGAAGCGACCTACTAAAAATGAATGTTTTGTCAATAAAAAGACTTTATTTTTCAGTAAAGTTAACATGCAGGAAATAACATCGTCCTACTGTATTATTAGTTTCGTTGGTATTAAAGTAGGTCAGGTAATAGGTCAATTACCTTACCGCTATCATATGCCATTCACCACGAGTAAAGTTAACCTTGTAGAACAAAGCATGTAAACAAACCTTTCAGAGACGAAAACAGCTATTGTAGAGACCAAAAACAACGACTACAAAACATTAAAACCTTACCTACTTCCAACGTGTAGTGCTGGCCATGTGTTACGAAGTTACGATCAAAATTTTATGAAAAATTGATAATACGCACCCGTATCCTAGCAACGCAATCAGGGCGTAGTTATGCTACATCAACTTAATGAGTAATTACACGGCACCTCTTCACTTATGAATATTTTCATTAATACCAATTACATTAAAAATAAAACTTATTAATTAAGAAACACAAACAAGTTATTGATTATGACTTGTTAAAAAGCACGAGGAGCAACATTTTGACATCCATTTTCCCGCCACTTGAGCGCCTGAAGAAAATTTTACATCAACCAGTATTAATTGCACAAATGAGTTTGTATACCTAATCCATTTTTCTAGTTTTTTCTCGTGTCCTGTAGTTTCACACGTGTGTACTGCCAAAGCTAATAGGGTGGACTGTTTAAAAATTTACGAATATTATTATTCGAGGGGTGAGCGATTCGCTTGACTGATCAGCGCCCCCATTGGCTCAGGTGTAGCACTTCAATGTTATGATAATGATAACACTGTTTTTTTAGGGGTCTGCACTTTGAAAACCATGTTTGAACACTCATTAAACGGGTCTCTCTGGCCGTGAGCAATGTAACAAATATTAAATATTTTATAGCTTGTGATACATTTTTTTGTGTATCCCGGTGGAAATCCTCATGGACTATCCACCGTCAGGGGGTTGACGGAAGGTGTGCCGCCTCTTACCGGCTATAGTTTGTAATATTTAATCACAAAACTAGTGTGAAGAAAATTGGGTTTAAGATAGCTGTATTTACGGAACTCTGGACAATTTGGACGGCTTACGGCTGACCCGATTTTAACATTAATTGATATCGATTTATGAACAGGTACGGAGACCCACGAATATTTAAAAATGACAATCTGATTTATTCAAGGAAGTGACTAAGGGCGACAGTATTATTGATGAAAAGTAAAAACTGATATTTATTCGTCGTTCTAAAGCTGATTTCATTTTTTTCGTTTCAACCCTCATGATTCCTCATGAACCCTCATCATTTTTAATCGATTCACATGATAGCCCTTGGACGTAAAATGTGACTGCTTTTTTTATTAATGCCTCAGTAAATAAAATGAAAACAAAAGCCAATGTTTCTAAATATTTTTTTATAATATGAACTAAATAATTTTATAACACCCAAGCTAATATAATTTACACGCATAGTATCCGTTTTATAAATAAAATACTTAGTTATCAACTGAATGCTTATCTATCACTAGGTGAGTATTGGCTACGTATAATCGGTAGGGGGTAAATTAGAGAGAAAAATACCTGCCAGTGATAATAGGCTTTATAACTATCACCTCATTAATCAATTAATTATAATCTCAATTAATGGCCACAAAGGTTTATAATGTTCCAAAGGTGCTTAACCTCTTTTTACAGTACAATAATAATTTGATTAGGTAAGACAAATCTGTTGTGCTGTAGCTGTTCGTCAAAATATACAACTTCTTTAACCGAAGGATTCAATAGCTACAGACCAATATTTGTCTACGTAATCATTCAGGAATCTAGTGTAGGTACTAATTAAAATAATATTTTTAGATATTGGAAAACAGTATCAAATAATATGTTGCAATCGTAGCACAGGAAGCACAGTTTATTCTAAAATTCTTCGCAATTCTAAAAATTAGTTTTAAACTCAGGTAATTTCAAACAAAATTATTTACCAAAATTTTAATTCGAACCACTTGTAAGTACTACGTGATGGAATTCGCATTTAATTAGGTATGCTGAGGGATATAAGGGATTATAGATGTCTACATTAAATCTTATAAGTAAGCTTCTAAGTCACACATTATTACTACGCCGCTATAAAGCCTACTCGTACAATCGTGCAATGTACTCAGCTAGCGAAAGGGATTTATTCCGTAATTAATTATTGCGATTTTCCACACTCAGAGTATGAATAATGTTATCTTTTTAATAATAGTTGTAATAAAGCCTTGTTCAGACTTTGTAGTTGTATTTATTATTTTTTTAAATCGAATCATTGACTTTTTTTAAACTATGTTTATCATTAAATCTATGAATTAATTTGGATAGTTAAATATAATGTTTCCTTAAACCTAGTTAAAACCTCTTTAAAACAAAACAAAACAAAAAACTTTTGTAGTACCCAATTTTAGATAGTCAATTGTTTCTGTATTGTCCTACAGTATTGAGTCACTTAAAACATTATTTAATTTAAACATAAATCTGTCAAGAAACATCCAGAACTTTCCAGTGCTTCTCGAAGGAGTATGAACCGCACACTTTATGCACTGACCCTAAGTGCGTACACGACGTGCGTCACGGCTCTGCGTGCGGCTCGGGGTTCGACGACCGATACGGCAATCCGCGATAATATACATTGTCATCATTCGCTAAGATAGCAACAATTTAAGAATTCTGTTTTTTCCCTAAATACGTTATGTAATACCACGTTATTTTCACCGGTAAGCCAAATATTACTCATTTTAAAATACAATTTGTACATTAACTGTTATATTGGATGATCACAATAAATATGTGCTAATTATTCTATACGTGTTTGATTACTGAAATCATTACATACATTGAGCAATCATGATTATATTGTTATCAAGTAAAAGTATTTTATCTTTACCTACGTTACAAATATAAAAAATGCGTGTTGATTGGAAAGTACAATGATGCGGTATTTATTTATGAAGTTCTGTACAAGTACAGGTTTGAACAAGTACTTTCATATTAGACAGAGTTACAAACCCACTCATGTAAAAATATCTCATGCCGCTTTTTGAATACTATACTTACATACTACTATACTACAGGCATATGAAAACCTACTCCATTGATTTCTCAGAGCTTTTTTCAAGCCTATACTAGTACAATCTACGAACATAGTTGTGACTATGCTACCGTAATCCTATTGTGACGTCAAATTAATTCCACCATAAAAACTAAATATACCTGACGCGGTATGACTATGCGAATAAAAAGCATTTTTAATAGGTAGCCCCACCCAACAGCCGGCAGATAACAACAGGATTGTATGCAAGAAACAGAAGCCACTGCATTATCTTATCCGAACATGTTTATTGAAAGCAATGCGAAAACAATATAAAAGATTTTATTAGTCAACCGTAAACCTCTTTTTCCTGATAGCCCTTGACCTCATAATAAAGATGATGAAAATAATTATTATCACTAGGGCCGTATTTAAAAATAATTGTCATAAAGAACCGACTGTTGTTAAGGCTTAGCTTCACCTTTAATAGAAATATTATTGACTGCACGGATAACCGAATGGTATAGGTCGCCACGCCAATTACCACTGTACGCGACGTGTCGCGAGTTCGATCCCCGCGTAGGACAAGAATTTGTGCGATCCACAAAGAGTTGTTCTGAGTCGGGATGTGTTTGTGCATGTGAATTTAATATCTGTGAAACCCCCCGCGATGCGAGGATTTAAGTCCCTAGTACGGACACAAATAAAAAAATATTGGCGTTGTGGAAAAAAATGCTGCTGCACTGTCATGCTTCTACAACTGCTATAATGTTACTAGAGGAAGTTGTGGTAGACCCCCTGACCTTTAAACGAAAAGCAATAAAAAAACATCTGACGTTGCAACCGAAACTCGGAAAGACAACCACAATTGGCTCGACTGCAATAATTAACTTCCATCTTAAGACCACAAACAAATTAGTTTTTAATAGTTCTCACAGCATTGAAAAACTGTTTTTTGGCACTGGCTCACAAAAATATTAATTAAGAGTTGCTTTTACTTTCCCAATGACATAAGACCATAGCAGTTGTGGAAGCAACGCAAATAGTATTACAAGCTGTCAAGACGGTGCGCAACTGTCACAAATAAAAAAATAATACTACCTACTTATATTCCACGATTTTCACACAACGCCATATGGTCTCAAACTAAGCTCATCTTGTATTATGAGTACTAGACAACTTATAAACATGCTTATATACTTCTAAATACATACATATTGTAGATAAATTACAACCAGACACAGAACAAAATAATGATCGTGTTCATCACACAACTGTTTGTCCTGAGTGGGAATCGAACCCACGACCTCCGGTATAGCAGTCAGGGCCACTGACCACTAGACCAATCAACCAAGGCCAGTTA
Organism: Chrysodeixis includens; assembly: GCA_941860345.1. NCBI lineage: Eukaryota > Metazoa > Arthropoda > Insecta > Lepidoptera > Noctuidae > Chrysodeixis > Chrysodeixis includens. The sequence continues at coordinate 11,127,672 of OW796102.1, forward strand.
CTGTAAGAAGAGGTATAGGGCATCAGGTTAAAGTCGAATGTAAAACATTCTAATACTTTTAATTTTGTAGGAGATTTGATATTTATTAGCAACATCTGACGTAACGTCCTGGAATGTTCTAGATCAAGATAAAGTGAAAATAGCCCCCAGCGACTATTATCGACGAAATGAAGTGATTACACTGATCCGTATATTAAGTGTCTGTAAGCAGAGCTTAACAGTTGTTTTTAAAAACAGATATGTTTTCGATAGGTACGATATACTTAGTTTTTCTAACAATGTGTTATCTTATTCAATTTAAAACTTTTCTTCAGTTCCTAGCACCCAAGACTTGCAAATTTTAATGCAAGACGCAGCTCTATGCCATGTACGCTTTTAGTTAAATTGGTAGTAGAACTCTTGAAACTGTTATTATTGCTACGGTCGTTTTATAACGAAAAGTACATCCACTAATCTCACTCTAAGTAGACACTCTTTTAAACACCCTGTTATGTTATCAAAATTTACAAACTAATTAATTAACGTAATCTTAATTTAATTAAAATTATCTGAATATTTTCAATTGCGTAATGGTTGTCAGATTGCTGTACCTTCAATTAATTACTTACTTTAATTTATTTATCTATTTATTGACTTTCGAAATTGCAAAATGTCACCGAAAGTTTTGTTATCATGTTTATTCTTCGAAATCCGTGTTTTTATACTGATATAATTGTTTAAGTAAATTCTTAATACTCTTAAAGGCACACACATAGTTAAGACTAGCTGTGCCCGCGACTTTGTTCGCGTGGTTGTCGAAACAAAACAACGTCGTTTAAATAAGAGTAGGCTATATACATGTACCTTGGCGTGAAAATAGATGACGAACTAAGAATATTATTAAGTAAAAATGTACTTCCTAAGCTTTAAAGTTCCTATTATTATTTTAAGAGTTTTTTTTTAGTCACAGCTATGGGTTAACATTCAAAACTCACTGAGATAAACAGGAAGCTCTTCAAAATAAATTTTTAAAACTACTTGTTATTACTAAAAATACAAAAGCACATGTAAATGAGATTATAAAACAGCTAGTTAATAAAATATAGTAAATCATTTACCGTCCAAACTATTGTTTTTGTTTATTTTAAAAAACAATTTTATGTTAAAAAAAGCCAGGTACTTCATAAAATACTTTTGTAGTATCAAAAACGATAGAAGAAAAAAATTATTGAAAAATAAACTCAAAAAGTGTATGTCGAAATGAAATTTGAACTTGAAGTGAAAAAATACGAAGCTCGCAATATACCAACCCGGCTGTTTTGATTGCTATGTTGTAAGCTAAATAACATGTTAATACATATTAATGTAAAAACATAAAACCATAGCAACAGTATTTTGGTCGCTATGGTGACTCGTACACAGCTATGGTGACAGTAGAACAGTTACGAAAATTCGTGATTGATCACCCCCTATATAGGATAGCACAATAATATATAGTATTTATTTTAGCCCGACCTTCAGCAATAATATAATGGTGGCAAATCTTAACACCGCGATTCAGAAAACGACGAAATTTGCACAACGCCATCTATCGGAATTTCGAATTTAGCTATCAACATTAGTTCTATTTTTTGTCATAAGATGTCGTTGCAAGTACTACACTGAATTGCGTAACGTAATTATTTTACTTCTTGAATTCACTAAATTAATCATATCTTTTGGTAGAGTGAACCGATTTTGATCAAACAAAGACTAAGTAATACCTCAAGTTGCGTATAATTTTTGTGTATAAACATTGTCTGCATTGACTTCGTAGATTTTACGTGATGCGGGAGAGACTTTCACCTCTCCTCCCTCCCCCCCTGTATCGGTTTTCGGGATGAAAAGTAGATATGATCCTTCCTCGGAGTAGGTACTATAACCATACCAAGTTTCATCAAAATCCGTTCAGTAGTTTTTGCGTGATTCGCGTTCAAGATACAGACAGACAGACAGACAAAATTTTTTTTAATTGCATTTTATACTTCAGTATCGATAATAAAACGCCCCCCACTCATTTTTTTTTAAATATCTTCAATGTACAGAATTTGACCCCGACCATTTTTATTATAGTATAGATACCTACCTACTAACTGACAGAACATAAAACTATCAAATATTTGAATTATCAAATATTTGAGTTTGGGCTGACTGTGATATGGGCTGTGTGTGACTGTGATTATTAAAAAAAACTTTCTGAAAATAAACGCTAAAACAAGAAAACCAAATCAATAACACGCTAAAGTCTAATAAGTACAATTAGAAATTAGTACTTAGGACAATCCTCGTCCGAAAAACCCAGTCAATTTACCCGAGAACTAATACTATCACTGCAGGAGAATCCAGGAGATTTAACCCCGGGAACATATACTGCCTATACCTATCTATCCATAGGCATTGCAGTTGCGGAACAGAGACAACGCTCTATGCCGTCTACTCTTCTCTCGATGTCAGTGTTGAAAGTTTACATGTCTAGTCAAGTTTAGTATGAGTGGAAAGTTTACATTCATCTGTATCTATGCATTTTCCAAAGTACATGTAGGCTGGTAATAAAACCGTTATCATTATCACAATAATCGAAGCAGAGAATTAAAAAGAATATGACGTAAGTCGTGCGAGGCCCAGCGGCGCAGAGCAATCATTCGGACGTTGACTCACTTAATCTTATCACACCCCTTTGTTATTGATTTCTAACTCTAAATAATACTTAAAGTAACTGTTTGTTGTAACCGCAAAATTAGAATATGTTCTATATCGCTATTTCTATTAAACTAGAATATATGGAATATATGGAATCTTGAAGATTCTATGATCAAAAATTCATTAAAGTATGTTCCATGAAATAAAGGCAGAGACCTCATGTATAACGAATTCCTTCTTCTTTACTCACACAAAAAACTAAGGTATAAGAAATACCAATGTACCAATGGATACATAAAAATGTTGTAACTTCATCGTTACAATCAGAAGGCTTTTGAATAAAAGCGTAGTTAAGTGTTAACAATAGCAAGTAATAAGTATTGTATTGGAATAATACAATACCAACTTATATCTAGGATTCCAGTTTACCCTTGAAACTTGACGAGACCGCGAACAGTACAAAGAGCAATAAAACCTCATAAACTTATAAAATGGAGTATCTAGCGAAACTGTGTGGTTTGCTAAGTCTGGGAACGATTCAGTATTCTGTTTATTTGTATCCGGTCCGTGCGTGTCTGACGGGTAGCTAACTGGGTCACAATAAACGTTTACTACCAAAATGATAATCTTGGTAAATAATCAAACGGCGACGGGACCAGACGACCTGATACGAATGCGTATAGCAACGATATTTGAACGCGTGCTCAGCTAAATCGCAACGATTTTCTGAATTTATGGAATAACTCAAATTTTGACGAGACGAACATTAATTTTGAATCAAAATCAGGGCATTACTACGATTTTACTAGTTCAAACCATAGGCCGGCTATACATAGAAATGTAGACTACCGTTCCGTCAAAAACAAAACAAGAAAACTTCATTTGTTTTAACTAATAGAACAATAAGAACGTCACGTCGTTGATAACAGTATGATTCAGGTCACGATAGCAGAATAAAAAAGAAACAAGTAGTAACTAAAATGTTTTGAACTAACAACATCTGTTTAATACGACTCTTGAAAACTATGTATGAAAGAATGGATTAAATTTGAAATAGCAAGAAAAAGCTCTTTCATCCGGTTTTTTACAATACACTGTGTAACATAATCTATGTTTAAGTATAAAGGTATTATTTATTCAAAACAGACTTTACATTTTTACTATAAAACTGAAACTTAGATATTTACATAACATATGTAGGATACAAAAACTTGAAAAATAGCGTCATCAAATTCATCCGCATCATTACCGGCCGTGAGTTTGCCCACAGGTCTGGCGGTGTCGCCACGTTGGATGGCAATGCTTATCCTCTGTGCGAGGTAAAAACCAGCCTATGACTGTAGATTAGATGGACAGTTCCAGTTTCTAAACCTCCTCTCTTACACCTAGCTAACCGCCTGATTTTGTCCATCCTTCGTAAGTTTTACTTAAAAGAATATATTCCGGAAATTCTAGAAAAAGAACTTGTAATTTTACCCGAGAATATACTATACATACTCGTAGCTATGTTTAATCTACAGTATTGTAAAATTGAAGATTAGAATGTCAAACGTTCGAGACATTAAACAGAACTCCGCATTATCATAGAAAAACTTTTTTCAAGGCCAACACTTCTCCGTTTCCTCATTTTTGTCGTCTTATTAATAGTTTCCTAATTAAAAGCCTCCCTTCGCCATTTATAACGGTTCCATAATTTCGCATATTTACGGTCCCGCTGCAAAATCCGCAGTTTTTTTTTCATTCGATATTCGCCCGTCGCTCCCCTATTTTTCGCGTGGCTAAAACTTTTGCTCATTAGTGTCAAACTTTTCGATAACGAACAGCTAACCGGTTATTAACAATAGTATCTACTGTTATTGTACGACTGTCGTAGTTTTAGGGCTAACGCACACTTTAAATTTTAAAGGAAATATTAGATAGTTGTTATTTCTTAAGAATATTTCTTTTTGTCCTCAGTTGGAGCCCCGAAAACTCACTCATTCTGAAAAATCACATTCTCTCCACGTGTGATAAATCTATGCCGGGGCCTATAATGCCTGCACACCCAACCATGCTCCTGTGACTGTACTGTGACTTTTCTGTCTACTTGTAACCCAAACAAATGGTCATCCCTCTCTGTATGGATTTCAATACCACACCGGTCCTAAAAGTCCACCGTTATATTTCCCATCCTATATATTCGACCTCCACTGAAGATCATATCGAATTATTTAATTGACTCGCCTTCTTCAGTCATTTGTTAGTAGTTAGGTAATTAGTGCTCAACTTTAAAGGTTCACTTTGGTGTTCGAGTCGTGAATGAAACTATAGATTAAATTAATTGCCAATTCACTTGCTATAACTGGCTGGTTGAACTTTAGTCTAAGTTGTTATTATACTTCGAATGACTTCAGGACTATGAAACGGTGTTTGAGAACTAGATTGCCTTAATAGCACTTGTCGAACGCGAGTTTGAGTTAGATTTCTAGACTCCTTTGAGAATGTCTTTATTTTCAATTTCGTAGTTGTTCTAAATTAGCAATAGGTCAAATAACCGCCAAAGTTCGCTTTGTTATAAAAGAGTACTTATCGATAAATTCCTGACTTATCGCATAAGAATTGCTGCAGATATATTAAAACTTGAAATTCCTGCTTACACAAATAATTGTTTCAAAGTTTACGAGGATCGTAAACTTAAAATTTTCCCGGTTCAACGTTCTGTTGTTGTAATTTCAAGGATATCACGAAGACAATTTTGAACCGGCGTAACCGTGAAGTCGAGTCCAAACTGGTGTTTTGAACATTAGCATAACTTAAGCGAATACTATCGTATAAGAAACATTCCTCAGGTTTCGACAAGACCCGTGTCAGCCTACCTGCTTCACATAAAATCGTCATGAATAGAAATCGTTCATTAAATTCGTATATCCGCGGTTCGTGACGGTCTCGCATGTCGCATCCCGACTCGCGAACTTCCCGCTCATAAATATCGTTTTATGTCACGTGTCAAAGCCGCCATCTTGGTTAACCGGTAAAATATACAAATATAACGCTGCTGTTAGGACACGTCGATTTCGAAATGGGAGTGCGTTACGCCCTTGACATAGAGTCCAATATTTGGAGAGGCCTATTTTTATGTTGTTACATTTTTGGGTGTTGTTTATAAAAATGGGAGTGCTCGTCTTCCTATCGATTGTGCCAACTGGTGCTTACCGCCGATCTCGATTCGTTGGCAATACACGGGCAATCGAGTAGTTACTCGATTTGTAGCATCTAGTAATGTAACAAGAGGTGTAACTTCAATCAAACAGTTGAGTTTTGTTTCGCCAGCTTGAAACAGGCAAGGGGTAATATTTTTGCAATTTCCCAGGTAATTACGGTCGTCATTTGCGAGTTTCAAATGCCTGTTTTGTCTAGAAACAGTTGTTAGTTAGACGGTTAGTCGTCAGGTGGAATAGACAAATAAATTCCTGTAGCTTAGGTACTTTTGTAGTTTTTGCGCCATTTGCTCAGTGTTTAAGTTTCACTGAATTTTGCAGCATGACATTAAAATTGAAGCTAAACTTAGACTGATACTTTGCAAAGTATTCTTGTGTATATGTGCTTCTTTGCGATGTATACAGAACACAAATGACTCTACATTAGTTACAGTTGTGTGTGAGAGATGCAAGAACGTTTGTACTTTTGTATGATAACTTAAAGGTTTTCATAGGATATGTTAATTGAGTAATGCTTCATTTTTATTCTTCAAGGAGAAATAGGAGCTTGAGTAGCGAGACAAAATATATTGAAAAATAATATTTTCTGTCCTACTTCCTAAAAAGTTATCATAATCAAAAAAGTTTTTCAGCTAACTTACAAGCTATGACGGAATCAAAATTATTTTGTGCCAATTTCCTCAAATTACCAAAAAGCCATTCCTTTACAGAGCTTATGTAAATTTATTTGCGTTTACTACCTTTGTGCCGAAATTTGATTTTCCTTTGCACGCACGTAATTCTTGCAGTCGTACGACTTAGCAACGATACTAAAAATTGTTTCTCTTTTATGAACGAACTTAGATTGGGTACTTTAAATATAAATGTAATAAGGAAGTTCGTAAAGTTCCTAGATATTGTGACTTTGGTATTTTCTTATCATCATAATAACATTACGTATTTTGGTTTTGTTTTGATCGCATCTACCTGCCCTTTTGCGGGGGCTGATATTGCAATATTTGCCGCAATTGTATTAAAAAAAAAAAACAAAGAAATATTAAGTTGGTTCGAAAACTTCTTGAAGAAACTAATCTAATAAGTATCTAAACGAGTAGAAACAATTTGCTATCAGATTTAAATAGGTACACATAGTTCACATTGTGCATTCTCATTTCGCTTACCTATATTTCTTATTTCCAAAAATAGGTATGTTGGTATGCACTAAATGTATGATTTAAATGTAAATTAAATCCAATACAACCATAAAACTGCATAAAAATAGATCCATAGACATATACATAATAAAAAAAATCTAATCTTAAAACTTGCATGGTAATATTTTTTGTAAATCGCTCTACCATGTCATGGTTGCCAAACAAGCAATTTATGGCATGTAAAGGATAATTTATTTATGGCATGCCAGTGTCATTAATTTAACAGAATTTATGGCTTACTACTTGGTATCGGGTGCCCCATATAAAGGATAACAGGATAATGTCGGCCTGTCGTTGCAAAATTTATGTAGAGCACGGTGATCACGATTCCTTTAAACTGTTTTGAAGGGTTACCTATCTTAATCCCGAATTTTAAAATTCCGAACATCATAATCCAGAAAACGATTGGACTTTTTATCAAAATCCCGAATTTTAAAATTCTGAAGTTTTATTTGCCATACAATCGCAACTCCAAATTTCACTTAACCATTTATTCATTTGTACGATGTTTCAGAATCCAGACACACGAAATCTAAATGCACAAAATCCAGATGACCGTAATCCATATACTAGAAAGCCCGATGTTTTAAAACACAGATTTTTGAATGTCAAATAATTGAAATCCAGATTTTTTAAATCAAGATTTTTCAAATTCAAATAAACGATATCTAGAAAAACTAAATCCATGTATTTTAAATCCGGATAATATTTTCACTTCAATAAACATAGATTGCAACAAATAAAAAAAAAAAACCTAACCTCCACCTAATTTAGGTTAGGTTAGGTTTTTTTTTAGGCAGGAGTGTGGATATCAAATGAACATTATACCTTTTGATCATTAGCGCAAATAGCAAATAAATATTCGACGAACTGAAAATTATGTCAAACGACATTATACAAAGTGATGATTTTCTTAAACGTTGTTAAATTTAAAAAAAATATTGATTATAAAAATTCTGGTAATAGTTCATCTGGAATATGATTGTATGGAAATCAAATAAAACGATTATGAAAATCTGGTAATAGTTTATTTGGAAAATGGTACGATGGGAAATAAAAAAAAGTATTCTGAGAATCTGGTATAACTGTATCTGGATTATGAGAATATGGGAAACAAAAAAATACTTTTTGTAAATTTGGTTTTAGTGCATCTGGAAATTGATTCATCTGGGAAATTAAAAAAGGGATTTTAAAAAGTTGTCAATCATTACACCTGTCTTTTAAAAGTTCTACCAAGCGTTTTCGGGGTTTTAAGATTCGGGTAACAGAAATTCGAGATTTTAATAGGTTACCGTTTTGAAGTAGAGCAGTATTACTGTTATGCTTGTTAATATTGAAAAACCTGCCAAGTGCGACTTGGCCTCGCGCACGAAGGGTTCCGTACTATCATCTATTATAGCAAATCACGGTTGTTGTAGGTGTACAATTTTTTTGTCCTTTTAAATAAATAATAAATAATATTTATTCAAAAATTCTTTACAGGATAAATTAAATCTTTAATCTACCTGTTTATTAAGATTGAGTAAACATTGCTTAAAAATTACGTGTGTTGGACCCCCTTAATATTTATTTTTATTTTTAGTATTTGTTGTTATAGCGGCAACGAAATTACATCATTTGTGAAAATTTCAGCTTTCTAACTATCACGGTTTATGAGATGCAGTCTGGAGACAGACAGCGGAGGCTTAGTAATAGGGTTCTGTTTTACCCTTTAGGTACAGAACCCTAAAAAATCTTTTGTTTCACCTCACACAATACTTAGTTAACATGAAATCGTATCTAAAACTTTACAGTACTTTACAGTCCAGTATAAGTGAAAAGCTGGTGTCCGAAGTAGGTTGATTAAAAGTATATTAACTTTGACACAAACGTTTACCCTTATTAAATTGTAACTTGAGTATTTTTATAGTAAGATGGTTTTATGGCCTAAAATTAATTAGCCTGCTGTCTATTAAAAAAAATATATTTTTAAATTAATGTTGTTTTGGTTACAGTATATTTTAGTATTTGTTTAATAAACATTTTTCATTTTTATACTAGTTTAAATTTAACGTATTATGTTGTTCAATGTACATTTAAATACACTTATTATTTTAATTAATAACACTGACTTAATAAGACGTCGATATCAAGCCTCAACTACCTATCGATGAAGAAGCAACGTGTTCCCAGATTATATATCCCCGTGATATCTCAACAAGAATCTTGAAGTGGATGACACAATTATTTATAAATTTTATCGAATAAATAAACAATTGATTGATCGATTTGCCGATACCCTACTGTAGCACTAGGTGTTCAGTAAAAGAAGGTGTGTCTTGACGTCATTTGTGTTCCTAGTGACGTCATGACAAGGGGCAATGTCCAACACTCCTACTAGGTCAAGGTCACGCCGAAGTGGGTGTGTAAGAAACTTTATTCACTCAAATAATCATATCATTTGTTCTTTGTAATATATTTGTAGAGCGCTTTTGTCTCTACGTGAAATTTCTTTTACGTAAACATCTGTAATTATAAATTTAAAATGCCTCTTTTATTTACCTCAAATCCGGCTCTTTAAAGACTGTTATAGAATAGTCTTTAATGCAAGTTTTAATTAATAAAAAAAAAACTTTTAAGAAAAAAAAAATAACGCTAAAATCGGAGCTGACAAAAAGCAGCCAAGTTTCCCATCTTCCCATTCATCTGACCTTCTCAATTACATAATAACGCCAAATCTGAACCTAAGCCAGTAGATCACGGAGCTACATAACTGTCAGATCGTGTCTTATCATAGGTCAGTGCCGGAGCGAAGGTCGCCAGATATCGGCACACATGAGTTTTACGCGTGAGGTGTGTCGCGGCGCCGCGCGTGGTAGCGTCGTGGGGCCTATCACACATTATGTTGAAGCCTCGTGGTATAAGCCTAAGCTATCACTAAGTATATGTATGGAGCTTGTAAAGCATCCATCAATCATAAAGGTTAAGCCTTCTTTACTTAGTCATGTAGATAGAATGTGATCATACTTTGTCTGTAAGATAAGAGCATCCACGGATTAAGGGTCGAAAACATGCTAAGCTTTGGGCGTGGCTAATAAGTGATACGTTAATAACAGCTGCACTGTCTAAAACATGGGTTATGAAAACCATATTATTATGAGGAGTCATTCCATTTCGGATTAATTAAATTGAATTTGAATTATACTGACGTCAGTGATTGGTTGTATTTTAGCAATCTTTTGTTCTTTTTCTGCAATGTACATATTGTAGAGCTCTTCGTGATACTTGGCAGCTTAAGACTTATTTTTATAACTAGATTTTGATTTTGTATAGTTTGTGGTTTCATCTATCATTACATTCTACTCTACTTATACTCTGTAGGTAGTTCCTACAGCCGTGACAAACAACTTTGTTATTAACTAGCACTAATGTTGCATAATTTTTGCGTCGCATACCTTATCGGCAGTAATAGCAGAGGTCGGTAAGATAATCCCAAATATATTTAAACCAAGTTCTACACGCCACTGACTCATGTAGTCATTTAGAATTTAAAACACCTGACAATCGGTAGAACGTCTCCATTTCAGTAAACGAAGCTGTCGCTCGGTACATCCGTATTTGACACAGTTTGGTTGGAACCTGACGGTCATATGGTACCATGTTCAGAAATAAAGTATGTATATTGGATTGAAATTCAACAGTTTTATGATAAGCTTTTTTTGGATGTGATTTTGGAATCTACATTTCTTTTAACTTATAATATTCTACATTGAAAGATCGTGAGATATTTACAGGCGGTTCATCATTATCAACATCGTCATCATCAGCCTATTGCAGTCCACTGCTGAACATAGGCGTCTCTAACAATAATAGGAAATTGTTCTTAAATCACGCAGCTTATAATCTCGCGGCAAATAAACATAATACAGGTTTATATTTTAAAACAAAAGCATTTTATGAAAGCAACTAAGTTACTCTAGCCTACCTAGTTCCCTCTCCAAAATAGTAACAAACACAATTAATTCTTGTCATACTAGGTATGTGAAAGCAATAGACAATATCAATAACAAACAAGCACTCTATTATTTATAATCAGTAAACATCTTAATAGGGATTATCCACATGATTGAAAACTTTGTGACGACACGCATTCAAACTATACTTTTATTTTGTTTCCATGTCACTATCAGCCATATAAGCGATAACAGTGAAATGATGACTCAGTATAATACTACTTAACATCTGAAAGTTTTAGAATTAGTTATCTATAGATTAATTTACACGCACTGTGGAGATATTAGACATACTGGCATGTACATGCTTGAAGGAAAAGCGACTTGAATTATGGGCATTTAAGATAAGAGGATATTTTAATCCTATTTTCAGTTTTTGCACATAGTAACAGTGCTTGATAAATGCAAATATTTCAATATGGTATGGTATTGTTAATTTACAATTTAAGTACTTGCATTATTATAGAACATTTTACTGAAATATCGACTTAGAAGCGGCCTACAGTAAAGTTTAATTTGCATTGCATAGGCCGATATTTTAGTCTCAGAAACAAAATGATTAGCGCATGTCTTAGCACGTGTATCAACATATCATTGAATCTAATTATGTTTAAACAATATATTTTGGTCGCTACGTTCTTATATCTAATACTTATTGCTAAGCTATCGCATACGTCACACATTTCCTATTCTTATCTCATTTCTGCTGACTTAACGATAGCATGCTGATTAAGGAACTTTTTCTTTTCAGCCGTGTCATTTGTTAATTTCACTAAAAATGTATTACCACTATGACTCTTTTAAAATGCATAGGGTAATAATTTACCCATATCATACATTCAGCTAACGACTATCCCAATATACTTATTTTTAACATAAAATATTTCTATCATTTTTCACTATTTTTTCATTCAGTTTCAACTTTCCTTTAGAAAATTTTGCAAATTTACTGGTCCTGAATGCTCTTTGATCGATAAAAAGTGATTAATAACCTAAAAACGCCTAAAAAATAGGATAAAAATATGTTATTTATAGGAAAATCTACTCGAACTTTTACCTAAACCCGGCCAGTGTAGACATCCCCTATAGATGTCACATGTACCGGAGCTAGCACGGCGCCGGCGCGTGATACCGCGTGAAGGCAGACCTAATCGCCGTCTAATTACCGTGTACCTAACCACTTATCACTTAATGTTGTTTACAAGAAAGTTATTTTTATATTTTATTACCCTTGTTTTACATTTTAATGTGTCGAGGCTACGTTTAACAAAACATGAATGTTACCTACATTTAGGTGCCTACTGCCATACTGGTTTATTTATTCCCCCGACATGGCTTAAATATTTTAAGAATATTTTTCAATAATTCAATACTAAAGCGCATTAGACCAACTCATTGTGACATCACACTCTGCACAGGTGTCTGTAAAAAAATTGTATGATACAGTTTAAAAAAATAAACTTCACACGCCTATTTGTATATCTGTTATTAGACTGATAAAGCTCTGAACTGTCTCGAGGACATAAATATAAACTGTTGCAACATTTTTGTACGAAATAAAACAAATGCCATCTAAAAATAACATCCTCTGATAATGTTCCATAAAGGAAATTCAGTTCATTGCATGCCGCTGCACAAATATAACTTTGCAGCTTCCAAGATTTTTATAAGCTTCACTTTAAGAACTATTTTCGCTTGTTTAATTAATTGTTTCAACTTTATTAGGTTGTAAAAGAATATTCCGCTATCCGGCGCAACGAACCTTAAATAACGTTTAGATTATTTGAGATACATTTGTTGGTAATCTGTGTTATTGCGTAGTTGACACTACAACAGCACAATTTTGACATCCTATAGTGCAACTTGCGCGGAAAATAATCTTTACCTATATTACTTCACACATATAGCTTTTAATGACTACAAAGTAGAAGGCTTAGTCGTAGCTACCTGCCTATCAGATAAACCGAACAAATAAAAACAGACTTAAAAAAGTCTTTAGCTTGACCCAAATGAGGAATACGGAAAAAAAGTATTGAGAATATAAGGGATGAATAGTATACGTTTTCGTATTATAAGATTGGAAGAAGAAGATGCCTCGAAGAAGAGAAGGAAACCTGCTCTTAAAATTAAAAGAAGGCAAAGCAAGAGCAGGACAGCAAAGAAGAAAAAAAAACTATCATTTAAAATCTTTTTTTAAATTTAATTTTAGCGAGTATCCGGACATCAACGCTTCCAACAATTTATCGAATACTTTATCGTCAAAGATATTGAATAAACAAACAACAATTAATCGTAATTTGAGTGTTAATATCTATTCACATATCATGAAATCATCACGGAGGGTAAAGTCCGCTGGCTATCTCAACGTGACCAAATATTCGGTGTGTTTTGTATTGAATTGTAACATTTCTTACAAACAATCGTGTAGAAGGCGAGAAAATGTAGGTACCTACATTAAGTAAGTTCTTATTGAGAAGAGGATTGAAGTTATTCTGTTATGGCGCAATATTTACGAACATTTCGCTGATTCCTTCTTATTTATTAATTCCTTACGGCTATTCTTCATTCTAATTATTCAACTTGATCTAAGTTATTTTATGTAGATAACTGTCATTTATTTTTTTCTAAATGTTACCGATATTTAATAGGAATATATAAAAATAGAAATCGTAACGGCAGTTGCACGTAGTTTCCAAAAATATACATTCACGACTTATAGATAATATTGATCAGACAGTATAAAAAAACAGGTTTTTCATCTGTTTTTTGCTGTCTCAAAATTATTACATGCAAGGTTCTATCGCAGTATTTTTAGTCCCCGTTAACATTCAGGAACATCCCTTTACCTATTTTTTACTCTATCTGCTCTCCTAACACCACCTCTTACATTCTAATCTCTGCTGCATGCAATTTTCTTTCATTCATCCCTTTTGTGCCCCAACACCATCCATATAGGACAGCAGATCTTACTAAGGTTTAATTACAGTATTACGACATTCACACGTGGTTCCCGTTTACACGTGTTATCAAATAAACCGCGCCGTAATCACGTAGTACACTAAATAGTTCACGGTCGCCTACAGATAAATATTAATTGTCAGCGGATTCCAGGGCCTTGTGCTCAAGGATTTACTAAATATTTCCGTAAATCTTCTACGTTGTAAACTTGTTACAGGACCGAAAAACTAAACGATGGAACTAGGTAGGAATATTGTAGTAGATTATATCATATCGTTTATTGCATTCCATAATGTACGTTAGGTGGAAAATATTAAATGATTGTCACAATGCGTCAAATGCCCTGATGGGCACAGCAAGATAGTTAGAAGAGAGGAAGGCGTTTAATTTAAGATAGCAAATATGTATATAATGATGTAACTTTGTACAAACTTACACCAAGTTAACTGAACATATTACGAGTAACGGATTGCAAATGATTATTAAATAATTATTTATCTATATTAACCTGTTGTGGTGTGTTTTAGTTTTTATATTTTTTTGCAGATTTATTTTACATACTTTTTTTTTGGAAAAATGACATGAAAATCATGACAGAATGAAAAGAAAATCTAGGACTTTAATCATACTATTACTTACTCACATACTTAGTTTCTACTTCGAGGCACGTCTCATTTTTTAAGTTCCTCTTAAATTACCGACCCAATTTTAAATACTCAAGTTTGATATATCGCTTAGAAAACCTACTGCATATTACCATCATCAAAAACCTTTCCGACTCGTGCGTACAGGTAGTAATCCGGCAATACCCGATAGGCTTGCAGAAAAGTTGCGCGCTTCGCAGGCCATAACGTGCCAAGAGAACATTAGAACATTGCGAAACGTTGATATGAAGCCATTTCACCCTCCAATCTTCCTATCGCGTCAACCGTAATCACTGCGTTTTTATATGTGATTGTTTCATTAAACTTCTGCGGGACTTGGCATAGTTTTAACTATTTTAAATTGCTTAGGCCTGCCTTAGATAAAGAAACTCGGTCAGTAATTTACAATGTTAGATGCAATTTTTACTAAATCTTGAAGGAATTTTAATTGGGTTTTACATGATTTTATTAATATTTATTTGTAGCTAATACTGGTTATATTATAAAACAGTTTGTTAAGCCAAGATCGGTACTTTTAAAACACATTTAACTTCAACATAACTCCTTTTTTAATCGGCCTAAAATTTTTTTATACATTTATCACGACTTCAAAATTGATGATTCTAATGAAAACGTTCTTATCAATAATTCAGGTATTTACACACGTCTGTGAAGGCGTCTGCTCACGTTTTCAAACATAAAAGATAAAATAAAACGACAGATAATTATCGATAAGCCAGTTTCAATTAAGGGCAATGATTGCGATACTAGGGGGCCGTAGTATAACTATCAAACTATAATAATTTGTTAAAAAGAGATGGTGATATGCGTCCTGTATAACTCTATCCCACTTTTTTACAGTTACAGCTTTTAACAGGAATATGGCCTTAAGATTAAATAATGTTGACCATTTATGTAATCATGTAACAATGATGATATCAAATTGAAGATTGTAATATTGTTTGATACTGACGAAAACCTCTTTTGGAATTAATATGACCAAAGGACTAAATCTACGCTAAAGATTTCAAGGATTATGTTATGTATAATAACTGATTAGAAAACCTTATTTCCATTGCAATCAAAATACACAAATAAAGAAAAAAAATGTTTTAGAATTAAGAAAACACATGTCTGATTTTGTGTGCGTAAAAAATACACATTTAAAATATGTAATTTATGTCAAACTTATAGGTATAATCACTATAAACGGTGTACCAATATTTTGTATCACGAAAACCATTACAAAGATTAATTTAACATTGTCAAAAACGGTTGCCCCTTTCATAACTATCACACAGCATAGTTACGGAACTCATTATCCTAAACTAATCCCGATTACGTTTCAAAAACCGATAAATCCCATGCATTAGTATTGCAATAAATCGTTAGTCCTTAGTAGTTGTATGTTTACAAAAAGTCAGGGTAGATCCCGGTTCCCGATTAGCTATGATGGCATGACTATTGGATATTCCCTGCATTCGCCGAGGAACTTAACGGCTTTCAATTTGTAGTCGATAAGATCCTTCGAAAGGAATACGAAGCTTTGTGTTACGTTTCTGGATAGGAAGTGTTTAATATAGGTAAAACTATAGAGGTTTTCGGTGAAGTAATTAGAGTAAGAGATTTCGTTCACTGTTTCTTGCTACAATAAACAAATGATAGACAGACACGTGCATTGCTAAGTCTACAATCTAAATCCGCATAAATTAGGACTCAAATTGACCAATAAATATAATAAATAATCTAGGTAATTAGAGTATATGGATAATAGTAAAGTGCAGTAACATACCGGCATGTCGATCCCCGTGAGCCCGCGTAGTCCGCCCTCCGCGCCCGCCGCCCTACTGCCACGAGGAGCAAGCCTCCACTGTGCCAGCTCACCACCTGGCCCCATCTGAAGCCTCCTCGCGTGACTGACATCCTCACTACCTCCACTTGCAATTTCAACCTTCCCACCCTCGCATTTAGAAACAAATTCAGTTTGACTTGCATTGTCACGATTTACATTCGAATTTGATGTTTCTTCGACATTGTCTCCAGTTATAATAATCGTTGGTATTGCTTTAGTACTATCACCCCTATTAACATGAGACACAGAAAGTATATTGCCATATTGTGGAGTGTCACCAAATTTTTCTTTCAGTGAATTAATAACGGCTTTCCTAGCTTGTTCGTACCTCGCTTTCGTTTGGTCTTCCCTCCATTTTTTTAGTACTTTGTCTTTAGGATTCACATTTTTCATTGTTCTACCAATAAAGTTTTCATTGAGTTCTGAAGTTAATGTTCTTTGTGTTTTTAAATTTTTAGTATCGTATGATTTGTTGTCGTCGGTACATTCACTTGGATTGTTTACTGGGAAATAAGTAGCTTCGTTTTGAACGTAAAATTCTTTAGGTTTGCCTTGATCGCCGTACATTTCCCACCATTTTATACCGGCTTCATTTATCGGTGCTCTTGAGCGCGATGAGTGAGGAGATTTTGAAAATTTATCCATTGTACTACACTTTACAAAGTTTTCTTATTAACCTAACCAATTAAAGTACAGTTTTCAGCACCTCCATAGTGGATACAACGTCGACCACAGGTGCACTCCTACTGAGCAAACTAAGACTAACGCCTTCCAAAAACTAAAACTGCAAGTCAGTAATTCTTACAATTAGACTTAACCCAGAATTACCTCCTAGAAATTTGATGTAAGGCATCCTTATCTAATTCTACAGGAAGGAAAGGGATGGAGCATAAATATCCTGTATTCATGTCGGGTGTAATTGAGCTCAGTAGAAGGCATCAATAGCTTTTGTTACCCCTGTTATTGAAAGTCTATTTTCGTGTTTGTAGGTCAGTATGTGAGGCGTCGATTGCAAATTACTATTAGGGTTCCGTAACATCAAGGAAAATATAAGTTTTCCGTTCATTTGATTTAAAACTGTGCATGAAAATGTAAGAATATAGTATGCTTTATTAGGCCACGGATAAAATATTGCGTGATGCCGCACTTGTACTTAAATGCTTTGGATAATATATTTGTTTGCAGACGCAGAATGACGCAAAATATATTGAGTTAAAGCAGCCTATGAAATAGTAAGTTGACAACCCTGCACTTAAAGTCTAGTTTATCCTAATTGGAGCTCCTTTTCTTTTGCTCATTCTCTCTCTACATTATATGTCATTCTCCTTCATGTTTAATTCTCATTCTCTCTATCATTCTCCTTTCCAACCTCATTCAAACACTAAATTCGCGAGTATACCCTTAATCGCATATACTTGCGAACTTACCATTTACGAGCAAACAACAACATTAATTGCGCCACAACTCAACAACTCGTGATCCGGAATATCTCCGATCTGCGAGCGAAGTCCGTCTCAGCCATCCCGGATGCAAAGACGAAACTTATGTCTTTATCGCCACTAGTGCCATGTTTACTGACCTTTGAACTTGTTCTTATTAGTGGGTTACAAACTTATGTAATGTAATTAAAAAACCCTGTTGACCTATTCATGGTGTGTTGAGTTTGTTGATGCGTTTTTGTTTTTTTGGCTTTCGTTTGTTATGGACAGTTATGGTGATGTAATTTTAGTGTTATTAAAGTGGTTTGATAATATCACACCTGTTTTTAAGATAAGTATCGGGTTATAATGGGACTGTTTTGTAGATACGTATTTTTTAAACGAGCGGAAGAGTACTTGATTGAGTTATAAATTATGTGCGTAAGGTAAACTTTAAATTATAGTGATGATTATTTTATAAAAGATTCCATGTATCTATATATTGCCGGTGTCTTCTTTGAAGGTTGAAGATATAAATAAAATATCAGCTGTTCAATGTACTAGGTTCTTGATTGAAATTTCATCACCCATGGACTTTTTGCCGCACTCTAAAATCACTATACAATCTCTAAAATTATCTTAACTGAATTTAATTTAGAATCAAATATTACTTAATTTGATAATTATAATTATTTTTAGCCTCGCCTATCTATCATAATTATTGGTTAAAATGAAGTCAGAATAATTAATGCCAATCACAGACGACCTTTTCACACGGCGACATATTATCGCAGACTTAATTAACTACTCCCAGACATTATTATAGTTAATTTGATAAAAATAAATATTATACCAATATTTTCTATGAGGAAATCACGTTGAAAACGCATGATGTGTAAATCCCCAAATACGCAAATGTTTGATAACCTTTAAAAAATAGTCTTAAAAAGTATTATTGGTACATTTAAATTACACTATTGAAGTGATTTGCCAAAAAAATATACGATGAGTGAATGACTATAAAAAAATGGTTCTGAAACATTTACGTGAAAACTGCATTTTTGGCTCTTAAAAACAACAATTAGGTAACATAATGGAAAGCATTTTAGCATTATAACTACTTTATAAGCATTTATCCTCCTACACAAAAAACCTATCAGGATTCGAGCGATGACATTTGAGTACGATTTTTAAGATTTAAAAAGATTGCTACGTCGCTACACTACTACGGCGTAGCAGCTACGATGTTTACAGTACCTTATCGACGTAGGCGAAGTATGCTAATCCTTTGTTTACTGTTAAGCGTTATGTTTGTATTTACTTGCAATTACCTACCTTGTTAAAGTAGTTTCATTTACCCTTTTCCTTTCAAGGGATAGGGATAGCGGATACAGAGGTTTGAGGCATTTTGAAGTTATTGTAAAAGGATGTGTTGTTTAAATTATTTATACTTATTCAGTTTTGAAATGTATTTATTATATTTTAAAATCTGTACCTTATATTTTTTTAGTAAATAAAAAAAAAGAATACGCATGATAGTACGGATTTAAAGAAAATGGCAAATAATGCAATACAATACAATTTTCAAGTTAATTAAACTTAAAAGTTTTTTCAAATCTAAGAAAATTTAGGGAAGAGAAATACTCCTTACTAGTCCTTACACCTACAAAGAATAGCTCATAATGTCATCAATGTGAGTAGTCACGTACACCAAATATTCATAGAAACAAATGACTAGTGTTATCAATATAAACACACTAATCGACCTCCATTCACCGCTAACATGGCATCACCTGAGCATATAAAATTAAAACTAATCCTTAAATTATAAAAAGAATAAGTTAACCTCAAGACACAGTGCACACCGCTGAAGATGCAGCGAAGAGCAATTAAAGGCAACAATTTAATATAAACATTACTACATTGACGTACGATCAAGATTAGAATTAGTTCACAGATTTTTGAGCGCGCTCCGAGCACCGCATGCGAATTGTTGTCTTTGATTGCTCTTCGCTACTCCTCTAGCAGTGAGCACCAGGCCTAACTGGCTAAATTGAACAGCTTTCCCATCGGTATCCATCTAAACGTTTTCTTAAATCTATTGACCACAATTGTGATCATTTGAGCACAAATTTACAATAAATCACAACGCTTTTAAGATTTGACAGACGAACAACAATTTTCGTGTTGACCACAGTAACCGGCTGTAAGTAAGTATCCTTGGATTTGTTTATTTATTATGTATCGATATTAATGTGACTACAAGTGGGTCGCTCCGTCTGGACTGGGCCGGACTTTGACCGTCTGAGTGTAACGCACTCCGCAGGAAAATCACCGGCGACCTGTAATATCTCACATGTTTTATTTTACTGCCACTTTCCGATATTCGTTTAATTAGGAAGGTCTGGTTAATTGTTGTGATAAATGAGGTATGAAATTCGCAATTAGTTGGAGAGTAAGACAATTAGAGTGCAGTAGCAAGTATTGTGATTTAAATTGATTTTGATGTTGTTTTTTTATGCCTTAGCAATTTCGGAAAATGAAAAGTAATTAAATAATATATATTAGGGCGATCGCTTCTTTTGAAATGCCGTGTGCTTTAAAACCGGCAACCTGGAAAGTTTTCAGGGTGTATTCAAAATAGGTGTCGATTTTGAGATGATCTTTTTAGAATAGCCACTTTTCAATCTTGAATCTATGCCGCTCACGCTGCTCCTCTTAAGTAATATCTAATTTCCGAGTTATTTTATGAGGAAAACATCTACACACAAGTACAGTAAAGTGTTTATACCTGTTCTCGTATGCACATTTTTACACAGTTTAACATACAAAGTTATTCCCGTGCTAGAGGACGTACCGAACAGAACAGTCTGATTCTTTATCATAATGATGAATGTCTAGAGGGTATCTCGGAATATAAATGAGCCGTTGTCTAGTCCATTGCATAATATACATTGATAGAACTTTATGCGTCAGTATCAATGAACTCTCAGGGACGATTTTCAACTTCTTTACTTTATTTTACTATTTTTTTCTATGAATAATGATATGTCCCACTTTATATCTCAGGCAGTTTAATGAAACACTTACATATTTTATATTAGGCTTCGCGCAAACGGGCCACCGACGTGGTATCACAAAGTAGGACTTACAATTATACTAAAAAGACTTTGCTCTACGTCTGGTCCACAGTTACGTCAACAGGATCATAGGTATGAACAAAAACAAATGACAAAAGACAAGGAAAGATTTACTTTGACACACCTTTATTATTACTAGCCTCAAATGTTCCACTGCTGGGCGAAGACCTCCATACTCTTCTTTCATTTGTCTCTTTCAAGAGCTATGAGTGGCCAGTAAATTAATCCAAGTCATAAATACCTTTAGTAAAATATTAAAATTGACTTCAATAACAGATTGCATCAGCCTTATCAAATACTAGGTACTCTAGGTATAAGACAATTTTATTAACTAATAAAGATAATTTAATCAAAGACATCCAAACAGGATCCGTGTTTTATCATTAGACTTTGAACTTTGCCCGTCTGATTTCTTAAACCCTAGTTTATTGTGTTAGAATAAACAAATTCTTTAATTACTACGCAATTCAATCACTCTTTCATTCTATTCTCATAACTAAGTATAATAATTATAATAGTTCCATACTTCCGGAGGCTATCGGTAGGCAGTTCTCGGCACGGCGCGTATCGTGAGGAGGTTCCTCTCTCTGGGACCCTGACCACCGGCAGCTTGGACCCTGTTCCCGATGACGGTTGCCAAGCACAATTTTTTCCACAAATATTCAGCAGTAAACAATGTTATTTATGATATGTTCTTATGGGTGAGCTGTTTAGGCGACAGGCATTTTAATCCTTAAATGTAGCCTAAAATCCAAGGGCCCTAGGTCCACCTCACTTCCTCCTCGATATTGTGGAAGCGTGACCCCAACTTCACGGCATAGAGCGGCCTCTCTCTTGCAAACCTGCAATAATATTAAATTATTTTGATAGGAGGCAGAACACCCTTAGGTGTGGCAATACTTTGGGCACTCCAACTATAGCACGCATCAGGACTGTGATATTACTAATACAAAACATTTTTAAAACAACATACTCGTAAATCAAAGACCTTGTGCACCTGTCTCATTGTAACGGTATATGCGCAAAACGTCTCTTTCTCAAAATGTCCCAAGGTAGAAAAACGTCTCTTTCACGGAGTGCAATTGAGATGTAAACATTTTGGTATCTCAATTGCACTATAATTTTAATAAATGATTTCGTTTTGAAAAACATTTTTTTTTCTTAAGTCCCTTGCGCGACAATTTGCGAAATAGACAATCTGCGAAAGAGATATTCTGCGAAAGAGACGTTTTGCGAAAGAGACATTCCGCGAAAGAGACGTTTTTCTACCTTGGGACATTTTGAGAAAGAGACGTTTTGCGCATATACCGTGTGAGAAAAACATCGCCAATCCGCAGTGAGCTACCGTTGTGATCAATGGTTAAACCTTTCCTATATGGGTCCTATGCCCAGCTTGCCTTGCTTTGTATCAGTACTGAAAAATTAAAAGTGAATGATGATCAAGACCCATTGATGTTTGAAAAGAAACAAGGAAACAAAACAGAGAAATGTGATATTAATTAATTAATCATAATTGTCCATACACCTCACCAATTCCCACAATTATTCGTTTGTATCATTGTCACCTATCAGCGGGGACTAATCTTACTAAGAAAACAAATGACCATCAATACCACGCTTTCCCCGCGTGCTTTCATTTTAATTTGTTTTCTCCATTACTGATAGTTCAAACTCCTCAATAATATTCCTAATATCAGTGATACTACTTCTTCGTCTTACAATATAAACAGTTAACAGATAGTGTGTACCACATATTGACGATAACGTCTAATCGGCGTCTACGATGCGTCTGCGTTGCAACCTTGGACGGCGGACACTACGCCTTTTTTATATTATCAGAATCTGTACAATTGTTACACATAACATTGATATAATATTACAATTTGTTCCTCAAACAATAGGTACCAATTTAGAGTATCAATCGTGTAATAATGTATCATTCTTCCGTTGCGATATGAGTAATTATTTTACCAGTTCTCGATACAAATGGTGCATTATATTTGGAACAAATAAAGGATTACAAATGAGATTATAATACGGATATCGATAGTGTTTTGTTTTTATAATGTTTATGTAAATAAGTATGCAACAATATATGACTTACGTAAACGATGTTTTGTAATTGTTTGTGTTATGTAATGATGTGCAGAGGTCGGAAAACTGCGAGCCATAAATACATTTAAGCACTTGATTACATGACAAAGGAAAAGCGCAATAAAAAAAAGAATCGCTAACCGCTTAGATACAATGTATGAGCTAAAATATTAAGTCTTATAATAGATCCTTTTTTACCCGGGAAATCCCCATGGACTTTCTAAGTTCTGAGGAAGGCGGAGAGGCGTGCCGGACTTTTACCTAAACCTTTCCTTGTACCAGGGACTACAGCAATGCAATACAAAGTACAGCGACTAATAATACGTCCTGCCTGAACCTGAAAGACCCTATTGTCACGATAACAAGTATATTTTTTCTTGTCTTAACAAGAAGAGGTCTTTGCCCTGCCCTTGTATAGCAACAACCTTTAAACATTATTTTTCTTTATCATCTCGTGTTAACTTGGATTCAATTTTAAACTCAATAATTTGCTTAAAATTTTCATACTTTTACAAGTTTTTTCGTAAATTATTGAAGTACTAGTAGAAACGAACTTGAAGGTCTATCAATGGCACCGGAAAGCGTCGACCCCGGTGTTGGTGGAAAATTTTAAGTTCAACGTGAACAGAAGTTACGACACATTTGTTATCAAGCCCGAGTCCTTGTGGGGGTAAACCGAAACTATATTATCTTACGCATGTATCTATAGAACGATAATTATGGTTGTTGACACTTCTTGTTTCTGGCGAAGTATTTGATAACCGGGGAACTATTTCCACCTTTAAGTAAGGCTGTTGCGTTCAGAAAAGAAAAGCACATCAACACGGTGTAGAGTATTCCTTGCATAATATCACAACATTGTATTATGCATTGTCAAACAAGTTTGCATTCTTGAGTCATTACACCATAAATATAGTGAAGTAAACAAACAACTAATACATATAATAATAATCCACTTGGTGGTGGTGTGTAAAACGTATTGTGAAGCAAAGCCTGCGCTCAGATCTACTGAAATATCTTCTGTAAATACAGTTGACTACAAGAGGGTAATATTGTTCTGTGACTACAAGGACTAAAGCGCTGGAACTCAGGTTGTATGTTATTATACAATGTAGTACGGTCAGCATTAAAAGCCGATTAACACATTTAGGTTTTCAAACGAACTCTATACAATTAAATTCAATGAATTACTGTTGTGCTATTAGGTAACAATATTTGGCTTGACACCTGGTATAGTTAAAACATACTAAGTATCAATTCCTACATGTCACAGAAAAATAATGACACTTAATTCTTTATAAGTTAATCGGTCTGTGTTAACCGACTTCTGGTGCTGACTGTACCTATCCAAACAAAATAATAATGTTTACATAGAAGTTTCCTTACGGATACAATTCGCAGGAATACCTATTAAGTGTATTAATAGTTTATCTAAATATTGACTTGTTAAATGCGGATATTTGAATTAAGGATAAGTAGACCACAAGGAATTCCCCGAAACCTAATTATTTTATTTGACTAACTTGTTGGTCTAGTGGTTAGTGACCCTGACTGCTATGCCAGAGGTAGCGGGTTCGATCCCCACCTAGGACAAATGTTGACGAGCACGATCATTTTACCTGTGTCTGGGTGTAAATTAACTATCAAAACTCTGCTTAGTTTGAGACCAGACGGCTCTGTCAAAAGCTGAAAGTGAAGAATAAAGTTAACAACAAAACTCTTGTAAATTATGAAGATGAAACTAAATTGGGTATTACTATATCAGATTCTCCTTCCACCTGGCCTTTTCCCAAGCTATATTGGGTCTGTTACAAATTTAACGAAATTCAGCTATTGTCGAATCCTACATAAAGCGATATCCTTTGTATTACCGGAACTATAGAGGCTATAACGTGCTTTCCCAGTCATAAATCATTTTATTGAAAACATGAGTTTATTTTTTTTTGTCATATTACGATCAAATGGAGTTTGAAGCAAGACTTATTACCTGAGGCCGTTGCTCCATCCAGCCAGAGTCACGCATAGCATGCGCGAGCGATCCCGTGACGCTGGCTTAGGTAGTAGAAGGGACCCGGGGTGTTTTTGGTCGGTGGGAGTCCGACATATCCCCACGCTGTGCCCTCGGCGTGGGTTGAAGTCATTAGCGTTTCACCCCAAAAAAAAAAGCAAAAAAAAAGGCCGTTGCTCCATAGGTTGACCTAAAACTACTTCTTACAAAAATATTGTAATTTTCGAACATTACCTGACTGAGTGATACGATAACCTGTGCAATGTCTGTGACTGTCCGAATGATAAAGTAAAACCGCAAACATTTCTACTGTCGTTATCAAATGAGCACAGTATCAAGTTATTATGTTTATCAATTGAATGAAAGTAATTATCGCAGAAAGTATTTAACAGGTATCCTGAATCTTGCTATAAAGTTGTAGGATTAAAAAAATTAAATGTCATCATCAGCTCATTTTTTTCCCCCTCAAGAGCAACGGAGTGTTATAATTTTGACGTGTCTGTGCGCATGTATGGGTGTATCTGCGGGATCGTAGCTCGTGAAGGGGTAAACCAGTTTCTTTTTATAATTGTTACCATCCAACAAGATTTTAAGCGAATGATACGATGCAGCTGCCCCTTATTGACCTACTTTCTCTTTGCTCCACTCATTTTTTTTTTAATGTATTATTTTGTCTAAATTAAGCAATAAAATCTAAATATTCTAACAAAATATACCCCTCAAACCAATCCAGTAAATCCTCCTTTCGATACGCTCCATTTGAGTACATAGCTTACTCATCATATGTCCACAGGGTAAACGCATGATCAAACAAATAAACATCGTGCGTTGACCTTTATCCTGTCACGTAGTCGCCTGCTGGTCTGCCAATAACAAGTATCCAGACAAATATTGTTGATACTGGTAACCATAGCAACGCAATTGATGACAGAAACCCAGGAACCTTGGTGCAAGGACAAATGTACTAAAATTGGGAGTTATTGGAAACGTTTGTCCTTGTTCAATATTTCACAATAATAAACGTGTTTCCACTTTGTTGCAGGAACGCCGATGACTCGACAGTTAAAGAAATAGTCCTAGTATTGAGGTAAATAATGCATTTAAGGAAAATAGCGGTAAACCAATCAATTGAGCAGATCTATGTTTTGGTTTTGAGCGCCTATGTGGCTAGTTTATATAGATATCTGAACATACCACACAGCCAAAGATCACCGAGATCAAGAAGAACCGACATTTACCTAATTCCTTATAAAGAAATCAGAGTTTTTTTTGGTAGATTTAGTACCGTAGTAGTAACCTACCTTCTGTAGGGGCGTATTACTTATTAATCTGCATTTTGCAGCAATGTAAAAGGGAATGAACTGAATATTAACAGTTCTAAACCTAAGTTTTATATACCTAGCCCCGAATAGCTTTTTGCAACGAGACAATATCTGCGTCCCACCTCTAGAACTCAAAAAGTTTTGCATTCAAGTCTCGAATACTCTTTCGAAATTCACTGGCACTGGCTGGCAAGAAAATCCATCACAAGGAGGTTACGAGCAAAGAGAAATTACTTACACATAAAATACAATGAAACGAAGTATTGATTACATGGGGAGGGTAGCGTGGAGTCCATAAGATAAGCAATTGACATGTGATGCGGAACTCAAGAACTTTGACAATAACGTACGGCATACATGTGCAGTTCACGTGATCGCCAGCACGCGACGAACATCATACAGTATTATCTATGCATACAATTACTACAATAACATGTGATGCTTAGTTGTATTCGGGGAATGTATGAAAGCTTAACCTAAATACTAGATGTACTGGTAGTAAAGAGGTCGTCTGTGTTGGTGGAGGTCTCAAAAATAATGGTAATGTCAGTCTGTGAATGACCCACTGCTGGTCTGTCTCTTGGCGTGGAGTAGGAACTAGCATTACTAGTGATCAACAAAACCGGTCTTGATTAATCCATTATCATTTTCAACTTCTCAAAAACTTAACTAAATGTCTTCACACACACACACACAGTCTGGTCATTAATTGTCCAGACTGTGATATTTTTTGTATCATGCGGTGATCAAACCAGCACGTAATGTTGCTGTGGCTTAGTGACCTCTTAATACAATTTGGACATCCGTGTATATTTCCAATTAATTCCAGAACAAATACAGCTTCGATATTTGAACATCGTCTTCCAAGAAACGAGCGACGATCAAGTAATCCTTAGCCGAGAATTTTCTGTAAATAGTTTCAGTGAGTAATATTATAGTAAGCCTACCGACTCTACCAATATTGTCACAAGCAAATGTAAAGCTTTTATCGGTATCAAAGTATCCTTGAGATGCCACACCGTGCGCTATACAATCTAGGACCTGAGGAAAACATATTTTAGTGGTCCTAATATGAGAAGATGGGACGATTGTTAATTATAATAATTCGGCAATTGACATACAATATTTCGATAGGTGTTAAATTGTAGAGCAAATAGTAATACAAGGAAAATTTAAAATATCTCACAATACTGACCCAATTTACTTTTACAAAAGGCAAAGTGTACTGACTGTGAAATAGAACAAATACGATTTCTCCTAAGATTCAATGAGACAATATTTTCTATTATCTTACCTTACGATCCCCAACTAGGAGCAAGACCAACTCAGAACTCACCTTTACAATGTCCATTTCCCAAACATGAATCACTCTTAAAACATAGATAAGAACTTTCCAAAACTTCCAAACTCAGGCAGATAAAAGGAGTTTTGTTTGTTTTCTTTTAATGCAGATAATGCAAGTTATAAATATTTGAGGAAATTATTATCAGCGATTCAAAGTACTTTAGAGATTACTTATTATACCTTAACAAACAACTAAGTTCCTTAGATAAAGCGCCCTGTACCTACATGGCTACATCACGTACACATTTTTCTAAAGGTACCTAAACGACACACCAGTTTGTTTCATCAGCGTATCAAAATAAAACACAGCATTTCCTTGAATCTGACTTTAGATAAAGATAAATTCTCTGTAACTCAAAACGGAACAGTACTAACTTTTTTTTGGGAATCCAAAACCTAATTTAATACTGAATCTTATTTTAAGCCGAATAGAAACTAAAACCAAACTAACAAAAAAAATACATTAGAAACAAAATTAAACAAACGACAGTCGATCAACCGTGTAGTATCCCACACATGTTAACTCAACGAGGGAGAGGGTTACGTTTATAGTAAGTATACGGTAACCCTTCTCAACCCTCATGTAAAACAAGGAATGAACGTGATCACTCCACCAATCGCTTTTTTATGAGAACCGAGTTAGTACTTTATTAATGACCCTTGGGCCAAACTATGGGGTATGCCTTTGGTTAACTACCCATTCTTGACGATCTAAAAGTAACATATTGTTCAGACTTAGACAAAGATGTCATCAACTTAGTCCGGGTTTGCATGATATAATATAATGAGATGACTTATGGTGGAGAAATAAATGAGGTGAGATTCTGACAAACTGAAGTTTCACAGATCTTTAAAGAGCGACGTAGAAAGAGAATAGAGCAAATTTTGCCCTTAGTGGTACAGAAACGGTTCAAGAAAATTACCAAATTTTCATACTCTGCTATTACAATCACAGTACAATAAACACTAATAACTCCCTAAAATGTAAGTGCACTAATGTTATTCTTATAGTGTTGTGTTCTTTATATAGATGAAGATATACCTAGCTATATATAATGTAAGTATTTGTATTTTGCAAGAGCTCGTTACCCCGGTGTGCAGAATAAAAATAATCACCTTCAGACAGTGCAAGCTATTTTCGATCTGAGATGTCTTGAAAGTGACTCAGTTGTTTGATTAACGAGATCGGACAAAGAAAACATATTTTTAATACTTCACGGTTTTTTCTTCGCAGGAATTGTGAGCTAAAATTCTTGACCCCATTTTGGCTTCAAATGACATTATGTAATTTGCAAGTCACTTGAAATCTTTCTCTTGTTTTTTTTAAGTAGTATCCAAAAGTAGATTCAAATGTTTTTATTTTTACCTAAATAATTGTTTTTCTACAAGGTATCACAAATCTAGTATTCCAGTATATATTGCGATCTAATTAGCAATCATTATGTTTGTTAAAATAATACAAATGTCAATAGTTCATAAGATGACGATTGCGAGTTCCGCATAGCAAAACAAGTCCATTTCAATCTATCATCTGTTACATAGTAGGGTACATACCGGATACTATACTAACCTGATTTATTACGCACTGGTGCAAAAGTAATTAAGAATGTATAATTTAGATAACTAAATAACCAAAAAAAATACATTAATATGGGTCTAAGAAATCGTACCTAATGCCCAAAAAATCGGAAACAGCAAACAGACGACAATATCCAACTAGTAAAAAAAAAATATATCTATAGGTATATTTAGAAAGCTTACTTACGCAGGCGTACGTGAGCCACATAAGCCGAAGCCGACGATAGGGCTTAGTAGAGTACTCTTCTCGAATATTATTGATGTGTGTGTATAAATTTATAGCTGTTGTAAAGTAAATCTATAGCTGTTGTAAACTTATAGCTGTTGTAAACTCACAAAAATCATAAAAGACAAAAAAATACACGCTGTATAGTGTATAAGTCAATCTGTTTGGTTTCTTCTTACGGTCAGTGGGTAAGGGTGAGGTGGACTATGGTTTACTGACCATGACTGATAAGAACAGATGATTAGGGGCTTCTTTATAAGGGAATTACCTATTAATATAATTTCTAAAATTCAAGTCCAATGCGTCACTCAAAATGAGTGACTTTGATCTGACACAGACTCTACTTTATCGGCTAAGGTAGGGCAATACTTTGGGCTACATACATGCCTATCTCTAAACCAAAAGAAAGTAAATGTCATGGCATTCAGCAATTGCAGAATAAGTTATTGAATTGAATAATAGGTATAATTAACTATGATTGTCTATCATTAGCTTATCAATCTAAGCTTCAGACTCATTTTATGACCCTTAATTCTACCTAGTCGTCCTAAGGCTTGATGTTTGTCCATTTAACCCGATAACGTGCCGAGTATATTATTATAAATTGTGGTGCACTTGAAGAGATAGCGGTTATCTCCGTCCGGGTCACCCGGGGCGCCCGAGCGACCGGCCACAGATCACACTTTTCTCTGCAGATCTCGTGGAAAAATAACTTTATCAACAAGCTTACTGGCTTGCTTGTTTGGTGATAAAAACTGTTTACCCGCTGACTGCTCTTTACTGTTTATAAAAACAAGTCTCTCATTTTTTGTTCTCGAAGTTTGTTTTGTTTATCAAGTTTCCTTTGTTCTGCAGGACACACGGAAATGGGTGAAAATTTCAAAAACAAAACCAGATAATTAAAAAATAATCGATCTTTTTATTTCGTAAACCTAAAATTATATAGGTATAAAATAATATTTAGTATACAATTGTACTTAAAATATCTACTTAGTAGTTACAATATATCGTATCGTCCCTCGATCACACACTTGGTACACAAGCGAGATGAGTAAACAACACACAGAGAGCGTGACTTAACTATGGCACACGCGACGCGCCGAGAGAGCTCCCACTCACGCACTCTTCAGGTACTTGAGTGTCTAATAAATAATTCCTACGACGTCACTACATTACACCTCAAAGAGGAACATTGGGTGGCGTCTTGCACGGCTCGGGCGGCGGCGGCCTCCTGTCGTCCGGCGTGCGAGACTGGTAGTACGCGCAGTACGGCAGCGGGTCCCAGAATGCAAAAAGGGCCTCGCGAGTATCCAGCACTGTGTCCAGCAACTTGCCCACGGTTGCTGTGTGACCGCAGCGTGCTGATCCTTGACACAGATACGGAAGCGAGACTCCAACTCGAGCGCCAATGGCGACTAGTTTGTTGTTGTGTCCATTCGTAGGTTGTTCTTCACGAACAAGCCTGAATGAGACGTGTCCTGTCATAGGCCTCGCAGGTGCGAGGAATGACACAAATCGTTGTACCCATGCGTCAGCTTCATCGTCTTTTTGTGGCACCAAGCCTTTCCTGGCAGAGTCCACGCGACATGTTACATTGTTGACAGCGCGTGACTCCTTCAATGTTGTGCAAGTTACAATCCTCTCTCCCTTTGGCTCTCTAACAATTACCCACGGTTTCTCTGCACTTATTTCACGTGGGAATCTAAACTGAGCTTTGTCTTCAGGCATGACAAATCGCAAGCGATCCCTAGCACCTCGCGCTCCAGCACTTGCAATGAAATGTTTTCCTTCCTTTGAGTGCCCGTTATCGTACCAAACACGGACATCCTCGTCGTTTGCAACCACCCAAAACTGTGGCGTTGCTAGACCGGCAGCGCGACACACCCTCATTAATTCTAAAGGGTCGTCTAAAGTAACAACATCACGTGCACAAGGTACAAAGCATTGGCAGCCAATTACTTCCAAATGTGATTTTGCGAGAGCGTCATAGTATGCAGGGGTAGTAGAGCTGACCGGCACGTAGAACACCACCGACTCTCTTTCCACGATTTCTCTCAGTGCTCGAGCATAAGCCAGTGGATCAGCCGGATTCGGTCTTGGTACTGTGTAGAACTTGTGCACTGCAGCCGAATATTTCAATAATGCAAATTGCCCTTCTATCTCAAATGCAACCACTCGGGCCCCAGCCGAATGGAAATTTCTAGCCAAATGTAAAGCTTGCACTGAGCTGCCTCCGCTGATGAGCACAGTGCGGGGTTTCTTCTCGTTTTTTGAGTTAATAGCACGTCCAATCATCTTCAAAACTCCTAGAGGACACTGTACACACTTCCAGAATAGGAATAACGACGCGGCAATCCATAATGTTGGTAGAACGACCAGAATCTGCTTCCAGGCCGGGTGAGCGATGAGGCTTAGTATCGCGAACAGCGGCCGTAGCATAAGCCGGGGTCCCCATGTTATGATCCTGATGAATCTCGGCAGCGGCGGAGGTCGTTCCGGAGATATGGCGCGCTCCTCAGGTATTAAGGAGAATGTCGATGAGAATGAGCGTCGTAGAGCCGTGAAGGGCGGCGGTTGGTGCGAGCATCGCTTAACTCGCGGAGAGAACACTAGCTCTGTGTTGGAGCGCGCGAGGCGGCTGTACTCGGGCGCACAGGCCGGCATGGCGGACGGCGGTTGGCGGTAAGACTGGCGCGCGCGCGCACTCGCGCCGCATATAAACAGGCTCGTTATCACAGCTATGGCGGCGCCCCGCGCTACACTATCCATCATCTTTGTACCCAATTAAAGCTTACCTAGTTAAAAAGTAAACATACTGGGCAATCAATAATTAGATGTTCAATAAATGATTACAGGATTACATTAATTGACTGGAACAAGTTACACTTATAGGTATGTTAGTGACATTCATGTGCATAGCAATTAATTTAACAAAACTAGCATATGCATATATCTGTAGAAAACAACAAATAGATGTCTCTTGCCATTTTATACAGTTGTCTGATAATTGGATCTTGTGTGCCAGAACTGATTTTATTAAAGCCATTCAACCTGATACAGTGTCAAAGTTATCTTCCTCATAAAAATAATATTAACTGCCATCAAAATTAAGAACATTTCGTAAAAAAAATCTTTTTAACTAACCATCAACAACATTAGTAGGAAAGGAAAGTTTGAAAATAATACAAAAATAAAGAGATAATATTTTAATGACATTATCAACAATTCTCTACTTGAATAAATAACAATGTTGAATATCTACAAACACTTTAATGTCCTAAACAGGAATATAGAAGTTCCCTATAATATATAGATAAGGACTAGCAGTAACGAGACTTAAAGTAAAAGCAAATACACTAATGTCTTCTTGAGGAACTACAAAAATAAATCTTTGAAATGCAATGAACTCAAGCAACATCACCAAGCATTTATCTGTTGACTTTGCAAATGCTTATAAATGCTAGAATCAACCATTAAAAAAATACAGTAATCATAAGAGCCGAAACACAGAACATTACTTTGGCAGTTGTAAATCCTTACATCTACATAAAGATACATTAATACATAACACTCTAAATTCATAATGTTTACAATTTAGATCAACATGAATAAGAATTAATGATGCATTCTAATTAGTAATTAAGTTATGGTTCATGGAAGACACAACAATGATATTAGAATATAATACACACTGTATAATAATCATACACATTACACGAGAATATTACATCCAGAAATAAGATACCACTTAAACGTCAAATATTTCAAGGAAAATATTATATCAAGTAAATCTTATGGGAAACAATTTTAATTAATCTACATGATTAGTTCTTAAATACATTATATCACGAAAATGATCAACACAAATCACAATGTTAAAAAATTACATTTAATAGTAACTAAAGACCGGATTATATGCATATGCAAATATTTTGCAGATGCATTTTAATATTTTATATCATAATTCACCTTACATCTTGTCGAAATATGTATTATCAACACTAAATCATATGAATGCTGGATTTTGAGCCTAGAATCTGGCAATAGTCCTCTGTGCCTTGCACAAGCTGTATCTTGAATAGAGGGGTACAACAGGAACTTCATACAATCTCAAGCAGTTATTAAAAGTCAGACTTACAAATGAGGTCTCCCTCTAAACCAGGACTAAGACATATCCAGGCAGATTTAGTGCATATTTGCATGCATATTTAGCTTTTTATTTAGCATATATTCCGGTCTCTAATAATAACAAATTATATTTACTTCATTAAAAAAGTAATAAGCACTTGTGTAGCTACTCAGTATAAACACGGTTACAACCAAATGTACAAGTATCGTGTGAAACAGATATGTTACCTACATAAAAAACGGTAAGTCTGTCTCCCTTAACTCAATTGAGCCATTCTTACAAACTATGTGCAACTCGTGACGAGGTTCCTTCTCAAACCTGAACCTCTTTGGATATGAGTCATCCATGAACCTGCCTAGCTTCAGTATCTTGTCGTCCAGTGTAATCTTTTCTGCTATTAAGTTGGTAGCCGGCAAGTTCTTCAATATATTCGGAATTAAAACCTGCACTTTACCCTTTTCATGAATGAAAATACTGCTTTTATTAGTGAACTGTGAGGCATGCATGTAGACCTCCCCGCTCTTGAGAGAAGCCTGCAAGTTCCCAGTGAAACCTGTGATATGTAGGTTGCCCTTCTGTATTACATCAATCATTACAGATCTGTGCAGGCTGTCAAGGCGCATGTTGCCCATTAATGTTGTGAAATGTGATTTATCACTGTAGCAAGACTTCACTACAATAGGACCCGCATGTGTGGTGACATTGAAGCCATTCGCCATTATGTTGTGGCAGTGTATACCAGAATTCAAGCCCGTCTTTAAGTCAATATTGCTAGCTTGTAGCCTTCCCTCTGATTTGACCTCACCTTCAATACTTTCAACAATAATATTCTGCGCTTTCAAATCACATACATTTACAGCTCCTTTTTGAGTTTTTATTACAAATTCTTCGGCTTCTAATTTAGAAAGATGAACTGAAGCTGAATCTGTTGTTGATACCTGCACTTTCAACTTGTATGGAACTTGAATCACGCAGACGTCGTTTCTGTCCGAGGCGGTGTTATGGTTGAGCAGCTCCAAACGCTTGGAGCTCTGTTTAACTTGGAAGTCACTCGTATCTTTGCCTTGACTGTACAAAGTCATGGTCAATTTGTTATGCGCTTTTATGTCGTCTACATCGATTGGTTGAATCTTGACATGAATTGGACTTTCAATAAAGATGCTCGTGTTGTTATCTATAATCTTCTCTACGGTCCTTACTGCATTAAGTTTTTTAATGTCAGGCAAATTGCTGCAAGTCGCTAAATCGGCTACAGTTAACCTCAAAATCTTGAGGCACTTATGTAAGACCCGCTGTCCCACTAACGTAAACATTTTGAAATAATTTTACACTCTATAAAATTATAAAAACATGATTAAATCTAAGGTAATTTAATTAATTAATCGCATTCTCGATTCCTTTCAATTTGACAGAGAGCAATTAACACCTGACTTTGACAATTCTTCTTTTAAAAATTGTGCGACAGTGCGGCAGTTCGTTTAGTAACATCATTGAAAAAAGAAACTATTATAGTATAGAAGAGAAATTCTGTAAAGGTCATTGTAATCTGGGAAATATTGTCAAACGCATGTTTCAGTTTGTATTTAATTCATAAAGGAAGCATTTTGTTTCAATCAACTTATCATATGATACAAGCCAGGTACGTATTAAGTTTTTTATTTCCAAAGACTTTATGACGAAGATCCCTTAGATTAATTGGATAGTTATAGAAAATGTAGAGGTAAATGAAATATGTAGGAAAAACCTAAGTTGCAACAAACATTGAATATTCCTATTCGGTATACGATATAAAAAAATCGAATACTACAATAACCTAAATTAAAAATACAAATGGCACCCAAACTATAATAATAAAATGACAAACATCATAGCAGTGTTGGAGCTTATTAATAAGAGCTTAAAGTCTTCTGAGAGGCCTGTGAGAAGAACTCGATAGGATATAAACATAATTCTGTATGAATTACATAGGGTTATGGGTTTATCTATAATTTATAAGACACAACCAGCCAAAAATGAAATTCAATCATTCAAGAATACTAAGATTCCACACAGTTTTAAATTTTATTTAAAAGTTGAACTGTAGGTGTTAAAATATTTCAAAAGAAAGTCGATATAAACAGAACGTGAATATTGCCATTTCAAAATTTAGCTATTTTGTTGTTAAATAATAACCAAAAACTAAAAAGGCGAGTCATGTCAAATTGAAGAAGTTGGTTTGTTATTTTGTAGGTATATGAGACGTGAATATTTTGACGACATAAATGGAATAATATGCGATTTAGAGTGTTCTACGTTTAGCTACTCGAATACTTCTCGCCGAATCTTTGAGTGGACTTTGTAATTATTATTTAGGTGCAACGTTTTGCGTATAATGTGAAAAGATGAATACCGACTTGAAAGATGCTTTTACTCGTACCAAAGCTGTGTGTGATGCGATCATGGTGTGTCCTACGGCGGACAGTATTGCCGAGTACACATCCCACGTTGTGGACTTTAAGAAAGAAGTGGTACAGGAACTCCAGCAGTATTTACTTTTCCCACTCATCACACACTTGAAATCCAGTAAAACTGAGTAAGTTATTCAAAATGTATTATTATTTTACCGGCTTTGTTGTATTTTTGCTTTTTAAAAAATATAATAAACTCGGGTAGATCCCTTATGGCTACTTTGTATCTCCCTTTGTGAGTACTTACAATTTGTACCCAATAAAAATAATTATTTAGATTGTATGAGAATCCAATAAGAATTATTTTGATCCTTCATTCAATCTTCGATGATATGCAAATAACAGTCAACATATGCTTATGCTCTTTGTCTACCCTACCAGCCAGAACAGTGATATATATTTATATGTATGTCAATCAACAGTCACATGTTTTTTTTCTTTTCTATTTCTCTCATTTCAATACAATATTTTGGTCCATAACTCATATTAGACTCAGTGATGTATTATAATACATACTTAGTTTGTTTAAATATCAAGGTTTTTCTGTATCATCCCTCTGGCTTTGGCCCTCTCTCAACCTTCCATTGCCTTTAATTCTTTAATAGACAAATGTAAGGCTCAGGCCATTGTTGGCTTCTATTATAGTTGCCAGCTTTATAATATTGCAACTACTGCTGGCATCAAATGTGGTAACCTTATCTTATTATTAAATTGCTATTGTACAACCTTTTAACTATGAATTTAAGAAAATCTTTAACTTGGCCATCTAATGGTATGACCACTAGGCCATCACTGCTTCTATTCAGTTAATATATGGTGAATCTGTGATAGCCTAGTGGACCATAGGACTGCCAAATCAAAGGTCTCGGGATATGGGCACACTGACTTTTCACATGATGTGTGTTTTTTAATTAAATATCACAGCTTTCGAATTTTGGAAGGCATGTAAAAATATGGGCCCTGTTCTTGATCTCTCTTCAGTTGTGCATTGTGCACATGCTTGTGCACAATGATATGTCCTGTGAAAGCATGAGAATTTTTAAAAACAAATTTAAAAATTCTCATGCTTTCCCGCATCAAATTCTCTAAAACAGAGATTTCAAATACAGGATTCTTAAATTAAATAACTTTGGCTCTTATAAGTGTATGTCTACCTGTAAAATTACAATTGTTTAATATTTTTAGAAATAAACATGACCTGCAACTTAAGTTGGTGGACTCCATGAGGATGGTGCTAGAGAAGGTCACCGTGAACAGTTTCGAGATGTGTATGAAAATGGAGATTGGTTTGCTACAGATAGTATTTGACCACACAAAGCCAGGGATGAGTGAGTGATTTTTTATTATTTACTTGCAATAAGTTCCTAACTCTCACACAGCTAAAAATATTTTATCAGAATTACAATATTCATGTCTATTTGCACTTTTACATTATATTATCATGATAACAAAAATGTTAATTTGTAGAAATCTCAGCCTGCTTTAACTCAAAGAGACTTGTAAGGTATTAAGATGTTGTTTTTTACTATATTTAAACCTGCAATTATACATTTGCTTATGTATACATATGTTTAAATAAATACCATCAAGACAAAATGTAAAATAAAACTATCAAATCATATAATGTATATAAATCCAGTAGTAAATACTAGTCTCTAAGACTAAGTTTAGTTACATATAAGGTCCATT
Source organism: Chrysodeixis includens (assembly GCA_941860345.1). Classification (NCBI taxonomy): domain Eukaryota; kingdom Metazoa; phylum Arthropoda; class Insecta; order Lepidoptera; family Noctuidae; genus Chrysodeixis; species Chrysodeixis includens. The sequence goes on from OW796102.1 coordinate 11,165,561, forward strand.
TTCAATGACCTACAGTTGAATGAAAAACACACTGTGTTTATAGCTGCTTATCTCCCCAACAATCTGAGCCGGAGGTCAATGGATCAACTTTATCACATTGATATTGGTACTTCAATATTTGTGCACTGTTGCAATTGCTAATGCATATGATATGAATTAGAACTTAATATGTATTTGACTAAATAAGGCTTAATAATAATCTTACAATCTGTAATAGTATGTCAATCCAACTAGTTTCAGTCCCAACCGGAGTCCATAATCATGAGCTGTCGCGGCTGAATCGCTAGTCGAACTCGCGCGACCCCACTGTATAAATTAGCATACAATTATTACTCCATCTCACGAGAGTTCTTGCAATCTGTAATTTGTTTAAAATTTATTTACCTATGCTTCTTGTGCTGAGCAAATGCCCCAAACATTTCTTTATATAAATTTGGTGCAAATGTCTTGATATGATGTGGAAACTATTTTGGATTATTTATAGCCTCATTTCATATAATATTGTATTTGTTTTGTTTCCCAAGATAAGTAGATTAATAAACCTTCCAGCAATTGTTAGCAGCTAGTCAAATCAGGAGATGCAGAGGACTAAACCAAGGTTAAGAAAAAAAAATCAAATTCCTTATTTATCATTTTCTGTTTAATTTCTAGTAGCGGAAATCCCTGAAGAACTAAAATACAGTGTGATGCAATGCCTGACAGTTCTGCTGCTCAATGTAGACAATAAGTACAGGGAGGTAATGTTTAAGACACATGTGCCATTGTTAGGGAAAGCCGTCTATGTGTCCGTTCATATAGCCAAGTTGGAAAAACTTAGGGTTTTGAGGTGAGTCTTCTTTTACAGTCATTACATCATTGATTAGTTAAAATTAATAGTACGACGTATATATCCGTTTCTGCCGATATTAATAAGATTTTAGTTGCAACACAACATAGTATGTTGTGTTGCAACTAAAATCGAAATAGTGAAATAGGAAAGATGACAAGGTAAAAAAAGTATAAATCTATTTGTTTAAGAAGTTGAAAAACAGACACGATTTTTGATTTTATTGGAACAATAAATTCTTATCAAGATTAAGTTCTTTGAAACGTCGGGAGTAGGGGTTATGACGTAACATTTTTCATTATTTTTTTAAACAGGAATAGTAAAAAAAGAGTAACATTACAAGTAATTTCCATTCAGTATATTCCCAAGCTCTAAAATACAGTATGTGTATTTTACGAAAAAAATACTCAAAACTCCTTCCATTCCTCAGATTAGCAGCAATCCATTGCGTAACAGCCCACACGGCGACACACGACTCGCTGACAGAGGACTATCACATCGTCGACCCGGTGCAGGAGAAGCTAGTAGTGGATATGCTGTCACTCATACTGCCCGGCGTACTGGGGGCGCTGCAGGATGTCGCCACTTGCCATAATAACCCCGGCCATGCACTGGTTGTGGTGAGTCAGATATACTCAGAATGTAACATACAACGAACAAATAGATATTATGGATATTAAAGTTTAGGTGCAGATGTATGATACAATAGGCGTAGGTGCAGTTAAATATTTCAAGATTATGTTTTGTTGGAAATATTGTATAACCAGTATTGTATTAATAGTTTGTGTTTAGTAGTACCACGGTCATAAGTTTAGCCGATAAGCGTCTGCAATGGCGCGAATTGTGCACTGTTGGCCGATGGCCGATGGCACTTTAAAATGTGATACTATTATACATTTATACCAATATTTTTGTAACTATATGTGGGTTTTGCTGGTACAACATTGCTGGAAGCTAACCCGCTACTTGAAAACAATAACACTTATATCAAGTCTGCACAGATACTATAAACATTATTAATATCTGAAAATAATGATTTTATTTTAGACAGCAATAGACGCAATGCATCGAATATTATGTCTTGCAATGAACAATAAGTTTATGCCAGAAAGCCACACCCTCACCGTAGAAGACTTTGCGAAAATGGTCAAAGAGAAGGATAACAAAGAAGTAAGCAGTAAGGGTAATTAGTAATTTTAGAGAATATAATTAGTAAAATCGACTAAAACTTGATTTGATTTTTTTTTCAGTTTGTTTTTTTATTCAAAAACAATTTGGATTTTCTTTACTTTTTATTTTGATTCAAGAAACGAATCTCAATATTTTTTTTTGCTATAAACAACATTTTTCTTTTAAATATCAGGCTAAATAATCAAAATTTAAATCTTTTATTTTTATTTTTTCTTACAGTCCTTTATATTTGGACCCTCTTTACATGTGTATGTTTTACTTCCAGCGCCTGTTGACCCGAAGTCGTTGCCGGTCCGTAGCCCGGAGTGGTTCAGTGTGGCCGGTGAGAAGTTGTTGCTGATCACCAGGAGTCTGGTCTCTCTGGTCACGCACGAGCACTTCAAAGTGAGGAAGGAACTCGCTGTGTACTGTGCGAGGCTGTTGTTTGAGTGTGATCTGTGAGTACAACTTTTACACTGTCTACCAATTGAAGCATAATGACGCAGTGAAGTAATAAAGAAATGGAGAAAAGTTAGCTAATAGAGTTGTATGAACTCTTAAATACTAAAATTTGACTGCTCGGATAGCCGAGTGGTATAGGTCACCACGCCAATTACCATTGTACGCAACGTGTTCCGGGCTCGATCTCGGCTCAGGACAAGAATTTGTGCGATCCACAAATGCTTGTTATCAGTATTTAAGCATGTGTACTGAATGTCTGTGAAGCCCCCCGCGTTACAAAGATTAAATACCTTAGTGCGGAAGACGTTAAAAAATAAAAAGAAAGAAAGAATTACCCAGTAGCAATAATACAATATTTATCAATATCCTCTCAATAATTTGTAATAACAACCATTTTTAACTTTCCAGTGCAATGAAGACGTCAGTTCCACCGGCCTTGAACGCGTTGATTACTCTCACAAAAGACGAGTACCCTGAAGTCTCGGAGTACTGTATTAACGCTATCAAGACTTACTTCGACAATGCCACGGTCGAAACACGGATTAAAACCTTAGACGCTATGTGTGAGAACTTCTTCGTCGCTGTAAGCACTCTGCCTAGAGTCATGAATAATATTGGTAAGTAAAAATGGTCCTTATTGTAGCCTTAAATAAGGTTTATTTTTATTTTGAATCCAGTTCCCTTATAATCTTTGTTAGGACTGTAAAGACTATTTTATAAGAAGTTTTAATGGTGCGTGCGAGCACTGTGTTTTCCACGCAAAACTAAAGAGGGTCATAGCCCGACCTCTATGGATATGGATACTAGCATTTGTTTTAATGACAAATAAATAATTAATTGTCTGGATTTATGTCCACATACATCCATCCTTAATTTTATTTGATCTGTTGACGTCATGGTCGCATTCAAAAGTTATTGTTGAAACACACCACTTTATTGTTTTCATAACAAACAAATAATTGCTTGTCTAGTCTTTTAACCACATACATACATTTATTTCATTTTATAGCACACACTGACGGAAAGGTCGCGATTAAAAGTTCATTGTTTAAACATACCACTTTACAAAACTTATATGTCAAATTTTCTCTACCAATCAGATTCGAACCGCAAGCTAGCAGCGTTAAACCTGGTGCACGGGTACCTAGACGTGCTTATCATCGAGTCGCTCCCGCAGCGGCTGACGGCGGCGCTCAGCTGTCCGCGCCGCGTGCACAGCGCGGTGGCCGGCCTGCTGCAGTGCGCCGCGCTGCAGGCTGACCTCACCATGCTCACGCAACACGCTGTCAGAGGTACCTAGACGTGCTGATCATCGAGTCGCTCCCGCAGCGGCTGACGGCGGCGCTCAGCTGTCCGCGCCGCGTGCACAGCGCGGTGGCCGGCCTGCTGCAGTGCGCCGCGCTGCAGGCTGACCTCACCATGCTCACGCAACACGCTGTCAGAGGTACCTAGACGTGCTGATCATCGAGTCGCTCCCGCAGCGGCTGACGGCGGCGCTCAGCTGTCCGCGCCGCGTGCACAGCGCGGTGGCCGGCCTGCTGCAGTGCGCCGCGCTGCAGGCTGACCTCACCATGCTCACGCAACACGCTGTCAGAGGTACCTAGACGTGCTGATCATCGAGTCGCTCCCGCAGCGGCTGACGGCGGCGCTCAGCTGTCCGCGCCGCGTGCACAGCGCGGTGGCCGGCCTGCTGCAGTGCGCCGCGCTGCAGGCTGACCTCACCATGCTCACGCAACACGCTGTCAGAGGTACCTAGACGTGCTGATCATCGAGTCGCTCCCGCAGCGGCTGACGGCGGCGCTCAGCTGTCCGCGCCGCGTGCACAGCGCGGTGGCCGGCCTGCTGCAGTGCGCCGCGCTGCAGGCTGACCTCACCATGCTCACGCAACACGCTGTCAGAGGTACCTAGACGTGCTGATCATCGAGTCGCTCCCGCAGCGGCTGACGGCGGCGCTCAGCTGTCCGCGCCGCGTGCACAGCGCGGTGGCCGGCCTGCTGCAGTGCGCCGCGCTGCAGGCTGACCTCACCATGCTCACGCAACACGCTGTCAGAGGTACCTAGACGTGCTGATCATCGAGTCGCTCCCGCAGCGGCTGACGGCGGCGCTCAGCTGTCCGCGCCGCGTGCACAGCGCGGTGGCCGGCCTGCTGCAGTGCGCCGCGCTGCAGGCTGACCTCACCATGCTCACGCAACACGCTGTCAGAGGTACCTAGACGTGCTGATCATCGAGTCGCTCCCGCAGCGGCTGACGGCGGCGCTCAGCTGTCCGCGCCGCGTGCACAGCGCGGTGGCCGGCCTGCTGCAGTGCGCCGCGCTGCAGGCTGACCTCACCATGCTCACGCAACACGCTGTCAGAGGTACCTAGACGTGCTGATCATCGAGTCGCTCCCGCAGCGGCTGACGGCGGCGCTCAGCTGTCCGCGCCGCGTGCACAGCGCGGTGGCCGGCCTGCTGCAGTGCGCCGCGCTGCAGGCTGACCTCACCATGCTCACGCAACACGCTGTCAGAGGTACCTAGACGTGCTGATCATCGAGTCGCTCCCGCAGCGGCTGACGGCGGCGCTCAGCTGTCCGCGCCGCGTGCACAGCGCGGTGGCCGGCCTGCTGCAGTGCGCCGCGCTGCAGGCTGACCTCACCATGCTCACGCAACACGCTGTCAGAGGTACCTAGACGTGCTGATCATCGAGTCGCTCCCGCAGCGGCTGACGGCGGCGCTCAGCTGTCCGCGCCGCGTGCACAGCGCGGTGGCCGGCCTGCTGCAGTGCGCCGCGCTGCAGGCTGACCTCACCATGCTCACGCAACACGCTGTCAGAGGTACCTAGACGTGCTGATCATCGAGTCGCTCCCGCAGCGGCTGACGGCGGCGCTCAGCTGTCCGCGCCGCGTGCACAGCGCGGTGGCCGGCCTGCTGCAGTGCGCCGCGCTGCAGGCTGACCTCACCATGCTCACGCAACACGCTGTCAGAGGTACCTAGACGTGCTGATCATCGAGTCGCTCCCGCAGCGGCTGACGGCGGCGCTCAGCTGTCCGCGCCGCGTGCACAGCGCGGTGGCCGGCCTGCTGCAGTGCGCCGCGCTGCAGGCTGACCTCACCATGCTCACGCAACACGCTGTCAGAGGTACCTAGACGTGCTGATCATCGAGTCGCTCCCGCAGCGGCTGACGGCGGCGCTCAGCTGTCCGCGCCGCGTGCACAGCGCGGTGGCCGGCCTGCTGCAGTGCGCCGCGCTGCAGGCTGACCTCACCATGCTCACGCAACACGCTGTCAGAGGTACCTAGACGTGCTGATCATCGAGTCGCTCCCGCAGCGGCTGACGGCGGCGCTCAGCTGTCCGCGCCGCGTGCACAGCGCGGTGGCCGGCCTGCTGCAGTGCGCCGCGCTGCAGGCTGACCTCACCATGCTCACGCAACACGCTGTCAGAGGTACCTAGACGTGCTGATCATCGAGTCGCTCCCGCAGCGGCTGACGGCGGCGCTCAGCTGTCCGCGCCGCGTGCACAGCGCGGTGGCCGGCCTGCTGCAGTGCGCCGCGCTGCAGGCTGACCTCACCATGCTCACGCAACACGCTGTCAGAGGTACCTAGACGTGCTGATCATCGAGTCGCTCCCGCAGCGGCTGACGGCGGCGCTCAGCTGTCCGCGCCGCGTGCACAGCGCGGTGGCCGGCCTGCTGCAGTGCGCCGCGCTGCAGGCTGACCTCACCATGCTCACGCAACACGCTGTCAGAGGTACCTAGACGTGCTGATCATCGAGTCGCTCCCGCAGCGGCTGACGGCGGCGCTCAGCTGTCCGCGCCGCGTGCACAGCGCGGTGGCCGGCCTGCTGCAGTGCGCCGCGCTGCAGGCTGACCTCACCATGCTCACGCAACACGCTGTCAGAGGTACCTAGACGTGCTGATCATCGAGTCGCTCCCGCAGCGGCTGACGGCGGCGCTCAGCTGTCCGCGCCGCGTGCACAGCGCGGTGGCCGGCCTGCTGCAGTGCGCCGCGCTGCAGGCTGACCTCACCATGCTCACGCAACACGCTGTCAGAGGTACCTAGACGTGCTGATCATCGAGTCGCTCCCGCAGCGGCTGACGGCGGCGCTCAGCTGTCCGCGCCGCGTGCACAGCGCGGTGGCCGGCCTGCTGCAGTGCGCCGCGCTGCAGGCTGACCTCACCATGCTCACGCAACACGCTGTCAGAGGTACCTAGACGTGCTGATCATCGAGTCGCTCCCGCAGCGGCTGACGGCGGCGCTCAGCTGTCCGCGCCGCGTGCACAGCGCGGTGGCCGGCCTGCTGCAGTGCGCCGCGCTGCAGGCTGACCTCACCATGCTCACGCAACACGCTGTCAGAGGTACCTAGACGTGCTGATCATCGAGTCGCTCCCGCAGCGGCTGACGGCGGCGCTCAGCTGTCCGCGCCGCGTGCACAGCGCGGTGGCCGGCCTGCTGCAGTGCGCCGCGCTGCAGGCTGACCTCACCATGCTCACGCAACACGCTGTCAGAGGTACCTAGACGTGCTGATCATCGAGTCGCTCCCGCAGCGGCTGACGGCGGCGCTCAGCTGTCCGCGCCGCGTGCACAGCGCGGTGGCCGGCCTGCTGCAGTGCGCCGCGCTGCAGGCTGACCTCACCATGCTCACGCAACACGCTGTCAGAGGTACCTAGACGTGCTGATCATCGAGTCGCTCCCGCAGCGGCTGACGGCGGCGCTCAGCTGTCCGCGCCGCGTGCACAGCGCGGTGGCCGGCCTGCTGCAGTGCGCCGCGCTGCAGGCTGACCTCACCATGCTCACGCAACACGCTGTCAGAGGTACCTAGACGTGCTGATCATCGAGTCGCTCCCGCAGCGGCTGACGGCGGCGCTCAGCTGTCCGCGCCGCGTGCACAGCGCGGTGGCCGGCCTGCTGCAGTGCGCCGCGCTGCAGGCTGACCTCACCATGCTCACGCAACACGCTGTCAGAGGTACCTAGACGTGCTGATCATCGAGTCGCTCCCGCAGCGGCTGACGGCGGCGCTCAGCTGTCCGCGCCGCGTGCACAGCGCGGTGGCCGGCCTGCTGCAGTGCGCCGCGCTGCAGGCTGACCTCACCATGCTCACGCAACACGCTGTCAGAGGTACCTAGACGTGCTGATCATCGAGTCGCTCCCGCAGCGGCTGACGGCGGCGCTCAGCTGTCCGCGCCGCGTGCACAGCGCGGTGGCCGGCCTGCTGCAGTGCGCCGCGCTGCAGGCTGACCTCACCATGCTCACGCAACACGCTGTCAGAGGTACCTAGACGTGCTGATCATCGAGTCGCTCCCGCAGCGGCTGACGGCGGCGCTCAGCTGTCCGCGCCGCGTGCACAGCGCGGTGGCCGGCCTGCTGCAGTGCGCCGCGCTGCAGGCTGACCTCACCATGCTCACGCAACACGCTGTCAGAGGTACCTAGACGTGCTGATCATCGAGTCGCTCCCGCAGCGGCTGACGGCGGCGCTCAGCTGTCCGCGCCGCGTGCACAGCGCGGTGGCCGGCCTGCTGCAGTGCGCCGCGCTGCAGGCTGACCTCACCATGCTCACGCAACACGCTGTCAGAGGTACCTAGACGTGCTGATCATCGAGTCGCTCCCGCAGCGGCTGACGGCGGCGCTCAGCTGTCCGCGCCGCGTGCACAGCGCGGTGGCCGGCCTGCTGCAGTGCGCCGCGCTGCAGGCTGACCTCACCATGCTCACGCAACACGCTGTCAGAGGTACCTAGACGTGCTGATCATCGAGTCGCTCCCGCAGCGGCTGACGGCGGCGCTCAGCTGTCCGCGCCGCGTGCACAGCGCGGTGGCCGGCCTGCTGCAGTGCGCCGCGCTGCAGGCTGACCTCACCATGCTCACGCAACACGCTGTCAGAGGTACCTAGACGTGCTGATCATCGAGTCGCTCCCGCAGCGGCTGACGGCGGCGCTCAGCTGTCCGCGCCGCGTGCACAGCGCGGTGGCCGGCCTGCTGCAGTGCGCCGCGCTGCAGGCTGACCTCACCATGCTCACGCAACACGCTGTCAGAGGTACCTAGACGTGCTGATCATCGAGTCGCTCCCGCAGCGGCTGACGGCGGCGCTCAGCTGTCCGCGCCGCGTGCACAGCGCGGTGGCCGGCCTGCTGCAGTGCGCCGCGCTGCAGGCTGACCTCACCATGCTCACGCAACACGCTGTCAGAGGTACCTAGACGTGCTGATCATCGAGTCGCTCCCGCAGCGGCTGACGGCGGCGCTCAGCTGTCCGCGCCGCGTGCACAGCGCGGTGGCCGGCCTGCTGCAGTGCGCCGCGCTGCAGGCTGACCTCACCATGCTCACGCAACACGCTGTCAGAGGTACCTAGACGTGCTGATCATCGAGTCGCTCCCGCAGCGGCTGACGGCGGCGCTCAGCTGTCCGCGCCGCGTGCACAGCGCGGTGGCCGGCCTGCTGCAGTGCGCCGCGCTGCAGGCTGACCTCACCATGCTCACGCAACACGCTGTCAGAGGTACCTAGACGTGCTGATCATCGAGTCGCTCCCGCAGCGGCTGACGGCGGCGCTCAGCTGTCCGCGCCGCGTGCACAGCGCGGTGGCCGGCCTGCTGCAGTGCGCCGCGCTGCAGGCTGACCTCACCATGCTCACGCAACACGCTGTCAGAGGTACCTAGACGTGCTGATCATCGAGTCGCTCCCGCAGCGGCTGACGGCGGCGCTCAGCTGTCCGCGCCGCGTGCACAGCGCGGTGGCCGGCCTGCTGCAGTGCGCCGCGCTGCAGGCTGACCTCACCATGCTCACGCAACACGCTGTCAGAGGTACCTAGACGTGCTGATCATCGAGTCGCTCCCGCAGCGGCTGACGGCGGCGCTCAGCTGTCCGCGCCGCGTGCACAGCGCGGTGGCCGGCCTGCTGCAGTGCGCCGCGCTGCAGGCTGACCTCACCATGCTCACGCAACACGCTGTCAGAGGTACCTAGACGTGCTGATCATCGAGTCGCTCCCGCAGCGGCTGACGGCGGCGCTCAGCTGTCCGCGCCGCGTGCACAGCGCGGTGGCCGGCCTGCTGCAGTGCGCCGCGCTGCAGGCTGACCTCACCATGCTCACGCAACACGCTGTCAGAGGTACCTAGACGTGCTGATCATCGAGTCGCTCCCGCAGCGGCTGACGGCGGCGCTCAGCTGTCCGCGCCGCGTGCACAGCGCGGTGGCCGGCCTGCTGCAGTGCGCCGCGCTGCAGGCTGACCTCACCATGCTCACGCAACACGCTGTCAGAGGTACCTAGACGTGCTGATCATCGAGTCGCTCCCGCAGCGGCTGACGGCGGCGCTCAGCTGTCCGCGCCGCGTGCACAGCGCGGTGGCCGGCCTGCTGCAGTGCGCCGCGCTGCAGGCTGACCTCACCATGCTCACGCAACACGCTGTCAGAGGTACCTAGACGTGCTGATCATCGAGTCGCTCCCGCAGCGGCTGACGGCGGCGCTCAGCTGTCCGCGCCGCGTGCACAGCGCGGTGGCCGGCCTGCTGCAGTGCGCCGCGCTGCAGGCTGACCTCACCATGCTCACGCAACACGCTGTCAGAGGTACCTAGACGTGCTGATCATCGAGTCGCTCCCGCAGCGGCTGACGGCGGCGCTCAGCTGTCCGCGCCGCGTGCACAGCGCGGTGGCCGGCCTGCTGCAGTGCGCCGCGCTGCAGGCTGACCTCACCATGCTCACGCAACACGCTGTCAGAGGTACCTAGACGTGCTGATCATCGAGTCGCTCCCGCAGCGGCTGACGGCGGCGCTCAGCTGTCCGCGCCGCGTGCACAGCGCGGTGGCCGGCCTGCTGCAGTGCGCCGCGCTGCAGGCTGACCTCACCATGCTCACGCAACACGCTGTCAGAGGTACCTAGACGTGCTGATCATCGAGTCGCTCCCGCAGCGGCTGACGGCGGCGCTCAGCTGTCCGCGCCGCGTGCACAGCGCGGTGGCCGGCCTGCTGCAGTGCGCCGCGCTGCAGGCTGACCTCACCATGCTCACGCAACACGCTGTCAGAGGTACCTAGACGTGCTGATCATCGAGTCGCTCCCGCAGCGGCTGACGGCGGCGCTCAGCTGTCCGCGCCGCGTGCACAGCGCGGTGGCCGGCCTGCTGCAGTGCGCCGCGCTGCAGGCTGACCTCACCATGCTCACGCAACACGCTGTCAGAGGTACCTAGACGTGCTGATCATCGAGTCGCTCCCGCAGCGGCTGACGGCGGCGCTCAGCTGTCCGCGCCGCGTGCACAGCGCGGTGGCCGGCCTGCTGCAGTGCGCCGCGCTGCAGGCTGACCTCACCATGCTCACGCAACACGCTGTCAGAGGTACCTAGACGTGCTGATCATCGAGTCGCTCCCGCAGCGGCTGACGGCGGCGCTCAGCTGTCCGCGCCGCGTGCACAGCGCGGTGGCCGGCCTGCTGCAGTGCGCCGCGCTGCAGGCTGACCTCACCATGCTCACGCAACACGCTGTCAGAGGTACCTAGACGTGCTGATCATCGAGTCGCTCCCGCAGCGGCTGACGGCGGCGCTCAGCTGTCCGCGCCGCGTGCACAGCGCGGTGGCCGGCCTGCTGCAGTGCGCCGCGCTGCAGGCTGACCTCACCATGCTCACGCAACACGCTGTCAGAGGTACCTAGACGTGCTGATCATCGAGTCGCTCCCGCAGCGGCTGACGGCGGCGCTCAGCTGTCCGCGCCGCGTGCACAGCGCGGTGGCCGGCCTGCTGCAGTGCGCCGCGCTGCAGGCTGACCTCACCATGCTCACGCAACACGCTGTCAGAGGTACCTAGACGTGCTGATCATCGAGTCGCTCCCGCAGCGGCTGACGGCGGCGCTCAGCTGTCCGCGCCGCGTGCACAGCGCGGTGGCCGGCCTGCTGCAGTGCGCCGCGCTGCAGGCTGACCTCACCATGCTCACGCAACACGCTGTCAGAGGTACCTAGACGTGCTGATCATCGAGTCGCTCCCGCAGCGGCTGACGGCGGCGCTCAGCTGTCCGCGCCGCGTGCACAGCGCGGTGGCCGGCCTGCTGCAGTGCGCCGCGCTGCAGGCTGACCTCACCATGCTCACGCAACACGCTGTCAGAGGTACCTAGACGTGCTGATCATCGAGTCGCTCCCGCAGCGGCTGACGGCGGCGCTCAGCTGTCCGCGCCGCGTGCACAGCGCGGTGGCCGGCCTGCTGCAGTGCGCCGCGCTGCAGGCTGACCTCACCATGCTCACGCAACACGCTGTCAGAGGTACCTAGACGTGCTGATCATCGAGTCGCTCCCGCAGCGGCTGACGGCGGCGCTCAGCTGTCCGCGCCGCGTGCACAGCGCGGTGGCCGGCCTGCTGCAGTGCGCCGCGCTGCAGGCTGACCTCACCATGCTCACGCAACACGCTGTCAGAGGTACCTAGACGTGCTGATCATCGAGTCGCTCCCGCAGCGGCTGACGGCGGCGCTCAGCTGTCCGCGCCGCGTGCACAGCGCGGTGGCCGGCCTGCTGCAGTGCGCCGCGCTGCAGGCTGACCTCACCATGCTCACGCAACACGCTGTCAGAGGTACCTAGACGTGCTGATCATCGAGTCGCTCCCGCAGCGGCTGACGGCGGCGCTCAGCTGTCCGCGCCGCGTGCACAGCGCGGTGGCCGGCCTGCTGCAGTGCGCCGCGCTGCAGGCTGACCTCACCATGCTCACGCAACACGCTGTCAGAGGTATCTGGGTATACTGGTCCTGGTTATATCTGACTAGATGCTTAATGAACTTGAAGAATGGAATGGCTCAGTAGACTAGCAACATTTTGACAGGTGTCAGTGCTCAAATCCAAATGTATGGAAATGATAATCCTTTTCGTCAAGTCACGTGACATTGGAAGCAATTCTAGCAGTGTTACCTCACCATGCTCACGCAACACGCTGTCAGAGGTATCTGGGTATACTGGTCCTGGTTATTGCTGATGTTCGATGAATAGGAATGAGGAAGAACGTCTGTGTTCAATGAACTTTTTGAATGGGAAACGCAGGCCTACCGATGCCAGCTGTAGATAAGCAATATTTTGACAAGTGTAGTAATCGAATGAGGCGTTTGCCCAGCGATGGGATTTCAGAAAGGACATAAAGACATCGTAATCAAATGTAATATTTTCGATAAGTCACGTAAATAAAGTCATTCTTTCAGAGTTAGACTTGCAGAAATTACGCTTGTCTCGATCGACTGGTTTAACATGAAGTGAGTCTGACTTACGCAGACGTTACTCTTTACTTTGTTTCTTTAAATACATTCAACTTAAAATACAATTATGTTCTCGTTCCCCAGACATATCGACCCCGCCTCCTACAAACTCGCCATGGTGCAAGCTGCGGCACTTAGACCTGCCGGCGTGCGAGTGGCGCCTGCAGGAGGTGCTGCAGCAGCTGGGCCGCGCCGAGGCCGCGCCGCTCGTGCTGGACCATCTCATGGAACTGTTCCAGCAGGAGCGACAGCCCGAGATACTGTATATCTGCAACTGGATGGCTTCAGGTCAGTGTAGAGATCATCAAATGTAATTGACTGCTGTAAAACCGCCTTGATAGCCAAAGAAGTGCAACGTGAGCAGGAATCGATGAGCGAAAACGCTTCGTGTCGCAGAGTGAGCCTTGAGTGAAGACATACCTTTCTGTGACCACTGTAAAGTCGGATCTTCGGGTGGCGGGAGATCCCTATTACTTGATCACATAAGCCAGTAAGGACACGGGTGAATTGTCCTAAGCATCTGTTCTTAGAACGTGTGAAAAGTGTCTAAACTTTCTCTTACATCGTTATAAGCGAAAAGCGATCGATTGATTCGATTTACCGTCGCGTCGTCTGCTTAGCTACTCAAGGGAATTGGAATACCCCATCCCCAATTCCCCCATTACCCCAATTACCGCCCCAATTATTGCCCCTCTTCAATTAGAATACCTCATCTAGCAATAAAAATAGTTGAGTATAAACTATTTTCTAACTGCCGAGCTCAATCTTACAAACCAATAGATCATTAATCGGTCACAAGTTTCATAATTTTGTTTAAACCGATCATACTTTGTCCCTTACAGCTGCTTTAAGCGAGTCATTCGTGAGGCGTATCCTGAAGGAGTTCATAGAAGAGAAGGTGTGGTACCTCCCGCTGGAGGTGGGCAGTGACGAGCCGCCGCTCACCGAGGAGGATACACTGGATGTCACTGTGTATAACCCCCGGGCCTGGTATAAGGAGAGCGTGCCGGGTTAGTACTAATGTATTAGGATATTATTAGAATGAAGGAGTTTATAGAAGAGAAGGTGTGGTACCTACCGCTGGAGGTGGGCAGTGACGAGCCGCCGCTCACCGAGGACGATACACTGGATGTCACTGTGTATAACCCCAGGGCATGGTATAAGGAGAGTGTGCCGGGTTAGTACTAATGTATTAGGATATTATTAGAATGAAGGAGTTTATAGAAGAGAAGGTGTGGTACCTACCGCTGGAGGTGGGCAGTGACGAGCCGCCGCTCACCGAGGACGATACACTGGATGTCACTGTGTATAACCCCCGGTCTTGGTATAAGGAGAGTGTGCCGGGTTAGTATTAATGTATTAGGATGTTTTTATAATTGAAATATGAATGAATAAATTCTGAAATTCGCATGAGGTGTCAAATTGTCAGAAATACTTTGAAGTTTTGCATGAGATTAAAAAAAAAACAGTTTGTTTTAACACTCGTGTATAGTTTAGTCCTATTTTAACCGCGGCTTGAGTACGTTATGTAAATTAACGACTTCCTCCTAAGATGTAAATTTTACTCCAAAAAAGATGTACCTAACAAAAAAAAGTGTTCATTTCGACATAAAAAGCAAAGTCATTAAAACTACCACCATCGCCATCCCACAAGCTGTTTATTTAATAGAACGTCAACATTCAAACCACATACATTTTCGTCCAGTAGAAAAACAAACAAATACTAGTATCATTATACCAACCGCTCCTTTCACAGACCTATACGAGGGCGCGGTAGAGACCCGCTACACGGACATCAGCCTGTCCTCCCCCCGCACCGGGGGCTCGCGCGGCTTGTGCAGCGTGCGCGAGGCGCAGCGCAACATGCTGCTGTGCTGCCTGCTCACCGACACCGTGGGCACGGTGGCCAAGCGGATGGCGAGCCTGTTCCAACCCTTCTTACTGAAAACACTGTGTCTGGTGCTCGAGAGAGTCGGTAAGGAAACTTGTCGTACTTTACATTTTGAAAAAGAAACTTGCGGTTGCAATATTCTTGCCGGGGTGCGAAAGCGAACCCCGTACCACTGGCCATAGGCAGATGAGGACGCTCCAGTGGTTTTTTAAGCCGGTAAGAGTCCGGCACACCCCCTCGTTAACCCCCTGACGAGGGCAGTCCATGAGGATATCCACTGGGCTACAAAAAAAAGTTGCAATATTCTGTTTAGCACAAATAAACTTACCCGGAATGTGTTTTTAGATTTTTTTTTCCGTTGTAGGACAAAGACATTTACAATCCATCTAATTCTTATCTTCTAAGATTATACTATTCAAGTTTTTATTAAATAGGTCACCAACTCCTTAGTGTATTGCGATATTTTTTGCCTTTTTAAAGAATACAATTATTAATTTCATACTAATCGTCTGATATCACACTGACTACTGACTGATTAACACTATATAACTCCCATATACCATGTCCCGCAGGCAGTAAGTACGAGATGCTGCACCTGGCGGGTCTGAAGGCCCTGCACGAGATGGCGGAGGCCTGCGAGCACGCCAGCGTGGCCGACCTCATCCGCTGCAACGCTGACTATATCACCAATCAGGTCACCGTCCGGCTAAAAAAGGTATGTTACCACTGTTATAGGTATGTTAGTGTCGGTAATTTGTAAGTATCTTGTTTCAGATGTTTAACATTCACATTTACAAGCCCATAAAGCCTAGCTTAGGCACCAGTCTCCCACAATATAAGTACTTATGTTTTGATGAGACGCTGAAATGTATATAAGGTTTTTGTATTGTGGTGAGAAAATAAACGTTTTTACTATTTATTTATCGTACCGTACCGTACTGATCGGATCGTTCCCGCAATAATTTTTTTTCCGTCCACCAATCTCTCTTTTGTTTATATACATTTTACATGACTGTGTAAAATATACAGAGGACAGAAACTTTTTCTTTTAAAGAGGAGGACCGAACGTTAATCATCAGTTTCTATTCCCGAGTATACTTACTAAGTATTTGTTGCAGGCATGGAACTGTCAATCAGCACTCCAGATCTTGTCGGTGGTGATGGAGTACAGTGATTCCTCTATAATAATCTATCTCTATGGTATTGTCCAAGATGTAAGTCAATACTTCTATAATTGTCTCTGTTTTTGCTTGCTGTTTGAAGAAGTGTAATGGAAATGCTGAAATTTCTACGCTTTGATATAATGCAGTTTTTTTAGGGAAACTGCTGTAATTTTTTTTGCAATATATTTAACTCTATATCTTTTTCCAGGTTCTAGTCCAAAGTTGTGATAAATATTACGAAAAAGATTTATACGCGTACTTACAAGTGTTCCTAACATTTGTCGAATGTATTCGAAAATGGTATAAGATAGCCCATGAAGCGCCAAAGACTTGCCAAGAAAATAAGCCAATAGATGTGATGCAGGAGTTGAGAGTATTCGTAGAGAGTAAGAGTGAGGCAGATAGACTGCTGAACGAGCAGGAGAGTGAGATAGAGACTGGTAAGAGTGTGGAGGAGATGTATAACGAGGACGTCAAGCGGAAAGAGGAAGATGTCTTAGATTACGATGATACTGTTACAGGTATGTATTATTGTTTGATAGAATAAAATATTATTTTTTGATATAATCAATATCAAAAAATAATATTTGCCGAATTTAATGGTCTCGTTGGTAATTTCAATCTAACAATCTAATATTGAAAAAAAACTATACTGTCGAATCGAAAAATTTTCAATTCAACAGGCTTTCAATTAGGAAGTCGGTTACTAAATTTTGTTTCCAACTTACAGAAAAAAAACCCAAACCGCCTCAATACGTAGCGGTAACAGTTACAATATTAAAACGTTGTCTGAACTACGTGTCGTCGAAGCAGCGCGACAACTCTATACTAGCACTGCGTGTATTGGAGCGTGGCCTGCCCATACTGCGTGACTACGAGAGCGAGTTGCTGCCCATGGTGCACGTGGCCTGGGCCCCGCTGCCCGCGCGCTTCCAGGCCGAGCCGCCCGTCATGAAGGCGGCCTTCGACCTGCTCGTCACTATGGCACAGCTGGCCAGGGACTTTATAAGGGCTAGGGCTGTTAAGTGAGTTACATTGTTTAATAAGTTATTATCGACATTGAAATTTATTATGATTAAATACATGTTGGTATTCCTATATCAACATGAAAATTTCAATATCCATAATAACATACCCATAAACTCAAGGCTTTCCTATACATTGACTTACATTATTTAATTGTAAAGGCCTGGATAAGATTGTAGTAGTAGTAATATTGAGTTTAGACGCGTTACCTGCTGGTTCTTGTCAAAACAAAACTCCTTTTTCAAATTTTGGTAAAAATGTATTTTTAAAACCGCAGATTTTTTTTGAGTTACATATTTTCATTCCAAAACTTGTAATTATATTTCAATTTTTTTACCTCTATCCTCCTTACTGAGGGTCGTGACTACCATCGACGTCCCTTGCCACTTCATTCTAGGCAAACTTGACTTTCACGTCTAACTCTAACCAAAATGTCCACAGAGACGTCCTCCCGCACATATACAGCTACCTCCTCAAGTCGTCCAAGGACAGTTACCTGAAGGACGTGGGGTCCGCGTACCGCAGCAGCCAGGCGTACGCGCTGCAGTGCGCGGCGCTCGGCGCGCTGCCGCAGCTCGCCACGCACCTGCTGCTGGACGACGAACCGTTAGAACGGGCCATGGACTGTGTGCGGCCGTATCTATCCAAAAAGCAGCCGAAAGCTCTGCAGGTGAAATTGTGTTATGTGACTTAGGTGTTACAAAATAAGGGCTGAGAATTTAAATAGTCCATCCTATTCTAAGAACGTAAGAAACGATTTTGGTAAAGTTCTATGGTGAGTTAAATGGTATATCAATACTAACTGTTGTCCGCAACTACATTCGCAAAAAAAAAGTAGAATGAGAAATAGATAGTAGCCGATTCTCAGATCACTGAATGCATATACAATTTTTTTTAGGTGAGGTTAATTACATGTATGCAAGGCAAAAACTAGTATTTGAATAAATGAATATCAAATTGCAAACAAAAGCGCGGCGGTAATACGCAGCGTATGTGGGACATATTTATGTCGCGCGCTAGTGACAGATAGAACGAATGTTCGTGTAGCAATCGATCAAATTAACGTAGCAGGGGCCTTCTGCAATTAACTCCTTTTAGTAAACCTCTATTTGTTGGATCCTTTTATAACTATGACTTAACTCCCCCAGACATCAGCCGTGGAGTTCTTCAAGATAATGCTAGGCTACAACTACGGCGCGGCGTGGTACCACCTGCGCGCGCTGTGCGACAACTCGCTGCCCCTGGCGCCGCCCGCACACAACTGCGTGCATTTACTGCCCGTCGTCGGCACACCTTACCACCCTACCAATAAGGACTATGAGAATAATATTACATTAATATTTAATCATGAACTATCGTAATAAATCACTTTTTTAATGTCCTCATTTGTTTTATTTGGGGTTTGAAAAATCACTCTGTTGAAAGTTTCCTACATTTTACTATTTTACATTACCGTCGTAAGACTCGGACCTTGCGCTCGTGTATAACTCATATCCACTGCGTGCATTCTCGAAGAAAACCAGTGTTTCTCAAAGTTTTTTAGTAATTGATAGTCTGCTATACTTGTAGTGAACGGATATCGGATGAAGTATACTGCACCGCATGCTGTCTGACTAAATGCTAGTTACTACGTAGTACGAATTATATTCAAGTTATTACAGTAACATAACAATAAAACATGTCACAGGCAGTAATTACTTCAACTTTATTTTTTATAAAACACATTGGTCACAGAAAACAAATACCCATATTTCATTACAGTATACAAGTTATAATACATATGTATTGCAACCACTCTCACGTCTCAGTCTAATCGAAGTCACTGTCGTCACCGTTATTTAAGCTACGTATTACTACCAAACAGAGTGTAACTTTACATTGGAAAATTAAATATACATGAAAGTTTGGATGTAGAAAGTAAACACCGATATTTACTGACAAGTTAGCTTTAATATGACAATGCGGGCGAAGCCGCATGCTAACATTTTTTGGAAAAAAGGATGACAATAGATTTAATTAGTCTTCCGTAAATTTGTTTTGTGGCAACATTTAATTTTGAGACAATATTAAGGTTACTAAAATAAAAAAAGAACAGTTCAGAATAACATATCATTTCTCGAGGAAGAAAACTAAATGAATGTGCACAAAACAATAACAATCCACGTTCTTTACAAAACTTAAGTCATCGTAACTAAGCAGGTGAGAGAAGTAAACAGTCGACAGACAAAGGAATCCCAATTAAACCATCCACACCACTTAAATTACATAATGAAATGGTAACATTCCGACATACTTAGGAAATAAACATACTGAGGTACATAATTATAATAAACCAATAAGTAAAAATTAACATAATTTTAAAATAAATACAATGATTCGTTATAAGTGACGAAATAAACCTATGTTTCAAATGCCGATTTCATTATAA
This sequence comes from Chrysodeixis includens, assembly GCA_941860345.1. Taxonomy (NCBI): domain Eukaryota; kingdom Metazoa; phylum Arthropoda; class Insecta; order Lepidoptera; family Noctuidae; genus Chrysodeixis; species Chrysodeixis includens. The sequence goes on from OW796102.1 coordinate 11,184,696, forward strand.
ACTGGGTAACGTTACAAAGACGTTTAGGCATTTGTTTAATTCGTATCAAACCATTGAGACGTTTTAGATAAATACATAAGAATATACTTTGATCATCCGTTCATAATTACATGTTAGGTCGATGTCGCTCTGAGTGTGGTTGCAATGTAAGGGTCGGCCGCTAGCGACCATTGCAACATATAAATAAAGTAACTTCATAATAAACAAAGACACGGTAAAACTTTAACCTTAACTGCTAATAAACAACTCTTTGTGAGCAAATATTTTTAAACAAAAAATCCTCGCTTACCTTAACGTGTATTCAACATTATCGGTTATTCACATATTGTTTAAGCGGGGATTGAAGGAGACTAACATTATACGAAATAATTCTTAAAAATGACGTCTTGAAGTACATTTAACGACCGAAATTAATAACCTATGCATATTCTACTTACCAGAAACAGATTTACGCGTAGGTCCAGAAAATCTGGCGAAGAAAAGTACATAATATAGATAGGTTATTAATTCAGGTCAAAAGTCGTCTTACTTTAAATATTGTATTCTATTCATAATTGAATGCATCAGGTAACCGAGATTATATTATTTACATTAATCGTTTTGGAGATAATGTGTTATATATAAATAAATGTAATAAGTTGTGTTGCAAGACTTGTAAACAATAAGAAACAATTCTGTAGGAACAAATGCATGGAACTATTTGTGTAATCGATACATTGTGGAAATTTATATTTAAATGCTAAGTTATAAGTTTATTTGAGTCACCCTACTTAGGCTTTATTAAGAAGAAAGTAAATATATTTTTATTTTATGTTAAAAATTGATATAGTATAAGGTGACAAATCGTGGAATGGTTTTTTATATATTAATTAATGAATTGTATAAACAAACCACTCTTAAATAAATAATACATCTAAATTGCACTAGCTAAATTTTACAATATAATGTTTGTACAGTTTAATGTGAAAAATCTTATGTAGAATTAATATTAAAGACGGAAGAGCTTTAAATATTAATTTTAAAAATTGATTTTCTTTTTTTTTTAGAATACATGATATGTTGTTACAGAATCATAGTATTTCTTAATAAACTTTCAATTACCCACTGGTTCTGATATTTCAAATAGATGACTTAAGTTTATTATAGTTACACTTTAAACTGTACAAACCGTATCTATATGTATAAATAAATTTGATCACTGAATTGATCCAAAAAACACCAGTTTGAATGGCATACGCTCAGTTAAAATTGTTTATGTATTGCTATTTAAGTAAGTGCATAAAGAAACTAAGTTCTTAGGCCCTATTGACAAATTTAGTTCTCAACGCCGTGCGCCTTTTATATCCTGAAAATTGTATGATGGAAATGATTAGAAGACAAAAAAATACATCCGAATTGAGAACCTCCTCCTTTTGAAGTCGGTTAATTACTGAGAATCAGAGGTTTGTGATGTCTCCTATGTGAAGATCTCTGGAGTTCATTAATGTCTGATTCATAATAAATCATCTCATTTCTTAACTAAATGTATAACTGAGCGTATGTTAAAATAATATATTACAGTGTATGTATCCATTTACTTAATGTGAACACTCACTACGCACAATCACGTAACTATTATTTTTATTTATGTCCATTAAAATAGAGGAATTTGGACTGTGTCGGAAAATATGGCAGTGGAATGTTCAATTCCATTGTAAATATACAGACGATAACATTTCTGATAATTTTATAAAAGGTTTTTTTTTATGAAGCAAACGGTTTTATCGAATATATTTTAATTTTGTATTACAAGAAATTGTAGCTGACTACACATTGACAGCAATAAGATAGTTTCTTATTTATTTGGTATTATACCCGATGTGCAGACTACAACATATGTTTAAGTTTACCGTTTATGTTCACTTCAAAAGTATTTTTAACCAATCTATAGTCAAGAGAAAACATGAAATACTTAAGACTGATCATGGCACGGTCGAGTTATAGAAAGTTAATACGAAATAGCGTCGAAAACCTTAGGCAGAGTGTTACAGACATTAAAAATTACTTTTATTTGAATGTTTGATAATATAACATTTATTTAATTTAATTATAGTTTATATATTAGATTTTTCATTAAATTAGTTACTTGCTTTGAAACTACATATTATTTAAATACAGTCAAAACCGTGTATTAACGCGGTATAACTAATTAACGACTGGGCGTCAATAGCATGTTATATAAAATACTTTCTTTCATACCAGCAAAAGTAATAACCGATCTATACGTGTTTACTACGAGAGGTAGAACTTTGATATAAGCGTAAACATTACGTCATACATATTACGTCAAATTTCTACATCTAGTAGAAAACTCATAAAAATAGGTTATTGAATTCGAGCATTATTCGCACACACACTATCTATCCGCCGATATTTACGTTCATAATTATAAATACCTCAGACAAGGCAGGTTACGCTGTACAGCCTAAGTTAACATCTTACTAAAGGGGTTCACCGCTCGAATCTGAGCTTAATTCTCCTGACAACAGAGTCCAAATTCCCTGTTTAGTTGTGTAGCGAAGGTGATCACTTCCACGCCATCTTGAGGATCTTCCGTGAGGCGAAGTACTTGGTGCTGTAGGTGGCGAGGATGAGCGCGGCCAGGACTATCGTGATCAGGTAGTAGTCGAAGTCGTCCTTCAAGAGATCGAATGTTTTTGATGGTGCTACTCGCGTGTAGAATAGATCTGTGGGTGAATACAAGTATTAATTTAAAGTGTCTAGTTGTTTGGTTCCTTTTTCACACTTTTCACTTTTTCACATCAAGTTGCAAAAATCACTTTCAAAAACCTTCTTTAAATAGGTGTTAATCATTGCTTTTTCTTATTTAATGTAACTTTTATAACAAGAAATATTAAGCTATCTGGTCCCAGACAAGGAATCGCTTAAGTTAAAGTTTTTTTTATCAGATCATCACAGTCCGCCCGAGCCATTCACTGGTACATTATTTTTTTTCTTTTAGAAATTGAAGGTTAATATCTGCGAAGTGAAGCTCTCTAATGCAACATACAGCTATCAGAAGGTATGAAAGTTCCTAAAACTCACCAAGTCCAGTCGCCAGCACAAGACTAGTAGACTCGAGCCCGGCGGGCGCGGCATGTATCCTGGCAGGTCGCGCGAGCGAGCGGTTGTAGTTGAGGCTGGCGTCGGCGCCCAGCATGAGCTCGGGCGGCGCGGGCTGCGCGGCCACCACGCTGCCGTCCTCCGCCAGCCCGCCGCGCCGCGCCTCCAGGTAGCCCCACGGGATCTCCACCAGCGCGCCCGACGCTAGTGCCACTGGGGAGATAGTTGTTGTTAACACTTATACACGGGACTCGTAACTGTAGACACTTCCTGTTAGCATTTGTACAGGTGACTCGTAACTGTCAAAATTTGAAAATTATACGGTATCGGGTATACTCCCAATAAATGTATAATTTAACAATTATGTATCCATCTCACGAATGTTATTATAATAATAGATAAGTAACAAATGTCAACTTAAAATGACGGATGATTGATAATGCATGTTATAAACGGCACAGATAACTATAGCCGTACATTTGTATCTACTGTCGAAGACAACAGTTACTGCATCGACGACATTCGTCGACTCGAATATTGCAGATATTGAATAATATATTTATTGCTATAGAGTATTTTTTGCAGTAGTCGTTCATCCAGCGAGATACATGGTACATACGTATGACATGCTTGTCGGTGAGCGACTTCTCGGTGACGGTGGTGGCGGCGGCGGCGGGCGTGGCGGCGAGGATGTAGGCCTGGCGCTCCACGCCGGGCGCGCGCCGCCCCGCGTGCGAGCTGAACGCCGCGCCCGCCGCCAGCCAGCGGGACGCGCCCTCGTACAGCTCCAGGGTGGCTACAGGTATATAGTACGTACGTATGACATGCTTGTCGGTGAGCGACTTCTCGGTGACGGTGGTGGCGGCGGCGGCGGGCGTGGCGGCGAGGATGTAGGCCTGGCGCTCCACGCCGGGCGCGCGCCGCCCCGCGTGCGAGCTGAACGCCGCGCCCGCCGCCAGCCAGCGGGACGCGCCCTCGTACAGCTCCAGGGTGGCTACAGGTATATAGTACGTACGTATGACATGCTTGTCGGTGAGCGACTTCTCGGTGACGGTGGTGGCGGCGGCGGCGGGCGTGGCGGCGAGGATGTAGGCCTGGCGCTCCACGCCGGGCGCGCGCCGCCCCGCGTGCGAGCTGAACGCCGCGCCCGCCGCCAGCCAGCGGGACGCGCCCTCGTACAGCTCCAGGGTGGCTACAGGTATATAGTACGTACGTATGACATGCTTGTCGGTGAGCGACTTCTCGGTGACGGTGGTGGCGGCGGCGGCGGGCGTGGCGGCGAGGATGTAGGCCTGGCGCTCCACGCCGGGCGCGCGCCGCCCCGCGTGCGAGCTGAACGCCGCGCCCGCCGCCAGCCAGCGGGACGCGCCCTCGTACAGCTCCAGGGTGGCTACAGGTATATAGTACGTACGTATGACATGCTTGTCGGTGAGCGACTTCTCGGTGACGGTGGTGGCGGCGGCGGCGGGCGTGGCGGCGAGGATGTAGGCCTGGCGCTCCACGCCGGGCGCGCGCCGCCCCGCGTGCGAGCTGAACGCCGCGCCCGCCGCCAGCCAGCGGGACGCGCCCTCGTACAGCTCCAGGGTGGCTACAGGTATATAGTACGTACGTATGACATGCTTGTCGGTGAGCGACTTCTCGGTGACGGTGGTGGCGGCGGCGGCGGGCGTGGCGGCGAGGATGTAGGCCTGGCGCTCCACGCCGGGCGCGCGCCGCCCCGCGTGCGAGCTGAACGCCGCGCCCGCCGCCAGCCAGCGGGACGCGCCCTCGTACAGCTCCAGGGTGGCTACAGGTATATAGTACGTACGTATGACATGCTTGTCGGTGAGCGACTTCTCGGTGACGGTGGTGGCGGCGGCGGCGGGCGTGGCGGCGAGGATGTAGGCCTGGCGCTCCACGCCGGGCGCGCGCCGCCCCGCGTGCGAGCTGAACGCCGCGCCCGCCGCCAGCCAGCGGGACGCGCCCTCGTACAGCTCCAGGGTGGCTACAGGTATATAGTACGTACGTATGACATGCTTGTCGGTGAGCGACTTCTCGGTGACGGTGGTGGCGGCGGCGGCGGGCGTGGCGGCGAGGATGTAGGCCTGGCGCTCCACGCCGGGCGCGCGCCGCCCCGCGTGCGAGCTGAACGCCGCGCCCGCCGCCAGCCAGCGGGACGCGCCCTCGTACAGCTCCAGGGTGGCTACAGGTATATAGTACGTACGTATGACATGCTTGTCGGTGAGCGACTTCTCGGTGACGGTGGTGGCGGCGGCGGCGGGCGTGGCGGCGAGGATGTAGGCCTGGCGCTCCACGCCGGGCGCGCGCCGCCCCGCGTGCGAGCTGAACGCCGCGCCCGCCGCCAGCCAGCGGGACGCGCCCTCGTACAGCTCCAGGGTGGCTACAGGTATATAGTACGTACGTATGACATGCTTGTCGGTGAGCGACTTCTCGGTGACGGTGGTGGCGGCGGCGGCGGGCGTGGCGGCGAGGATGTAGGCCTGGCGCTCCACGCCGGGCGCGCGCCGCCCCGCGTGCGAGCTGAACGCCGCGCCCGCCGCCAGCCAGCGGGACGCGCCCTCGTACAGCTCCAGGGTGGCTACAGGTATATAGTACGTACGTATGACATGCTTGTCGGTGAGCGACTTCTCGGTGACGGTGGTGGCGGCGGCGGCGGGCGTGGCGGCGAGGATGTAGGCCTGGCGCTCCACGCCGGGCGCGCGCCGCCCCGCGTGCGAGCTGAACGCCGCGCCCGCCGCCAGCCAGCGGGACGCGCCCTCGTACAGCTCCAGGGTGGCTACAGGTATATAGTACGTACGTATGACATGCTTGTCGGTGAGCGACTTCTCGGTGACGGTGGTGGCGGCGGCGGCGGGCGTGGCGGCGAGGATGTAGGCCTGGCGCTCCACGCCGGGCGCGCGCCGCCCCGCGTGCGAGCTGAACGCCGCGCCCGCCGCCAGCCAGCGGGACGCGCCCTCGTACAGCTCCAGGGTGGCTACAGGTATATAGTACGTACGTATGACATGCTTGTCGGTGAGCGACTTCTCGGTGACGGTGGTGGCGGCGGCGGCGGGCGTGGCGGCGAGGATGTAGGCCTGGCGCTCCACGCCGGGCGCGCGCCGCCCCGCGTGCGAGCTGAACGCCGCGCCCGCCGCCAGCCAGCGGGACGCGCCCTCGTACAGCTCCAGGGTGGCTACAGGTATATAGTACGTACGTATGACATGCTTGTCGGTGAGCGACTTCTCGGTGACGGTGGTGGCGGCGGCGGCGGGCGTGGCGGCGAGGATGTAGGCCTGGCGCTCCACGCCGGGCGCGCGCCGCCCCGCGTGCGAGCTGAACGCCGCGCCCGCCGCCAGCCAGCGGGACGCGCCCTCGTACAGCTCCAGGGTGGCTACAGGTATATAGTACGTACGTATGACATGCTTGTCGGTGAGCGACTTCTCGGTGACGGTGGTGGCGGCGGCGGCGGGCGTGGCGGCGAGGATGTAGGCCTGGCGCTCCACGCCGGGCGCGCGCCGCCCCGCGTGCGAGCTGAACGCCGCGCCCGCCGCCAGCCAGCGGGACGCGCCCTCGTACAGCTCCAGGGTGGCTACAGGTATATAGTACGTACGTATGACATGCTTGTCGGTGAGCGACTTCTCGGTGACGGTGGTGGCGGCGGCGGCGGGCGTGGCGGCGAGGATGTAGGCCTGGCGCTCCACGCCGGGCGCGCGCCGCCCCGCGTGCGAGCTGAACGCCGCGCCCGCCGCCAGCCAGCGGGACGCGCCCTCGTACAGCTCCAGGGTGGCTACAGGTATATAGTACGTACGTATGACATGCTTGTCGGTGAGCGACTTCTCGGTGACGGTGGTGGCGGCGGCGGCGGGCGTGGCGGCGAGGATGTAGGCCTGGCGCTCCACGCCGGGCGCGCGCCGCCCCGCGTGCGAGCTGAACGCCGCGCCCGCCGCCAGCCAGCGGGACGCGCCCTCGTACAGCTCCAGGGTGGCTACAGGTATATAGTACGTACGTATGACATGCTTGTCGGTGAGCGACTTCTCGGTGACGGTGGTGGCGGCGGCGGCGGGCGTGGCGGCGAGGATGTAGGCCTGGCGCTCCACGCCGGGCGCGCGCCGCCCCGCGTGCGAGCTGAACGCCGCGCCCGCCGCCAGCCAGCGGGACGCGCCCTCGTACAGCTCCAGGGTGGCTACAGGTATATAGTACGTACGTATGACATGCTTGTCGGTGAGCGACTTCTCGGTGACGGTGGTGGCGGCGGCGGCGGGCGTGGCGGCGAGGATGTAGGCCTGGCGCTCCACGCCGGGCGCGCGCCGCCCCGCGTGCGAGCTGAACGCCGCGCCCGCCGCCAGCCAGCGGGACGCGCCCTCGTACAGCTCCAGGGTGGCTACAGGTATATAGTACGTACGTATGACATGCTTGTCGGTGAGCGACTTCTCGGTGACGGTGGTGGCGGCGGCGGCGGGCGTGGCGGCGAGGATGTAGGCCTGGCGCTCCACGCCGGGCGCGCGCCGCCCCGCGTGCGAGCTGAACGCCGCGCCCGCCGCCAGCCAGCGGGACGCGCCCTCGTACAGCTCCAGGGTGGCTACAGGTATATAGTACGTACGTATGACATGCTTGTCGGTGAGCGACTTCTCGGTGACGGTGGTGGCGGCGGCGGCGGGCGTGGCGGCGAGGATGTAGGCCTGGCGCTCCACGCCGGGCGCGCGCCGCCCCGCGTGCGAGCTGAACGCCGCGCCCGCCGCCAGCCAGCGGGACGCGCCCTCGTACAGCTCCAGGGTGGCTACAGGTATATAGTACGTACGTATGACATGCTTGTCGGTGAGCGACTTCTCGGTGACGGTGGTGGCGGCGGCGGCGGGCGTGGCGGCGAGGATGTAGGCCTGGCGCTCCACGCCGGGCGCGCGCCGCCCCGCGTGCGAGCTGAACGCCGCGCCCGCCGCCAGCCAGCGGGACGCGCCCTCGTACAGCTCCAGGGTGGCTACAGGTATATAGTACGTACGTATGACATGCTTGTCGGTGAGCGACTTCTCGGTGACGGTGGTGGCGGCGGCGGCGGGCGTGGCGGCGAGGATGTAGGCCTGGCGCTCCACGCCGGGCGCGCGCCGCCCCGCGTGCGAGCTGAACGCCGCGCCCGCCGCCAGCCAGCGGGACGCGCCCTCGTACAGCTCCAGGGTGGCTACAGGTATATAGTACGTACGTATGACATGCTTGTCGGTGAGCGACTTCTCGGTGACGGTGGTGGCGGCGGCGGCGGGCGTGGCGGCGAGGATGTAGGCCTGGCGCTCCACGCCGGGCGCGCGCCGCCCCGCGTGCGAGCTGAACGCCGCGCCCGCCGCCAGCCAGCGGGACGCGCCCTCGTACAGCTCCAGGGTGGCTACAGGTATATAGTACGTACGTATGACATGCTTGTCGGTGAGCGACTTCTCGGTGACGGTGGTGGCGGCGGCGGCGGGCGTGGCGGCGAGGATGTAGGCCTGGCGCTCCACGCCGGGCGCGCGCCGCCCCGCGTGCGAGCTGAACGCCGCGCCCGCCGCCAGCCAGCGGGACGCGCCCTCGTACAGCTCCAGGGTGGCTACAGGTATATAGTACGTACGTATGACATGCTTGTCGGTGAGCGACTTCTCGGTGACGGTGGTGGCGGCGGCGGCGGGCGTGGCGGCGAGGATGTAGGCCTGGCGCTCCACGCCGGGCGCGCGCCGCCCCGCGTGCGAGCTGAACGCCGCGCCCGCCGCCAGCCAGCGGGACGCGCCCTCGTACAGCTCCAGGGTGGCTACAGGTATATAGTACGTACGTATGACATGCTTGTCGGTGAGCGACTTCTCGGTGACGGTGGTGGCGGCGGCGGCGGGCGTGGCGGCGAGGATGTAGGCCTGGCGCTCCACGCCGGGCGCGCGCCGCCCCGCGTGCGAGCTGAACGCCGCGCCCGCCGCCAGCCAGCGGGACGCGCCCTCGTACAGCTCCAGGGTGGCTACAGGTATATAGTACGTACGTATGACATGCTTGTCGGTGAGCGACTTCTCGGTGACGGTGGTGGCGGCGGCGGCGGGCGTGGCGGCGAGGATGTAGGCCTGGCGCTCCACGCCGGGCGCGCGCCGCCCCGCGTGCGAGCTGAACGCCGCGCCCGCCGCCAGCCAGCGGGACGCGCCCTCGTACAGCTCCAGGGTGGCTACAGGTATATAGTACGTACGTATGACATGCTTGTCGGTGAGCGACTTCTCGGTGACGGTGGTGGCGGCGGCGGCGGGCGTGGCGGCGAGGATGTAGGCCTGGCGCTCCACGCCGGGCGCGCGCCGCCCCGCGTGCGAGCTGAACGCCGCGCCCGCCGCCAGCCAGCGGGACGCGCCCTCGTACAGCTCCAGGGTGGCTACAGGTATATAGTACGTACGTATGACATGCTTGTCGGTGAGCGACTTCTCGGTGACGGTGGTGGCGGCGGCGGCGGGCGTGGCGGCGAGGATGTAGGCCTGGCGCTCCACGCCGGGCGCGCGCCGCCCCGCGTGCGAGCTGAACGCCGCGCCCGCCGCCAGCCAGCGGGACGCGCCCTCGTACAGCTCCAGGGTGGCTACAGGTATATAGTACGTACGTATGACATGCTTGTCGGTGAGCGACTTCTCGGTGACGGTGGTGGCGGCGGCGGCGGGCGTGGCGGCGAGGATGTAGGCCTGGCGCTCCACGCCGGGCGCGCGCCGCCCCGCGTGCGAGCTGAACGCCGCGCCCGCCGCCAGCCAGCGGGACGCGCCCTCGTACAGCTCCAGGGTGGCTACAGGTATATAGTACGTACGTATGACATGCTTGTCGGTGAGCGACTTCTCGGTGACGGTGGTGGCGGCGGCGGCGGGCGTGGCGGCGAGGATGTAGGCCTGGCGCTCCACGCCGGGCGCGCGCCGCCCCGCGTGCGAGCTGAACGCCGCGCCCGCCGCCAGCCAGCGGGACGCGCCCTCGTACAGCTCCAGGGTGGCTACAGGTATATAGTACGTACGTATGACATGCTTGTCGGTGAGCGACTTCTCGGTGACGGTGGTGGCGGCGGCGGCGGGCGTGGCGGCGAGGATGTAGGCCTGGCGCTCCACGCCGGGCGCGCGCCGCCCCGCGTGCGAGCTGAACGCCGCGCCCGCCGCCAGCCAGCGGGACGCGCCCTCGTACAGCTCCAGGGTGGCTACAGGTATATAGTACGTACGTATGACATGCTTGTCGGTGAGCGACTTCTCGGTGACGGTGGTGGCGGCGGCGGCGGGCGTGGCGGCGAGGATGTAGGCCTGGCGCTCCACGCCGGGCGCGCGCCGCCCCGCGTGCGAGCTGAACGCCGCGCCCGCCGCCAGCCAGCGGGACGCGCCCTCGTACAGCTCCAGGGTGGCTACAGGTATATAGTACGTACGTATGACATGCTTGTCGGTGAGCGACTTCTCGGTGACGGTGGTGGCGGCGGCGGCGGGCGTGGCGGCGAGGATGTAGGCCTGGCGCTCCACGCCGGGCGCGCGCCGCCCCGCGTGCGAGCTGAACGCCGCGCCCGCCGCCAGCCAGCGGGACGCGCCCTCGTACAGCTCCAGGGTGGCTACAGGTATATAGTACGTACGTATGACATGCTTGTCGGTGAGCGACTTCTCGGTGACGGTGGTGGCGGCGGCGGCGGGCGTGGCGGCGAGGATGTAGGCCTGGCGCTCCACGCCGGGCGCGCGCCGCCCCGCGTGCGAGCTGAACGCCGCGCCCGCCGCCAGCCAGCGGGACGCGCCCTCGTACAGCTCCAGGGTGGCTACAGGTATATAGTACGTACGTATGACATGCTTGTCGGTGAGCGACTTCTCGGTGACGGTGGTGGCGGCGGCGGCGGGCGTGGCGGCGAGGATGTAGGCCTGGCGCTCCACGCCGGGCGCGCGCCGCCCCGCGTGCGAGCTGAACGCCGCGCCCGCCGCCAGCCAGCGGGACGCGCCCTCGTACAGCTCCAGGGTGGCTACAGGTATATAGTACGTACGTATGACATGCTTGTCGGTGAGCGACTTCTCGGTGACGGTGGTGGCGGCGGCGGCGGGCGTGGCGGCGAGGATGTAGGCCTGGCGCTCCACGCCGGGCGCGCGCCGCCCCGCGTGCGAGCTGAACGCCGCGCCCGCCGCCAGCCAGCGGGACGCGCCCTCGTACAGCTCCAGGGTGGCTACAGGTATATAGTACGTACGTATGACATGCTTGTCGGTGAGCGACTTCTCGGTGACGGTGGTGGCGGCGGCGGCGGGCGTGGCGGCGAGGATGTAGGCCTGGCGCTCCACGCCGGGCGCGCGCCGCCCCGCGTGCGAGCTGAACGCCGCGCCCGCCGCCAGCCAGCGGGACGCGCCCTCGTACAGCTCCAGGGTGGCTACAGGTATATAGTACGTACGTATGACATGCTTGTCGGTGAGCGACTTCTCGGTGACGGTGGTGGCGGCGGCGGCGGGCGTGGCGGCGAGGATGTAGGCCTGGCGCTCCACGCCGGGCGCGCGCCGCCCCGCGTGCGAGCTGAACGCCGCGCCCGCCGCCAGCCAGCGGGACGCGCCCTCGTACAGCTCCAGGGTGGCTACAGGTATATAGTACGTACGTATGACATGCTTGTCGGTGAGCGACTTCTCGGTGACGGTGGTGGCGGCGGCGGCGGGCGTGGCGGCGAGGATGTAGGCCTGGCGCTCCACGCCGGGCGCGCGCCGCCCCGCGTGCGAGCTGAACGCCGCGCCCGCCGCCAGCCAGCGGGACGCGCCCTCGTACAGCTCCAGGGTGGCTACAGGTATATAGTACGTACGTATGACATGCTTGTCGGTGAGCGACTTCTCGGTGACGGTGGTGGCGGCGGCGGCGGGCGTGGCGGCGAGGATGTAGGCCTGGCGCTCCACGCCGGGCGCGCGCCGCCCCGCGTGCGAGCTGAACGCCGCGCCCGCCGCCAGCCAGCGGGACGCGCCCTCGTACAGCTCCAGGGTGGCTACAGGTATATAGTACGTACGTATGACATGCTTGTCGGTGAGCGACTTCTCGGTGACGGTGGTGGCGGCGGCGGCGGGCGTGGCGGCGAGGATGTAGGCCTGGCGCTCCACGCCGGGCGCGCGCCGCCCCGCGTGCGAGCTGAACGCCGCGCCCGCCGCCAGCCAGCGGGACGCGCCCTCGTACAGCTCCAGGGTGGCTACAGGTATATAGTACGTACGTATGACATGCTTGTCGGTGAGCGACTTCTCGGTGACGGTGGTGGCGGCGGCGGCGGGCGTGGCGGCGAGGATGTAGGCCTGGCGCTCCACGCCGGGCGCGCGCCGCCCCGCGTGCGAGCTGAACGCCGCGCCCGCCGCCAGCCAGCGGGACGCGCCCTCGTACAGCTCCAGGGTGGCTACAGGTATATAGTACGTACGTATGACATGCTTGTCGGTGAGCGACTTCTCGGTGACGGTGGTGGCGGCGGCGGCGGGCGTGGCGGCGAGGATGTAGGCCTGGCGCTCCACGCCGGGCGCGCGCCGCCCCGCGTGCGAGCTGAACGCCGCGCCCGCCGCCAGCCAGCGGGACGCGCCCTCGTACAGCTCCAGGGTGGCTACAGGTATATAGTACGTACGTATGACATGCTTGTCGGTGAGCGACTTCTCGGTGACGGTGGTGGCGGCGGCGGCGGGCGTGGCGGCGAGGATGTAGGCCTGGCGCTCCACGCCGGGCGCGCGCCGCCCCGCGTGCGAGCTGAACGCCGCGCCCGCCGCCAGCCAGCGGGACGCGCCCTCGTACAGCTCCAGGGTGGCTACAGGTATATAGTACGTACGTATGACATGCTTGTCGGTGAGCGACTTCTCGGTGACGGTGGTGGCGGCGGCGGCGGGCGTGGCGGCGAGGATGTAGGCCTGGCGCTCCACGCCGGGCGCGCGCCGCCCCGCGTGCGAGCTGAACGCCGCGCCCGCCGCCAGCCAGCGGGACGCGCCCTCGTACAGCTCCAGGGTGGCTACAGGTATATAGTACGTACGTATGACATGCTTGTCGGTGAGCGACTTCTCGGTGACGGTGGTGGCGGCGGCGGCGGGCGTGGCGGCGAGGATGTAGGCCTGGCGCTCCACGCCGGGCGCGCGCCGCCCCGCGTGCGAGCTGAACGCCGCGCCCGCCGCCAGCCAGCGGGACGCGCCCTCGTACAGCTCCAGGGTGGCTACAGGTATATAGTACGTACGTATGACATGCTTGTCGGTGAGCGACTTCTCGGTGACGGTGGTGGCGGCGGCGGCGGGCGTGGCGGCGAGGATGTAGGCCTGGCGCTCCACGCCGGGCGCGCGCCGCCCCGCGTGCGAGCTGAACGCCGCGCCCGCCGCCAGCCAGCGGGACGCGCCCTCGTACAGCTCCAGGGTGGCTACAGGTATATAGTACGTACGTATGACATGCTTGTCGGTGAGCGACTTCTCGGTGACGGTGGTGGCGGCGGCGGCGGGCGTGGCGGCGAGGATGTAGGCCTGGCGCTCCACGCCGGGCGCGCGCCGCCCCGCGTGCGAGCTGAACGCCGCGCCCGCCGCCAGCCAGCGGGACGCGCCCTCGTACAGCTCCAGGGTGGCTACAGGTATATAGTACGTACGTATGACATGCTTGTCGGTGAGCGACTTCTCGGTGACGGTGGTGGCGGCGGCGGCGGGCGTGGCGGCGAGGATGTAGGCCTGGCGCTCCACGCCGGGCGCGCGCCGCCCCGCGTGCGAGCTGAACGCCGCGCCCGCCGCCAGCCAGCGGGACGCGCCCTCGTACAGCTCCAGGGTGGCTACAGGTATATAGTACGTACGTATGACATGCTTGTCGGTGAGCGACTTCTCGGTGACGGTGGTGGCGGCGGCGGCGGGCGTGGCGGCGAGGATGTAGGCCTGGCGCTCCACGCCGGGCGCGCGCCGCCCCGCGTGCGAGCTGAACGCCGCGCCCGCCGCCAGCCAGCGGGACGCGCCCTCGTACAGCTCCAGGGTGGCTACAGGTATATAGTACGTACGTATGACATGCTTGTCGGTGAGCGACTTCTCGGTGACGGTGGTGGCGGCGGCGGCGGGCGTGGCGGCGAGGATGTAGGCCTGGCGCTCCACGCCGGGCGCGCGCCGCCCCGCGTGCGAGCTGAACGCCGCGCCCGCCGCCAGCCAGCGGGACGCGCCCTCGTACAGCTCCAGGGTGGCTACAGGTATATAGTACGTACGTATGACATGCTTGTCGGTGAGCGACTTCTCGGTGACGGTGGTGGCGGCGGCGGCGGGCGTGGCGGCGAGGATGTAGGCCTGGCGCTCCACGCCGGGCGCGCGCCGCCCCGCGTGCGAGCTGAACGCCGCGCCCGCCGCCAGCCAGCGGGACGCGCCCTCGTACAGCTCCAGGGTGGCTACAGGTATATAGTACGTACGTATGACATGCTTGTCGGTGAGCGACTTCTCGGTGACGGTGGTGGCGGCGGCGGCGGGCGTGGCGGCGAGGATGTAGGCCTGGCGCTCCACGCCGGGCGCGCGCCGCCCCGCGTGCGAGCTGAACGCCGCGCCCGCCGCCAGCCAGCGGGACGCGCCCTCGTACAGCTCCAGGGTCGCTGTGGGACACACGAACGTTCAGCATTTTAATTATCTTGACATGTAACATATCCATTTAGACCAACAATAATTAACTAAAATAAACGTCTTAGAGACCCCCCACACTAGCGTCTTTCGAGCGTCGTCGTGCCAGTGTCTGCGCAACGTCCACCTGACGTCTTTGCCGCGGCGACACGACGCCAGCGCTGGCCGCCTGCCGAACGCCGAGCGTGCGCGCGCTGGCGTTGCGTCGCCGTTGTTGTTCACGAAAAACGTTGAACTGACGCCGCGGCGACGTGAAAGGGGAAGTGAACGACCAAAAAAACGATGGATTGATTGTGTGAAAGATGATATGGCTGCAAAAAGTGTGACTTGCGAGATGACGTCAGATAGGAATGTGTGGAAGAAGAAGACATGCTGCGCCAACCCCAAATAATAATCGGGACAGGGGCAGGGGAATGAAATTACTACACAATTCATAAAGATCACCCTTACCACTCTCCATATTTCTTTAACTATCTTGTAATAAATGTATAATACTCACCGATCTCAGTGCGGCGATGTTTGTCGTTGTAGTACAGGTACGCGAGGTAGTGCTCTGTGTGCACGGCGAGCGGTAACGCGCGCGCGCGCCGGTGGACTTGAGAGGCTATCACTGCGCCCGATACTGCGTCCACGCAGGTTGCTACTACCACGTCTGGGGATAAAATTTTATTATTGATATGATGCGGGTTTTAAATATTTATTCTTCGTTGTTAGTAGCTAAGTCTGTAATTAAAAGTAGTTACAGACATTGCGATTACTTCTAAACAGTCATGCTATATTACCATTGCCGTCATTTTTAATAATACATCACACTAGTGTTTTTTAACCTGGATATTTAATTTTTTTACAGTAAGTTAGTCGTATTGAAAAACCTTAACATCTTACTCTAATTAGAAATACAACAGCCTAGAATAGAATACAAAGATAAACATGGTGGAAGCAACATAATATTGTCATTGGCCATCAGTGACCGATTTGTCATTTGATATCGGTCGCCGATGACCGACGATTTTAACGACAAATCGTAGAAAATGAAACTTTAGAAAAGATACTAACCGATACGGCATTCAAATAAAAAGTAACAAATGGTAGTATATTTTAGACGACAAACGGGACTCATTCGCGATATAATATAATTCGATATTTCTTTTTCTCAACGTTTCAGTCGACCGACCGTGGTCAAGGAACTCACTTTTGTCGTCTAAAATATGTCTACAAGTCAAAATTTTAAAAACATTAAATGGTAGTATATATAGTAAGTGAGTGTGTGAATAACTCACCCTTGTGCAGCGGGTCGGGTCCCTCTGTGACGAAGAGCACGAGGTTGGGGTTGACGTACTTGTAGAGCACGGAGCGGTCGGGCAGCACGCGGCCCGGCGAGTGCACGCGCTCGGCCGCCGGCTTGCGGGCAGACACCACGATGCGGGCAGGCGACCCGCCGCCCAGGTGCACCAGCCATGTGCGGACCGCGGATAGCGCCTGTGCAATATGTTATAACATAGTATAGAAGATCCACAAGTGGAGAAGTCAAGCTTGAGGTACTTAAAAGTTAGCATCAACTTTTAAGTACCTTAAACTTGAAGTCTAGACGTTCTATTTGCGCAAACACGTTTGTACAAACTTGTTTGCGTAAACGAAGTTTTTAACATGTAGACCCAGGCAAGAAGCAGAAACACAAGTCATTCTTTGATGTTATGTTGTCTTTGTGAACCAAAACAGAATGAAAAAGAACATAGTATTACTAGAGTACATAGTAGTAGAACATAGTATTACTTTTACTATAATATCGTTCTTGAACACGAATATAAGTGTCGTAAGATTTAACTTCTGCACGAACAAATTCACGACTATCAAAACCTTGTTCAGGAACTAACGATATCAGATACACTACGAAAAATACGAAAGTTACGCCTAGCCTCACGAAAATGTCAGCCTTAATTTTCACATACCTTTCCATCATACATAAGAGCATATCCCTGCACGCGTGCGGTGTTCTTCTCTGCCACGTACATGTACATGTTCTCAACGAGCGGCGCCGCTGAGCCGGGTAAGATCTGTCAAAACAAGAATTTCTATAAAGAGAACAGTCTACCACTTTATCATGTATTATTTTGTTAGAGAACATTGAGTGTTTAACAAAAAAAAGAAAAGTAATTGGTTTTTCAGTAAATTAAATAAAATAGCACACATGGTTTTCTTTTATCGCGTAAATAAAAAGTGTACACGATACAGTGAGTTGAAATCTCGTGCGACGTCATGCCTCGGTTTAATTTACCGGTACTCGGTACCCAAATATCTTTAGTATTTAATGTCACATTTTACGATAAACGCAAATATCTGAACATTGGTGGATATAGGGGAAGAGGACGACCAAGGAAATGATGGATGGATTGAAGAAGAAGACATTTAGCGCCGACCCTAAATAATAATTGGGATAAGGGCAGGGGAATGATGATGCAAATACCTGAACATTCTCGTCCTTGTCGAGCAGTATGAGCGCGTACAGCTTGTCGTTGTCGGGGCGGTGTAGCAGCGCGCACTGCAGCAGCTGCACGTCGAGGTGCATCAGCTTCTCGCCTATCAACTCGCCGGTAATGGGGTTGATGCTTATGATTAGGCCGTTGCCGGATTCCTGGTAAGTGTTTAAAATTTGTTAGAACATTTTTTTACATTCTAAGTTCAATAAATAATTCTTAAAAACTCTATTAAAACACGGCAAAATTTGTTCTATTCGCCACAAAGCTTCAATTATCACAAAACTATTAATTATTCTATTATTAATCAGCATATCAGCTTATTAAAATTATAGTATTTTTGGAATACGCTATTACAGTTTTGGACGAAATTGCACAATAATAGACAAAACCAATAATATATGATAGGTCATATCAAATATGACCATATCCGTTACAAGTTAAGTTTTTGCAAACCATGCCAGGTACAATTGTGTCTGTGGTCTCTTCAGGCGTCCAAACAGTTAATTTTGCACGGTGCGACGTTCAAACTGTCAAAATAGAGTATAATAGCCCTATACACGAGTCCCCCTGACCTCATGCTTGCCGACGATAGTAACATAGGCAGTGTGTGGCGGGTATCGCGCGGTGCGGCGCGTGAACACCAGCACGTTCTCCGTGTCCAGGCTCGGCTCGTAGTACTGCCACAGCAGCGCGCCCGACAGGTTGTCCATGCCGAAGATCTGCACAAATATACAGATTATACCTTTCTAATTGTCAAATTATGTAATTTTTATGCTTGTCAAATCTGTTTCTCATGTGGTGTGCGATGAAGAATAGTCTATCTGATTGTGTCTTTGTTCGTTGTACATGCAGTATTAGCGCAGGATTTTATTATTTGACCAGAATATTAATTATTTATTTATTTTGTCTTTGATTATAAGTTAGTTTCCAATAGTCGTTCAATTATATTACATAGATTAAGAATACTTCTTTTGCGATAATAATGAAAACTTGTTCAAAAATCTTCTGGAAATGATTTTTGGATGATTTCTCAGTGTATCTATTAATTTCGTAGGTTACACTACTTCGTATTGCACTAAGTTGAAACAACAGTTAATATTCAATTTAATAAAAAGTAATTTAATAAATTGAAATTTTACTATGTGAAACACGAAAGTCCAACGTACCTTTAAAATAAATAAAATCTAAATAAACCCACGACCTCCGGTATAGCAGTCAGAGCCACTAACCACTAGAGCAACAGGCCAGTATATATACCTTGCCAACATCAGTGACTAGCACGATAATCTTGTGCAGTCCGAAGTAGTCCCTGACGAGTGCGGGCGGCGCCTCGTCGGGCTCGCCGTCGGCCTTCTGCAGGCCTTGGATGAGGGTCTGCAACTGCTGGAACTGCGTCTGCAGGCGGCGGGTGAACGCTGCCCAGATCGAACCTGGGACAGAAATGTTGGATGTAATGATGGTGGGTTTGTGATTGATGAATGGAAATAAGATGGAAGATGTTTTAGTGATTTCATTGTTTGTGATGCCAAGAATGCCTTTTGAAATTGTTTAACGTTAGTACGTAAAGGATAGTAAGTACTTCACTTGTATAGTAAGTGTATTATTATTATACTTCACGTTGTGGCATCTCGCTTTGACAATGACAATAAACATGTTTTTGAGTTTATTTATATCTAAATATCATTGTACTTCACTTCAATTTTGTTTTATTTGATTATAATACTTTTGTCAAATAAAATAAAAGTCTTAATTGAATTTAAATATGACGTTAAGTTAGAAACTTAACACTACAAAAAAAAAATTATAAATAAAATAATATGAGCCTATTGTAGAGCATGCTAAATCAAATAAATATATTTCTTCAGTTTATACACTATTAGAACATTAAACATGTGCTAACATTAAAAAGACATGCATAAACGCATGCAAAAAAAAATAACAAGAAAACTCGAACAGTTGCACTCTAAATTGGATT
Organism: Chrysodeixis includens; assembly: GCA_941860345.1. Classification (NCBI taxonomy): domain Eukaryota; kingdom Metazoa; phylum Arthropoda; class Insecta; order Lepidoptera; family Noctuidae; genus Chrysodeixis; species Chrysodeixis includens. The sequence continues at coordinate 11,203,763 of OW796102.1, forward strand.
AAACTAGAAAACCTTAGTTTGCAAAACCGCATTAATCTTTTAAAGAATAGAATGACTGCAATAAAACCACGGTATAAACGAGGTAACGTGTTCCTAGCGATAAGAAGTCGCGTAACCAATTATTGTATAACATAAGTCCTTTAATATTCGGATTGTATTGATAAGCTACGCTGGAAACAAACAGGGGATCTAAATCTAAAAGTGATTTGATTTCGGTAGAGGTTGAGTTTTAAACACTATAGAAATGTAAATGCACCTGGCAGCAACAAAAATAGGGGCATCATGCAGAATACTAAATACGAATATCGTTAGAAAAGTAAATGAATGTGGAAGCGACAAACTCAAACTCAAAAGGTTTTTATTTCGAGTAGGCCTTTTCAGGCACTTTCAAAACGTTATTCCAGTTGCGCTAGAACTAACACAAAGATGTGTTATTTTTTAGAAGAAAGTATTTTTAAAATTTTTAATTACTTCCCATCGCCTATAGCTATCTTTGACCCATACATTTTCGTGAACAACATTGTATGAATTTTAATTAGATAGAGTAATCTATAGAGGAATACATAAATGATACAGTGACGTCTGATAGGGGAATATGGAAGAATAAAACGTGTTGCGCTGACCCCAAGTAAAATGGGATAAGGGCAGGAAAATAATGACGAACCTATGGAGTTTCTTGGTAGATCTCTCTAAATGAACGACGTTTTGGAAGTAGGTTGTAACTTTTAAAATTTCTATAGGTATTTTTAGGCCTAGTGGATATAAACTTTATTTGAATAAATGATGACATTTAACTATCCGTTCCTCTAATATTTTGTACGAAACTTATTCGTTATTTAGTAAAATGTTTCAATCGATAACTTTAAAGGGTGTCTATAGTTGAAGTAAACAGGCTTATGTTTTACGTGCAATTTATAGGAATATCTAAACACACACATTCACACCCATACAGTACTTACTATACATCTTGGCAGCTAAAAAGAACAGAGATATACATAAATAATACATAATTATATATCTTGTGTTATAATAGGTTTAGTCATAGTAATATGTATTAAAATAAATATTTATACGTTATTCAATTAGTTTGAATATTTTTGTCGAAGATTCATTACGATAAAATTAATCATAGACTTAATTATTTAGCTTTCAAAAGACTTAAGAGACAAACTTAATCCCCAATAACCCATTGGGTTAACACTTCACAGTTTAAACCATTTTATAATTAAAAGTTCAACCTCTTTGGTAAAGATACTTATAAAATATTAGGATATATTACCTTCTTTCTGATCAAACTCGGACTCAATGGCAGCGTCGAGATCAGACACGGGCAGCTCCACGAACTCCACCGCCACCACGTTGGCGAGAGCTTCCTCTCGGGACCAGAGGATACGGCCTGGGAATACAATCATATTAGAATATAGGAATATAGCATTATAGGAAAATATATATTATATAAGATTTTTTAAATATATTAATAATCTTTTTTATTCATTTGTTTATGTATTTTGTTTGTGATGTGATACTTATTCTTCATTCATATCCATAGCATAAACCAGCTTGCAAGACCCCTCATGAACCTATTTTTATTATTACTATGATTTCAGAATAGAGCAACCAGATACTACAGGGCAAAAGTCTATATTCAATTTTCTCCTAAAGTTATTTTTGATAAACTGCAATAGGCAGACACTGTTCTTGTTGTTCTTATTTGAGCATGTACCAATGTCTTTTTAATTTCATGAACATATTACAATTTATTTTAGCAAGTGATTGCTAAAATTGACGAAGAAAAATATTGTGAGAGAACAGCACACCTGAGAAATGTTCAAGGGTGTGTTAAGCCACGTCAGACACTCTCGGGAGGCTTTAAACTCTAACACCAGGTTGTAAACCAACAATAACCATTTTGATGGGCATGTTGGTCTAGTGGTTAGTGACCCTGACTGTTATACCGGAGGTCGTGGGTTTGGTCCCCACTCAGGGCAAACGTTTGTGCGATGAGTAAGATAATTTGCTCTGTGTCTGTGTGTAATTATCTACAATAACATAAGTATGTTCAGTTCTCTAGTAATCATAACACAAACTACTTAGCTTAACTAGAGACTAGGTGGCGTTATGTATGACAAACTTTTTTTTTCTTTTTCAGTGTATAATTTTGTTTTTCATTTTTTATTATTGTAAGTGGTTGGCCGTGCTAATAATCTTTCTTATATGAAAAAATCAATTACTGTTCGTTAGTCTCGCTAAAATTCGAGAACGGCTGAACGGATTTATCTTATTTCAGTCTTGAATTGTTCGTGGAGGTCCAGGGAAGGTTTAAATGGTGAGAAAAAATCTAATAATTGCCGGGCAAGCCCTAAAAACAGCCCTTTTTTTCCTATACAAAAATTTGGGTCTTTTATTTATCGTTGGGGCAGTACGAAGTCTGCCGTGTCAGCTAGTAATAAATAAATAAATAAAATAACAGGTGAAGTGTGTGTACCTCCTTGCTGCATGAGATGCAGGGAGTCATCGTCTCCTGTGACGAGCAGCCTGCAGACGAGCAGGTCGCGCGGGCGGCTGCACGTGGCGGCGGCCAGCTCCACCGCGCCCGCCCGCAGCCCAAGCTCCGACATGCGCAGCTCCGGCACCTCCGCGCCCGAGCCCGCCGCGTGAGCGCGCACTGTGAAGCCCTGCGAATTCATGTAATATGTAAATATAAGGTGTTGATCAAATTAATTAACATGTTGACTGCCGAATAAATAAAATGTGTATTGTTCATCGGTCCGTACCATAGTACCGTGCAACTAGAGTCAGTAACGTTTTGAAAATGCCTGAAAAGACCTACTCGAAATAAAAAAAAAATGATTTTGATTTTGGTCACCAGTGATCCCTACAGTGTTCAAAACTTGAATAGAATTTTAAGTTTGTATCAGGTAATTGCCTTATCTGGACGGGCTGTGGGATGTTCGTAAGAGTTAGGGTGAGCCTGGCTCTCAAAGGGCTCCAGGTGGAACATAAAATTTAGTCAGTAAACATCTGATACAACCTCCCGCTGCAACACAGCAGGCAGGGTCAATTGATGATTCCCACGAAAATAAAGGCCTTATTAATTTATTATTGAAATTATAGAATGGATTGTAAGTCGCGTTATGTATAAATATCGTTTCCCTTCTTACATTTTCTTTCAAATTAATCAACAAATTTTGTAAGTAAGTTTTTTTTTGAGATCTGAAAATTTATCACAAGTGTCTATGAACTATGATAAAATACCAGGATATTAGATTTCCCGCTAGATAAATTAGTAGAACATCACTTTTTAAAATCTCACCTCATTCTCATCAATCCAAGCTTGCACCACGACTTGTCCATTTGCAGTATCCACCAGAGCCACACTAGCCGACGGGTCCACAACTTCAGTCTTTAATATCTCAAACTGGTTGTTCTTGATCAGTACTATCTTCCTATCATCCAGTGTGAACGCGGGTATAACATTGTTGCTGTCAAGAGGTCGTAGCCCTCCGTCGTAGGTATTCACGTTGACGTATTCTGAGATCGGTCGGCTGAGCAGTTGTACGGCGTTTGATGTGACGTCGAGGGACAACAGCTGTTGGCTTCCCACGCCGCCCGATATGCACGTGTAGTAGGGAGCTGATAGTACGCACCTGTAATTACAGTATTGATTTTAAGGGCTTTTAATCGTCTTCTAGGAAAATATGTTCCTGTTTTATTGGTTGGACTGGTTCTAGGAATGTTTAGTTAATTCCTGTAATTTTACTTGGTCAGTTATAATTATGGGGAATTTTGTTTGTTACCCTGACAACCGCTTAACGCAGATTGATACCTAATATTACAATTTGGATATGTATTGAAATATACATAAAATTCAGTATACATTTATATTACTTCTTAAATATTAAAAAAAAACTGTAAGACAAATAGATCTTATCAAACCTTTTACACTATTTGAATTTAAAAGAAAATGAGATCAATGTTAGCAGCACACATTGTTATCAAAAGATAAATAAAAAGATCCACGTTTCATTCTTCATTTTCATAAAAAGGACTATTGTTGTAGACTATCTCTGCAAGTCTTTACTGCTAATTAAAGGAATTTATTTTCTTTACTAAAATCTGTTGCTAAAAGTATACTATTATTACAATAATGCATCCTATATAAACTCTGATACCATATAAACTTTTGTCTTGAAACATCCTATCCATTAAAAAAACCCAATTAAATTCCATTGCGTAGTTTACACATCTAAGCATATATGAACTGACTGACATCGGGAAGCAAATGTTTTGTACTACATAGTAAAGATTTACTTAAGGGTATAACAATACTTACCCATCATTAGTCCAAGTGGCAGGCAGTTTCGACGTGGCGCCTCGGTTCTGTCCGGTGAGCAGGTTGTACATACTGACTTCGACGTGAGATCCGAACACGGGCAGCATGTGCACCAACATGTTGTTCTGCACCCAAAACTCTGAGAAGTCTGCTTGTTCCTCGTTCTGTAGTGTTAGTGACCATTCCCAAAGGAGAACGCCTAGAAAATTTAGATAGATAGAATATTCTTTATTGCACACCACATGAGAAATAGATATGATAAATGTAGGTTACATGGTGCCACTATAGGCGGTCTTATTACTCAATAGAATCACATTAGTATTTGATACCTGTTTTTTCAATGTTAGGTAAATATTTTACAGCAAAAACATGTTTTTATTTATGTTTTTTGTGTTTTAGATAGGAAATATATTTAAAAAAATCTTTTATTTAGATAATATTGTTCTGCTGACAATCAATTACAACAAAATTATAACCAAAACAATAAGTTTGATATCTAACCTGTAGAAGAATCCCATCCTCGCACCAAGTAGGGGTTGGATCCCGTCACCGTTACAACCTTCTCCGTGACATGCAGCAGCTGAATGTTGCCAGTAGAGGCACTCTCGAACACGTGACGCCATACTACTTGACCTAGAATTAATTTAAATATTAATACATACTCATATATCAACATCGTTTTATTGCATATCAAATTGTAGTTGTTGAGTTAAATTTTAGATTTACTTACTTGATTTAAAACTGATCTATAATTTTTAAGAGCTATTGATAATTACAGAAACTGACTTTGAATATGATCTATTATGAATTTATATGATAATAAGTACCTACTGGATATAAAACTATTGGTTTTGATTATTTAATATCTTACTAATATTATAAACACAAGAGTTCGTAATATGAAAGTTTGTTACTCTTTCATGCTTAAATAGCTATATAAGTTTGGTAAAATTTGTTATGAAGTTAGCCGACACATATGCGGGCCCTCTTGTGGGTGAAGTGTTAGTTAGTAAACTATATTAAAAAAAAAAAAACTACTGGAGTTGTCGGGAGGGGAAGACCACAACAGACATTTCATGACCAAATAGGGAAAGTTCTAAAAAAGGGTCGGGTCAGGAGTACCCTAAAGCGAAGGGTGTGTATGAAGCAATTGAAGCTAAAGTGGTATGCCAGGTAGCAAATGGAAAGATGTGATCTCTGCCTACCCCCAAGGGAAAGAGGCGTGACGTTTCTGTATGTATTTATGTAATAAACTACTTCCACTTGATGTTTTAAAACACAAATAATTGAGCACATACCAGAACACATCTACCAAAGAACTTGAGGAAAAACATGTAATGACAATACATAATGGACAAACAGGGCATTGTTCTGTCTTGTTTGTAAGATCTTTCATTGGATTTCACATTTTTGTAAACTTAGTCAAGATTTAGTAAGTGTGAAATTCTTGTATTATAAATTCATAACAGAATATTTGTGATATATATTATTTCAGTTTCACTATAAATCTCATTTAATAAAATTGTAAGTAAAATTTCAGTTTTAAAATATTCAACACACTTAATAATTTGATAAGGTTGCAATAGTTCAATAATCAGCTGAATCATGGTGCAAATAGGTATTATACAAATTGTTCTGTATATAAGTGTATGTAAGTGGTACCCAAAATTCAGAGCCTCATTTGTAGTACTAATTAGATTATGAATTACTAATTAGGTGTAAATTTATGTAAACGTATAAAAAGATATGATGAGCCGGCTAGTTCAATAAAAAACGGATACAGTCAATAAAATCAATTTACCAGTCTTCAAATTTAATGCAGCCAAAACATTTTCCTCTGTAGCGACAATAATTTTCTTAGCGGTAGATACCGTATCAAATTGGGAAAACTTGATCCTTCCCACGTATGTTTGACGCCTGAAAATCATAATTTCATTAAAAATTCAGTCAACTCAGAGCCTACAATGACATAGAACCACGATAACCTAAAATATGTACTTACCAATCGAATTTGCCTATCTGGTCCTCGTAAATGCACACCGACAGATTTATTAAACTAAAAAATACAATAAACCAGTTTAATTTGTTTAAACATTTTAATAAACCCAAAAAATTGGGTTTAATATGAATTGACAGTAACCCCATTTTTGAGTGACTGAAAAACTAAGTGTTGCTAGCCTTCACGTATGGAGCAACAGGAAAAATAATGCCAGCATAACCAACGCAACAGACGTCGTGAAACCGACGCATAAATCTAAGATACATCTTTATTGACTAAAATCATAGCTTCGAATTATGGAATTTTTCATTTACTTTTTTCCTTTCAAAAATCAATTATTATAATTTGTAAATTAATGATTTGTTTGAAACATATAGTTTTCGTAATGGCAGCATTAAAACCTTTTACGATTCAAATCACGCAGCTATCTAATATCTATTTAAAACTTAAAGTTTTTGTGCTAACCGGTAACCGTAACCGGTACCATTGCACAATGAACGTAAGGATGTTAGACATTAGCTAATATACATTCGTTTTCGTACTGCTACCGAAAGTTTTGCATTATTTTCACTTTTTAACCAACTACCCGTCTGAACGTCAGTGTAGAGATATTACTAGAAAAAAAAAACTAAATTAAAAAAAGGGTCTTGATAAAATTTGAAGTATTTATAGCTGTTTATGCCTATAACAATTTGTACTAATAATATACAACCTGCAAACCTACTGAAATATGAAGTTACGCTTAGTGTGAGAATGGTTCAAAGTCGTTTAATGAGGCAAGTCATAATCAAAGCATCAAGGGCTGCTCCGCTAGACGCTAGACTGGGCAGCTTTCACCGCTAACTTACATAAGTGTTCCCTGTGCACTTGCTAACAGGGCTGCGGGCTGCTCTATAACTAGGTACAATTATAAACTACTCAAATGAATTAACGTTTCACGAGTTAGTTGCGTTACGATCCAGTGAATTTCAGTAGTTATGACCTATTTTTGCATAGTTACAAAAGCCGTTGAATAGTCTAGTCAATAAAATAGCCAAGCAGCTGCACTCAAAAAAATATAAAAGCAGCTGAATTGTCCAACAATGAATTTAAGTAGACGCTATAAAAAAAGAAGATTGAATAAAGGATAAAAAGGTATAAAAAGAATAAGATCTTATATCACTAAGCAACACCATAGTCATTGATATAGAAACCGGTCAACTGCGTGTGCAATTCGCGGAGGGTTCCGCGACCGTAGACACTGTCTAAAGTTACAAATAATGCACAACTGGTATGCTCGGCTGTCTGTGATCGCGCGCTTTTATTCTGTCCATAATACAAGCAAATACCTATTTTGCCTACCCTTCTATAAACATGGAATGAAATGCTAACTCGGGATGATTTCGAAAAAATGTCAAGAATTGCATGATAGATTCAATAGGTACCTATTTGTTTCTATTTTATTATTTGCATTAAGTATAGGCATTTAAAGCCTACGCCCAGCTAACCGCTGGACTAATGCGACATTTGATTTATCTGGTAATAATTAGGTACTCAGTTGGTATGTAGGTACCTAGTTAGTTAATTTAAATTTATTTTTCGGTAGATTTTTCAACATTAAATAAAAAAAGATACCTATTTTATGACAATATTTGTCGTATATTTGTGATAAAATAAAAACTTGCAATATAAAAGCAAAGCATATTATTATACATTTTTCTTCCTTTTTTAAGTTTACAAAGTAAACTTGAAAATGAGAGAGGCCTGCTGACAACTAAGTATTGTTGCCAACAAGCAATGTATGGATGCCCAAAAATAACTTTCAGGGCTCTTTGTTTGTACTGAATCACCAAACACAATAAAGTTCACATACTAAAAATACAGACACGATAATAATTATCGTGCTAAATATATCCTTTGGTCACCAATTTTGAATGTATGGTGAGCGAAGTTACAGTTTTATTTATTTTTTTATAAACTAGTTAATGGCAGTGGTGCACCCTTCGCCGGCGCCTAGCCAATCAGCCTGTCTACGCATTGCTGCCAATACCTATGCTTACCTTGCAGCACATGGTATGTGGTTTTTATGTAAATTTTCTGATTAAATTGGGAATTAAAAATAAACTGCTGGGATTTTAAACATTGATCCGAGATTATTTTTATGTGGCCAGTTATTTCGAAACTCGAAGAAATGGGAAGAGCAATCAATAAATAATGTAGTCTACAGTATTTTTTAATTTTTCTATTCAGCATTCCATAAAACTAAAACCTTTTTCTAGCTTATAACCAGCAAAAATAGAACAAAACCTCCTTGTCCCTATTCCTGCATACCTCGACGTGAGACACATACCTAGCTGTGTAAAGAGTGCGTCTTACGTACATATAGGTATACTTATAGGACTATCTCCAACCTCCACACAGCTAATGGCTTGCAGTGCTATCGAACAGGTTCTAGTAAGTGCCGGGCAAGAAATTACATGGTCATATAACAGAGTTGACTTCTTGCTATACTATAGTTTAGCAAATTCTCTTGGTAACTGGGGAGATGGAATTTAACGTAATTCAAAAAGATTGTGTAGCTTATTTTTCTATTTTCTTAGACCTGAAAAGTTTGATAATTAGAACGAAAATTATGAACACGAGCTATAAAGTACTCAGAAAAAGTAATACGTTTCTATTTAATTTTATCCCCTTTCAATTTGAATGAATTAAATCTATTAAGGGTTTGTAAGTACCTAATAATGGATGAATGGCATATGCGAGTCACCCTTATATTGTTCTCTGGTATATTTATTTATTCCACAGTCTTTATTGGCAATCATTCAGATTGACGGAAGGGTCAATGACCATATCAGCCTGCAAATCAGACTGCTGGGCCCTCCAATCACTTATACAGCGTTATATACGGTTAAATATTATTTTTGAGAGAGATGTGTAAGAAACAAAACGTTACAGAAGAAGCAGCTTAAGTTGTAGCTAAGCTTTATATATTTTAAGGCTAAAATTGTATTAAGACAAATAAAACTAATGGATGTCACAGAACTTATAGATTTGTCTTCCTACTGTCTCATTACATTAAACTAAATGCTGGAACTGCGACCAGTCCAGACAATAAAAGTCTTCGAAAAACTTTTTGGGTCTTTTTATAAACCACACTTTGCATTTGAATAAAACGTTTTTTTCTTGCATGATGTTGCTACCTAGTTGAAACTGCAACCGTACATCTGCTATTTACTACAAAGCGCAGGGCAAATTATGAAGCATCCTGTACACCGCTGCCATATTTAGGGAGTGGAATTGGGCTTCCGGTTCTCATCACCGACCGTGCGAATCGTAATCACAATGTTGCTTCTTCATTTAGACTGGACTGGCTAGTAACAAAACGGCCCCATTTATCCGAACTTGCAAAACTTAGGACTACAAGCTTTCATTCATAAGTTATTTTGCAACGTAAGTATGATATGCTTAAATACTTTGCCTTGCGAAACTTAATGTTCATAGATGGAATAGTGTTACTTCCATTTGCAGTTTACTTTTATGTTTCAGAAAACTGTCCAAATTTACAGTTAGAGACGAGTCTCTAGAACAGTCCTTTTCATTTAAGCATGTACTAAGAAATAGCATATAAAAATGCTATGTTATTTAGTATTTGAAAATAAGAAATTCTATAAAAGTCACAATTACATGGAAGTCACTTACCATGTGCTTTTGCAATCATTTTTCTGGCATAAAATCTTTACCAAATTCAGAAGTTCTATTTATAAATTTATAACAAACTTGGTGAATTAATTCATACCAAACTGAAACGTAAAGGCTAGACGCTCAAAGCAACGCGGCAGTAGACGGCGTAGGTAAAAACATTCGCACCATTACATGCAATGGCGGGAACGCCTCGGCCTAACCTCAAAGCTAATTGCGATATAATCACATAACTAATGGCTCCTGCAAACCACAGGTTTCTGTTAGAATTCTTTTCATTCTGTATAACTGTTGTTACAATGATTCTAATTTATATTTGTAGGCTGGCAAAGTACCTAGATAAGACTTTTGCATGTTCCTTTAGAATTTCTATAGGCGCTAGTTGAGTTTAAGTTAGTGTACAAATGTTAGAACTTTGAATATTATATGTAAGATGATTATTTTATGGGATTGTTAAGACTCCATTGCAATGAGGCGTTACTTATTTTTTCGGCAGAATAAGTGCATACAACAGTGAAGGCTTGAGCTAAAAATCATACATTTCTGTACGTTTCGTGCAATTTACTTTGGTATTTTGCAAATAACTATAATTTATTTTTAATTTGCATTCAAAAACCGCAAATACTTTTCCATAAAAGAACTAGCCACAACTTAAACGAATACGTCAAAAACGTCAGAAATATTCATCGTGCGTGTCAGTTATGGAGTTATAACGCACAGGCGCTAGGCGCGCGCAAACCACAGCCAGATGGCAGCTCGCACATGTATTAGTGCATATGTTGCACGGTACATACTTTTAAGGCTTCTATTTTGTAGACAACAGCGCGCCTGCAGGAAGTCTTTATTGATCTAATCAACTTGTCCCACAGTTCGACGTGAGTTAGAAACTAACTGTTCATATCGAGTTATCGTTCAGTTGCTATGCAGGTTTCTATATTAAATAAGTAATAACTACGCACATGTTTATTTATAATGTTCTTGTATTAGGTTATTTTGTCGCTCTGGTACTTGTATTAGAAATCGGTTTTGAGTGTACTTGAAATTCTAACAGGATTCTAAATGGGGAATATGCATGAGCGCATTATAAAACCATAGTCACGTATTCCTCGTCTAACGCCCCGTGGGGTGTGGGTGTGCCTATATTTGTATAAGTACAAACTATTGCACAAAATAAGACGCCTAGCGAGCTTTAAGCAAGCAAGATTGACAAATATCTGAGAGAATATTAGTTAAATCAGTTTGGGATAGACTGTCTTGGAAACTTTATTAATCTTAGGCTTTTAATTACATCTGGAGTATCGTCTCCTGAAATGTCGTGCAGGTCGATGACCTGCTGCAGAGTTTCACGGCCCCGGGCTATTGTGTTCTGTTTGATGAACGAGTCAAGGTCATCTCGGCATCTCCGTCGCGGCCTGGCGGGATCTTATTGTTGTCCCAGACTACATCGTTTTTGACCCCGCAGTTTATTGCTCCTGATACTTCTGCAAGTTTCTTCAGGTATCAGGCATTTATCGATAAACTCTTATTTGATCCCTTGACAAGCTAAGACGGTTAAGGCTTTGTTGATCAATAACTAAAAAGGCTTTTAAAAGAATATTTAGTGCGAAAAGTTTAGGAGTTTTGCGGGGAACTTTTTATTTCTTTTGTAAATCAGCCTGAACACTTAGATAAAACAGAAGTAGGGCACTATTTTGAGAATCTTTTTCTAAAACGACGAAATTTTAGAACGCAAACAGGGAAATACAAATTTTGATTATAGTATCAAATTAGGTCATTTAACGAATACAGTCCGATTACAACTGCCACGTGTAAATTATTTACTTTTTCAGTACATGACATCTTGATAATGTATTGTCCGTCTTTTACTTACATCATAATTTCGAAGACTAGACCTACATTATAAAATTGGCATGGATTTTTTAACATTTGTTTTATTTCATTTATTTTATCGCTACGTGTAATTGTAACTATGATCTGCTCCAAAAATTACCTGTAAGCTGGTAGACCAAATAAACCTTTGTAAAAATAAAAATCTAAAACTTGTTAACCTAAACTAGTAAACTTATAAACTTTTTACTTGCCTAAATAATAAACCTCTACGAAACCAATATCTCCTTTAATTTCCATAATCAACGATAAGACAAGAGAAAGGAATCAAAGTTCATTAACTTAAAAAAACCCTAATTTAAAACTCATTACATCATTAAAACAATTTACTCTTAACAAAAAATAACATTTAACCTTTACTAATTAAGGTCAAGCCCTGACAGTTGGCATAAAGTCGTTGAATGCAGAAATCCGATGCAGTAGGTTGTGTAGGTATCAGGTACTTGCTTGGCTGCAGTGGCCTGAAAATCGATCGAGCCCACTCGCCATGTTACCGTTCCGAATACCTACCGAGGGCTACTATCCCCGCTTAAAGTAATAGATAGACGCAACTATAAACCGTATAATACGCTGTCCCTCTTCTACATCTACAATAATATCACTCTAAGATTTAGTGGTAGAGGCTATAGATCACATAACAATCATTTACTTGTTTACATTCGTTACACGTGTATCATTATTATGTAGTTTATGTTCTAAATTAACTTCCGAAAATACTTAGATAAGCGTAAGAAAGTATTTCAGGGATAAGAACTATACAACTTTATGATAAGGAAATTACGAATTATGAGAAATATTTTTGCACTATCAGTTATGCGTATTAGTTCATTTTTCGTTCTAGGAAATTGGAAAATTAGTCTGCCTGTTTCTTTCTCAAACCACGTCATAAGACGGTGATATGGTATTTTTTTAAACATCATTTTCTGTTTGCAATTTTTGGTTGCCGGTACCTCAAATACTAAACAGAAGTACTTGGTAGTTTTACCCAAAAAGCTTCTGGCTTGATTTGGTCGTCTTAAAAGGGCAAGATTCAAGGAACTTCCCCGTATAAACTATTTTATAGATATTTTAAAATCAAAACCATTCCGTTGTGATCAAGTTTTAAAAGATACCCTGCTCAGTCTTAGAAACTTAACTGTGAAGTATTTAGCTTTTATTATCCAAATCATTTATTTGCAGTTAATTTTATTGCATGTAAAGTACTGAAATCGGGTAATCTAGGTCAGCTTGTTTGTTACCAACAGAGAACTAATTCTAACACTTAAATAGATACATGAAAATGACTCATATTTATAGAATTACATTTATGATGTAACTAAGAATGGAATTACAATGCGGTGTAATCTATAACGTGATGATTCACTGTTTAAGAGTCCTCTTGATAAAACTCTAATTCTGATTCATAAACTATGAACAATTGACGTTTTAGTATTAATAGCTAAAATGGAATAAGGAAGCTGTTGATCATTAAATGAATACTGGCCAATAGTGCGAAAAATATACTGGATTAGAACCTCTTTCATTTGAATTCGGTGTTCTTCGACTGGTTGTAATAGACATTACTGGTTGGAGATTCTAGCTAGAAAAAATTGAGATTTAAAAATAAAAAGTAATCGTTTTATTGCTACATGGTCTTTCATTGCTCTGCACCTGCTGGGGAAAAAGAGAGGGAGTAGACCAGACGACAGACTCGTCAAAATCATGGCACAAAATCTGAAATAGAAAAATTAAATAGAAAAAACAACAGGGCAATTGCCTACCTACTGACCACATTAGGATATACAGATGTGTCTTTTGTCGGTTAAAAATTCATAAAAAAATATACTTATGATGTACAACGAAGAACATTATTCGTCTTCAGAAAATCAGATAGCCATTACATAATTACCGCACTACAAACGGTACCGACGTTTACTGAGTTCAGCTTATTCCGTATAGTTAAAGAGCGTGACGTTTTGAACATACCAAGCCTTTAATTACTGCATCTCAAAGATCTTAACGCTACAAAGACCAGATGACATCGTAATATACGTCATTTAGGTTTACTTACGGATTTTAATTATAGGTTCACTAATTTACTTATCGCTTACAGTCTAACAGGGTGAACAAAGGTCCTACTTGGGGGGCAATAGAAACAAATATTATTATAGCTTTAAAATGTTTTAAAGTAAATCAATACTGGCATTATGTATTATTTTAACTTTACAGATTTACTAATATAATAAACGCAAAAGTTTCTGGGTATGGATGAATGGTTGTTTGTTACTCTTTTTAATTTAATTTGGTTTGGCGTTAGCTGACAAATGAGTTAATTTTTACCCAACTGCGAAAAATAATGTTAAAACTTTCCAACTACGACGGGCTTCCACGTGGGCGCGGGAAAAAGTGTTTTCATGTAAAAATGAATGCATGCGTCACCGAGGAAATCTAGAAATATTATACAAAAACTATATCTATTCACCCTGCGAGCCCTATTCATCTCATTTGACGATACTATAAATATAACTAGCTCCAATATATCGTACCTGACTTTTCCCAGACTCTCATTATGTTTTCATACCAAAATTAGGTAAATCGGTTAAGTTGTTTCCGAGTTCTGCGAAACTAAACAGGTACTTTTTTTAGTCAATACGGGTCACAAAATTAGATAACTTTTTTGTTAGATTATGTAGAGATATTAATCTATATATATAAAACTCTTCCGTTACTGACTGACTGACTGACTGACTGACTGACAGACAACGCACAGCCGAAACTACTGGTCGTAGAAAGCTGAAATTTGGCATGTAGGTTCCTTGTGATATGTAGGGGTGCACTAAGAAAGGATTTTTGGAAATTCAACCCCTAAGGGGGTAAAAAGGGGTCATAACGTTTCTATGAAAAATCTTATTCCTTGGGTTTATAAACTTGAAACTTGGCACAAACACGTATATGGTCAAGTAAATAAGTTTGGCATTATAATTTTTTCCAAACTACCCTCCAATAGTGATTTAGGGGGTTGCGATTGGGTGACTGATTGGCTTTCGCGCAGCCATAACCGCTCGGTGTAGGAGTCTAATATTTTGAACAAAGCTTCCTTTACTGACGGGAGTGAGCATTAAAAAAAGGTTTTTGGAAATCGTACCCCCAAGGGGGCGAAAAGGGGTAAAAACGTTTCTATGAAAAATGTTGTTCCTTAGGTTTATAAACTTAAAAATTGGGACGAACACGTACATAGGCAAGTAAATAAGTTTGGTAATGTAAGTTTTTCCAAACTACCCTCCAATCGTGATTTCGCGGGTGCGATTTGGTGACTGATTGATTAACGCACAGCCGAAACCTCTCAGTATAGAAGTCTGATATTTTAAACAAGGCTTGCTTTAGTAACACAATTGACTACTAAGAAGGGATTTCTGGAGTAGCAAGCCCTTAGGTAGCGGGCGGGGGGGGGGGGAGGAGATCAACTGATACTTTTAATTTTTCTAGACGATGTTTTTGTCTCGCTTTACTTTTTGTTACATAACGTAATCGACAAACTCCAAAACTACTTATCGTTTTCAAATATTCACCATTAGAAAGCTACATCATCCCTGAGTAACTCAAGGTGTATAATATAATTCTAATTGTAATATTTTTTTAGCCTATGAAAGAAAGTCCTGTCGAGATCATTAAAAAACGCCACAATCCCAAATTACACGTGGGCGAAGCCGCGAGCGGAAAGCTAGTTAGTGATAAGGGGCTATACCCTCGTGTTACTCTACTCAGGGACAACGCAACACGGGATTGTCCCAAATACATCCTTCAAACAGACATTTGTTCAGCGGTTATTAGCTCATACAGATTGGTGCTGTGATAATAATTTAATCACTGCTTTATTTTTTTTATTAAAGCAGTGATAAAATATACTGGCTACTTTAATAGCAATATTCGAAAATCTTACTAAAAACTCCATGCTGTGAAAATTTACCATCCTACCAAAATACTTGGCAAGGTTCTATTGCTATTATTTATAATACCGATTGCATTTACATAATTGGTTGTTTTAAAAAGACTACAGTGTCTAGGATTCTGTAATCGTGATTCATAGTTTTTTGACGTCATCACGTGATGTCGTGAGCATGAGAGGCTTCCACGGCATAGATTGGCGTATTCAAATTGATTATATCTGCTTCTACCGCGTTCTGCAACCATTTTGGACAGTTTAAATTACAATTAGGGCTGTCGTAACATGTACAGAAAGTTTTTTATGTTGTTCTGACGTCGACGGGAAAAAGTAACTTAGCAACAGTGTCCGGCGAGACAGTCGAAGACATGATTTAAAAGAAGGGTGCAATACCTCGGTGTTAATTCACCATTATAAAAAAGAGACTCAAACATTGTACGAACACAATCACATCAAGAATATTTAAACCCACCAAATAACCATAACAAAGTCAAATAAGTGTTAAATCAATTTTAAAATCTGTCTTCCAAGAAATGCATAACACGTGTTTTATAACAAAATATGTAGAAAGAAGTAAATTCTCATATCAAACGTCACGTAGGTACAGAAACTAGTTTATAACAAAACGAGTGAGCTCAATCATGCGACGCGGCCCGTTATTTGTTCTCACAGTTCTAGGCATCGAACAGACCTAGGCAGCCTATTGCGACATTATTGAAGTCTAGACTAGACTGGTGTGAAATTCGCACCGGCCATAGCTTTCGCGATTTCAATGGTTGAGATTGATCGAGAGAACCGGTCGTGCCGAGGTGTGTTGCGCGTTCGACTGTGCCCCATTTGGGAACATTATTTTATATTCTTTGAAATAATGTGATGATACGATCTGTCTGGACTTGATTTAGTCATATTGCCGATATTAAAGTCACCTTATGCCGTTTTATCAGTTGTCTTTCCGTATCTCAATAGCCTAGATTTATAATTTCATATTTAAGTAATTATATTTAGTATCTATAATGTTGTTTGCTGGAGAGCGGCTGATAACTGGAGATGCATTAAATGTTTCACAAACAAAAACTATCTCGACCTTCAAAACATGCTTTGTTTAACATATTTATTTACACTTTAAAACAAAAACATGGAGACAGTAAAAGTGCGAATTTAATATTGCGAAATATTATTAAATAAATCCGTGTGCATCACAAGATGTATCGAATGGAGCATGAGCCGCGACGGCCGACACCGTCAGCCGGCCGCAAGGCGGCGAGGGGGCGCTCAGACCGGATCTCAGACCCTAAAATAAAAACATCTATCGAAATAATAATACGCACTGCTTACCCAGGACAAGTACGCGAAACGAATGGCGTTGACCCCCTGAACATTCCCATGCTAAGTTGCGGCCCAACTGGATTTTTCTTAATGGTAGGGTGGTACTACGCTTATAGAACTGAATAGGCCTTTCAAACGTGTGTTTGGACTTATTAGCTTTTATTTCTAAGACTAGCTTTCATGGGAGCTTCGTTGTGGCCGCTATCGAGCATCGCGCCAGTTAATGAATGGCTTTCTAACACAAGTGGCGACACTTGAAAATGTATAATGAATAGTGGGAGAATAAAAAAAATATAAGTACAAAAAAATATTAGACGACCTTGCTGTGACGTCAATAACTAAATGTAGTACATTTAAATAACTTTACTGTTTAAAGTTTAGTGCGTATAAGTCACACGAATCATACAATGTGTAAAGATTTTTTTTGCCTCTAGATACCCATTATACCTAACAGGTTTGCCCCCTAAACTGCAAGTAATAACAGGAATCACTCAAAAGGATCCCTTTCATCTTGTGAGAAAGTTTGTCATCGATTTCGTTTCACAAAAAAAGGGATTAAGGGCTTTCAAATAATCAAAAGATGTAGATAACCGTCTGCATAATAGCCTAGACACATAATAGACGGATAGGTAAGGTCGGATGTCACATTGATTTTAGACCTTTCACCCTTCGTCTGGCTAGGTTCCTTTCGAACTTTCCATACATCCGTCCAGACCCGTCTTATGAATTGTATAATTTAACCGTGCCGTCTTTTCTTCCATTATACTTTTGTTCGGAGAGCAGACAAACCCGTTGCCACGGCATAAAGAAATAAAAATTAATGGATGTCCGGACAATGGGGAGAAATTGTGATAGGTGAGAGTAATCTTTTACGACCAGTGACAATTCTTGTTCTTTTATTTTCCGCTAAGAAACCCCAATTGTTGAGGTTAAATAGGGTCAGCGCTATGGGACGGTCCGATTCAAATTTTTAAATTGTAAATTATGTTTGGCGTAATGTAATCACTTTTCTCATTCACACACAGTTTTATTTTGCAGTTGGTAGGTCACCGAATGAGATTGACCAATAAAAGTGATTATATATTTGTAGATTATTGCGAGTTGATTGGATTACAAATAACCAGTGTTTTAACAAGAGTGCAGTGTTGTTTTGTTAATTTAAAGTGATATTCGACTATCTGGAGTTGAACAAGTGAAACGGCCGCGCAGTCTGTTCGAAGGTCGCAGACATCATCCCTCTACAAGTCTGGGTAAGTCGTACGCCATTACACTGCAATGCAGAATTTTAAGTAGTCGTTGTGCGGTTTTTATTTAGTGGGATTGTTTTCTTGTTTCAATTTCTTAATGATCTGTTGATAGGGTATTATAAGATGTTTTATAATAGTCTTGTCCATTAGTAACACATTAATTTTCGAACTACTTAATAGTGTTGTTGGTTTCACTTTTTTATGTTTGTAGGAGATGAGTCTGTCAGTTACACAAACAAATATATCACTATCGTATGTTTTTAAAGTCGGCTTACTTCTGAACTTGACATTGCTTTGTTGGCTGAACCGATATTGAATGTAGATAACATTGCACTGTTGAGTCGGTATTGACAGGTTGCCAGTTCATTGCCGATTCTAATTCAATCTGCTTAGAACACTTTAGGCGCGGTTAAAATTAAGCTGGGCTTTCTTTTGTACGGTTCACCGCACAGTAGAGGTGAGAGATACGAATATCGACGTTATTGCGTTGTAATAAGGTATGTAAGGTATATGATTTTTGATGTCAGTTTAGAAAGATATTTGTGGTTGTCTGTACTGTCTCGACCTCTTTGATGTAGGTTCAGAATCGCCGACTAATTTCGAAATTTCCTTTAAGATCTTGATTGACATAAGATACAGACGTGCGTATTAATGAATGCCACCACAGAATGCTCGTGTAGTTCACTAAAGAATGTCCAACTGCGAGCGACACCTGTTTCTGTTCATGTGCCGTTCCCCGCCATATCTCAATGAAGGTAATTAACTGAATTTCGAGGGAATTAAATCTTGCGTCATACATAACTTGAACTTAAAGTCAGGGTATTTTTACGCGACTGCGCCAAAAAGAGGGTATTGTAGCTTTAATTTACGGATAACAAGGACGATTTAATTAATATTTTAATAGTGTTAGGTGCTAACTTAAACTTTTTTAATGCTACTGGCAACGCCTGTATTTCAAAGCAATAAAGTTCATATTCGCAATCCACGGTTACTATAGTAAGACGATTGTGCTATTAAATAATTTCAGTGTCTAAAAAACACTACCTAAATCTGACGTGAAAAATCTCTATATTGAAATGTTTGTTTATTAATTTATCAGTAGATAATATACACACAAAACAATAAAAATATGTTCTTGTGTTGCAAAGCGCAAAATTGGATTTTATTTTGCACTTTACAACATAGGAATGTACCTTATGAACGAAAGTTCGTTCAAATTATTTAAAAAATTCAAGCTTATTTTTCAGTTTTCACTGTAACATAAAATACTCGTACATTACTTGTAGTTTCGTTTAAATCTGTCAGGGCCCGACAACAGTGCAGCGCTGCAGTGATCTAAAATCAGTTAACACGATATGTGTCGTGTCAGCAACTCAACGCAGTTTTGTTAAGCTATCGCATGTCCGTAACGACCGTTTAAATCTACCACTAGTAATATATTTACATTTTTTTGTAGAATACTTGTCAAAACTAAATGTCCAAGGGTCCACAGCCTTAAGACAATATAACTGCATTTGTGTAAGAGAGATGGCAATATACGCTATGTAAAGCCCCGTCTCGCTTTCTCAACAGCTACGGATCTGCTCGAAAATGGGCGTCTATAAGCGTATCTTTACCAATATTAAATAGCTAAAGAGTTTGTTTGGATAATCAAGCTCGCGGAAGGTTTTATTATAATATCATGCTAATACAGAAACACGCAAATCGCTGGTGAGACTTTGGTTTTCAGTTACAGTGTACATTTATGTGTTTCTATTAATGACGCGTCAGGCTCACATCACCCCAGCGAAATTAAAAATAAAATTAACAATGTCAACAATAATCCCACCGCGTTATTAAAATATAAGATCTAGTTTTAATTTATATTTATTAGTTGATGAAAATCAATAGAGCTTGAGAGACACAATGGTGAGAGCATGGGAATTGTTTCATTCAGCCGCATATTATTTTAGAGCTAAGAAGTTTCGACTTAATTAATACTGTAAGGTGTACATATTTATACTTTGATAGGAACTTTATTTTTAATTTCTTTTTAGCCACCAGAAAAAGGAGATAAAGATAAGGAGAAAGGAATAATTATGCGTTTGGGGTTAAAGATTTTTTGTTTACAAATGTAATACTTATTTTAACAAAAGTAAAGTTCTCTACATTCTAATAGACATTATAACTATAAATCCAATAAGATTCAATGAGATGGAATCTCATTTGGCAAAGAGTAGAATTAGGGTTATTATGAAATTTAAATATCAATCTCATTTATATTTTGTTGTTTTAATACATGATATTGCAGGCTTCTTTTACGAAATCAATTTTTTTTCGTAAGAATTATTCGTTTTTATACCATTTGCAACTATCGCACAATTTATTCTGGCTGGTTCGCGGCATTCATGGAAATAGCTAGGTTACGTCTCTTCAGATGATTGTATGTAGGTACGTGTAGAGATAATAATAAGGATACACACTACTATCAAAGAAACGTGAAATTGACTACGTCATCATTACGTATAATTGGCAACGCGCTAACTAACGCCCCCAGTTCATGAACTACATTTTTCAAGAGGCCGGCCCCGACGCACTATGTAAACGTGGAAAATTAGAAATGAGGAACTTAACATTGATTCACTAGAGTGAGTGTGTGCGTGCTAGTATACTATTAGAATTACGTAACTATCAAGAATTTCATTGCAGAAATCTGCAGTAATGTGAACTTGGCGCGTTATTGGTGCAGTGCTGCTGCACTGAAGTAAAATCCCAAAACTAGGACACGAAGCGCGCGTGTGACTGTTTAAACAAAATAGCCATTCCAAATATACTGAATGCCAATCTAATGAAAGCCGATGATGACCGAGTGCCAATAATGAAATCTAAAGGATAACACGCGAATTTTAAAAAGCGCGCTCCTTGCTTCTTCACAAGAACAGCGCTTTATAATAGGCACATCTGTGACACCAGGGCAAGACGTGTCTATAGTAAGAAAAAAAACAATTTGTGGTCTATTGAATATGCGACGCGCCGCGCACATTGCAAAGGTCGAAAACCTTCGCGACAATAGGCAAGAATCTTCCAAGATTTTAATTGCGCTTCTAAACTAATCTGTGTAACCAATCCTGTCTTTAAACATTTGAATTAATTATAATACCTAGTTGAATGAGGTAAACTCTACAAACATAAAACCATAATAAATAAATGTTTGCGACGCAACGCGCCGATGATTACTCGCGCCGCCAGAACGCCCTTGAATTAACAAAAAATAAACAAATAGCAATGACCTCGGCACACATGATAGACTCGATTACTTACACTATTATTCAAAACTAAGTCAGGTCAGATTAGGGCGGCCATTCTAATTCATAGTACACGTTTTGTGAACACGTTATTATAAAATAGAACTAGAATCACCGGCTAGTTTAATTTGATAAGGTGACGTCATCGTCGTCTGGGCCCCCAATTTGACGTCAGCTAGTACAGTGACCCACAAATCTACAGACACAATAAATTCAGCAACGTACGATGCGAAACCGCGCGGGGGTCAACGAACTGTTGACGTATTTAAAATACGCACAAGTAGGTACCTTATCGCGAAATGTAGTACGCGGCGCGGCAAGCGGAGCGAGCTTGCTGTGCTATGTGTTTGCAAAATGGTTATTTATAGATGTGAGTGTCCGTGACGGATGGTTCGTGCTATTTCTAAGGTCCCGAGAACTGGTGAGTTATAATATTTTATGATGTGAGTATTCATTAAAGCCTCTCCATGAAACCTAATGATTTTTTATCTATATCATCTGAACTAACTTACCCGCGTCCATTCAAAAAGATTGAATGCTATTAGCGAACTGGTCAATAGGATTAAAACGATATAATTTTTAAAAAATAAACAAAATGACACAATTTTTTTATTTGTCAGTCAATTTTCGAAAATAGTGATGTGATGCAATATTTTATGAGTTATTTTTCGATACCGGTTTTTTCGTTAAATATTCAGACATTACTTTAAAGAATACCTAATTTGTATTTTGCTAATATTCTGTCATATTATGAGTATTAATAAAATTTATCACATAAATGAAATCTTTTCTTAAGACTAACTAGCACCGGAAACTTGGTAAGAGTTTGCGTTGCTGCTATACTTTTAACGCTATTGATATTAAGAAAATGTGAGAAAGGAAGTGTGTCTGTCGTGCTGCTACAAGACACACTACACCAGAGTTGTTTCTTTGTAAAGAAAGGAAAAGTCTGCATTGGTCGTTCGAGCGAAATTCACCTTGATGTCATCTCCCTTTAAGATTCATATTAGCAGCGAAAGGTTTGCCTTGGAACGTTGTCCGTACAAAACGAGGCACCCGCAGTAGCCGCCCTACCTACCTACCCACATAATGCGACGGATACAGATCCGAGTTTCTTACTTACACATACACGTAAAGTACGAAGGCCAGTTTTAAATATGTGTATGTGTCGCGAATACATACGGCTTCGATGATCAGCAGGTGTAAGCGAACTAAAGGCGAGGGGTTATTGCGATTAACTCTTTTATCCCTTCGTTTCCATATCAAAGAGTAATGAACCTTGTTCTACTATTGGACAACGTCGATTAGCAACCGTGTGATTTTTTTTTATGTCTTACAAAGCATTAGGTATTGCATTATTTTTATAGAAACAGAACTTTATTTTCGTGGCGCTTAATTTACATTGTAAAATTTTAATTAAAGTATTACTTATTCACCGATTTGATTCTAAATAGTTTCTAGTAAGTTTAATGAATTAAAAACTAATAGTTCTGCATCTTATTGTCTTTATTAAATTAGTACAGCTTTAATAATCAGTAAGATTCTAGTTAGAGCATTATAATATTTTAAATAATGATTTGCAAAATTGTTATTAAACATTGCATTATTTCAATGTATTTTATAAATTTGTATTTAATTAAACAAAACATTTAAAACCAAAGTAACTAATGGTAACAACAAAGGCGAAACTGGCAGTGAATCGATTGCGAGTAACGAAGGTCAAAGGGTTTGCAAGTGTGCGTATGTATGCAAGTATGCAGGCGAGCTCGGTGCGGCGTCGCTGCTGCACGCCTGCACCGGCGGTTGCAACACCCTCCCCCCTTCATTCTCGGCTTCTCGCTCGTCGCCGTCTTGCCGCTAGCCTGTCTCACCTCGCGGCCGGCAGCCTTGCGCGACGCGCCGCGCTCTTTCACATTCAAAATTATTCGCAATCGCAACCATTGCAAAAACTCTCTGTGCAATAAAATACTTAATATTTCGATGCGTTCACAATTAGTTTTAAAACAGAGAGGTTGTTAAAAGTTAACAAAGAAATTAAGTGCCTTTTAAAACTTTGAATGCACTCCTCGTTGCATGTCCCGCGCGCGTCGTTATGAGAACCCCGTACTGGCGGTCACGTTGACGTCGCGCCGCCATATCTGTCTCGGCCACCAACTAGCAAAATTAATAGGTAATTATTTTCGTGTACAGTGTTTTTGATTGATTTTGTTCAACAGTGAATGTGTGTTAAAGTGTTTTCTATCTTCTGACATCCGTTGTGTTGATTCCAACTGGATTCTTTTTGGAAATTGAGGCGCGCGCCGGCCGGTTCTTATCGGGTGCAATGCAGTTGCACTCTCAACTTATTGCAGTTTTGCATTTACCAAAGTTTCATGCGCGGAAAGTTTTTAGTGTTTATATTTCACTTGAAGAGGATTGTAAATGTGTTTAAAGTGATTATTCGTTTAAAGTGATATGTGTAGTTGTTTCTAAACAGCCGTCACAGTTTACTCTGCTGTGTTATTTCGGTCATTGACCGCCGGAATTCGCATCTCCTTTATTACATAGTGTGGTGTTGTTAGATTTTTTGACATAATTCCGATTTTCGTTTTTAGGCTCAAAAATTGTGTCACTTCACTAGAAGAATGCAATGACCCGCGCATTCGCTTTTTGAAATTTCACCTTCACCCGGATGGAATGAGGAGTGCACAATCCCATTGTTTCACAGTTTCATATGTTTGAACATCATTTGTTTTTTTGTTTTTCGGACGATTAGAGAGTTATCATTTTCTTCCAAAATTACAAAAATTACGAAATAAAGGTAAATATTATTCTTTTCCCCAATATTATATGAATATATATTTTTTTATTATATAAAAATAATTGGCATTGCTCACACGCGTGGCTTACTAGAATCTCTGTTCAATGACATCCATCTGTAAGCAAGCCACAAGATATCCCAATATTTAGTGAACTAAGTCACAGTAAAGTTTATCCTAAAGTTTTGTATAGCACCCAAAAGTTGCAGCAGTTGAGTGTAGTGTGTGTTAAATGATGATGAATGTGCAGAATGGCGGAGGGCAATGGAGAAATACCCATTGAAGAGGTACCTGGGAAGGACTCCGATGTTGGCCGAACACCGGATTACCGCAAACTCATTGACTATGGCTTGGATCCTAAGGTGAGCATTCCATTTTATTTCATTCTATTTATTGTACCTGTGCTAGAATGTTCCTAAACCTGTTTGCCTTACCATTCAAGAGCTATGCAATACTATCAGCTAAAAAAAATCTAAATTCTTTTATTTTTTCACCGTTGTCAAATAATTTTTTTCACATGTCACATTAATTTTCTGCATTTCTTCACTAGCATTTACACATAAAACTGATATACATTTCTAACTCTATATGTTGCTTACAATACATCCTAGTTACCATAGCCGTTACATGGGCCATGATCATCTCGGTGAGTGTGACGGTACATGCAATGTATGAAAACTTCTTTAAACTAAAAACAAAGCCATATTATATCATATCAGAGTGTAATAGGGGCCAATTGCTGTTAACCCCTGAATTATCAGTGTTTCACAAAAATACTGTCTTATTGGAATGACCCACATTACAAATTTTGGGTACCTGTAAGATTCTTGTAAGAAAATTTAAACAATTTAATGCAAAAAATAATTATTCCAAGTATGTCTGCACTTTATTTTAAATCAAGTAAGCAATTTGAATCAATTCCATGGTTTAATAGTAATTTAATAATTCATTGGCTTCTACAATAGTTTGTGTAAGTACCAAAGTTATATTTGGCTCAGACATAACTAATGTGCAAAGTTATATAAAAGCTAGTTTATGAGCTAATAAGTAGGAAATGAAACAGGTTTACTCAATATCTAGCTGATTCATAAATCTTATCATAGTGTTGCATGAATTCTTTGAAGCCCTTGTGGGTTTTAATCTTGTTGCCACACCTGAAGTAACAATGCTTAATTTTTTATTCAGTTGGCAGTATTTTTGTACTTTCTCTGTGATAGTAGTGACCTTTGCCATTTATTATCTGGCCACCTGCAAGTCATACAGGCTGTTTTTAAAAACTACTATTGAATTATTATTAAAAAATTAAAAGCCTTTTTTTTGTTTAAAGCAAGAATAACTTTTTGATTTAAATATTAGTTATTCATTGCTTACCAGCTAAAATAAAAGCTTGGTTATATTTTTTTAAGATACTAGCAGGCATACCCAGTACCAATTTATATATTCAAATATAAACTTCTAACAATTGTTGTACTGCATTTCCATCATTTCAATTAAGCCTATTCAAAGTTGTAACTTTTCGATTTCTGTTTCAATGTCCCATTATTTAAGTGCTTTGTTTTGCAAGCTTTTTATTGACTCGTAAATGCGATGGTCTAATAAGAATCCTGTAAGTTTGAAAATTCCAGTCTATCTCATAATATTATGGTTGTGGGTATGGGATAGTTATGAATATTGAATAATTTTATATATAATTCGGAAATCCTCATACGTCATAAGGCCAGTGCACACTGGTATGCGTGGCGACTGTGGCGAGGGGTGGGGTGACGCGGGGAGATGGTAATGAGTAATTTTCCTCGTCACTGTCCTTTGTCAGATATTTAAATAATTTCGTAGAAATCACCTCGATATGCAATTATCAATACATAGGTACCTACAGTTATCTTTAAATAAATAATGTATTATTTACTGACGTGCATTGCGATGGTCAGTAAATTGTAAGTTATCATGAAAATTGTCCCGTGATGTCTCTATGTATATGTTAAGT
Organism: Chrysodeixis includens; assembly: GCA_941860345.1. NCBI lineage: Eukaryota > Metazoa > Arthropoda > Insecta > Lepidoptera > Noctuidae > Chrysodeixis > Chrysodeixis includens. The sequence goes on from OW796102.1 coordinate 11,230,221, forward strand.
TATATCTACTACCATATTTAGTACTTGTAGCTACCTAATTTGAAAGATTCGCATTCCTTCGCCGCCTTGGTTACAGATTATGAAAGTAACACATATTATGCAGTATCGTGTTAGCGCTCCCCCTTCCCCTGTGCCCCGACACTAATAGGCTGTATTACTGTTTAGGGTTACCACTACGAGATGTTAGTTATGTATTATTGCGGTCTTTGAACCTAAAACGACTCGTAGCCGTGGTAACCAATGGTACCGACGGTCGTTGTGATGCTACGATCATTCTGTTACCTTAGATGGAATAAACAATAATAATATTCCTACCCACAGCCAACAGTCACACGCTGTGATTTCTATATCGGTAGAAATTGTATTTAATGGTGATTATAATGTCGTTTCCAGGTAGCAGCCAAGCTCGACGACATTTATAAGACTGGAAAGCTAGCGCACGCCGAACTGGATGAACGTGCGTTAGATGCCTTAAAAGAATTTCCATCCGACGGTGCTTTAAGTGTTCTTGGACAATTTTTAGATTCAAATCTCGAGCATGTATCTAATAAAAGTGCTTATTTATGTGGAGTCATGAAGACCTATAGGTGAGTGGTACCCGCTTTGTATTATTTCACTTGGCAACACGATCAAAATATTGGATGATAGCCAAACTGCCCGGTATATCTGGGTCACAATCTTGAAAAATTGATTTGACATATTATCGGCTGCATGCTGCACGATTAGCACGACCGTTGAATTTAAATTGCGCGGCCCTCTGCTTGAGTTACACTAGGAAATGATGTTTTATGTACTGCACGGCCTTGGGGTTGAATGCCAACGTAAAAATCGGCGCAGAATTTAAAAATACCTTTTTGCACGACGCGACAAGCCTTCGGAAAGCCAATCGCCGGTTAAAGACTTGTTAACCAATCGCAATGATGTTCCTACACACTTTGCTGAATTAAAAGTCTTGTATCGACCTTTAGGAGAAGAGGTCACTTCGATGACCATTAAATTGCAATAAAAATGATTGCTCAGTCTGAAATGCTCTCTGCGACACAAGGCAGAGATGAGACGCTTCGTACAGTTAATACTCTTTTACAAGTAGCAAAATTACGCCCTCGAGTCTGTCACAACACTGTCGGACGGTGTTATCGGTTTAATTAACTTGAAATAGCACTTTCAATATAAGTAATAGTGTTACATGTCGAGTGCAGATATCTAGTTCAAAGTATAAATAGGCTGCAGAATGTACTTAAGTTGATACTTTGTTAATAACAAAGTACGATTTAGTTGGTGTTTTGAGAAACGAAGACGGCACGCGGCGGTGGCTCAAATATTATTTGTAACTCATTTCCAAAAACAAAGGGAGTCTTGCTGTCCCAATACATGTCATTCTAACATGAGTATAGAATGAGATAAAATAGTTGTTGTAACGAGAAAGTAGCTTGTCAATTGATACGTGTCAGTGGTTGTAGCTAGAATGGCTTCTCCGTGACAGACTGACGGATCATTTTGCTTGTGTCCTCGTGTTTATTTGCGCCGCCCGTCGCAAGATTAGATTACGGATGGTCATTAGCCCCTGTGCATTCGTGATGCAGAAACAGTTTGCGAGATTTAATAAATAAATAATTGCGAATCACCTTTAATATTTCCATTAAAGGGTTTTGTGCGACTTTTTCGTTTTCGATTTATGTACCTAATTGATCTATTAAGTTTTTACCGAAGAAGATGAGGATTACCTGCAATATCAATTAATTTGCAGCTATTTATCTTCAAATGTTTGGCATTCTTTTAGTCGTGTTCATTACTATGAAAATTTTGTTCACTGATAATTATATTGTACGTAAAACATGTCATTCATATAAGATGAATACGTTATATCACTGTAAAAAAACATCGCGGTTAGAGTTCAGTGGCATCCGGATGTCGCTTAATGTTTTTAACGCAGTCTCAGACCTGAAATACAGAAGGTTAATTAATACAACAGCAAGTCGTTCGCCATGAAAGCTTTATTAACGATCTTTAAAAGTGCATTCTTTGTTACAGACCTTGTTTTCCGCTAGCATCGTGCGAATCTCTCGTATAGCTTACACATTACTTATATTATGCGTTTATGCAAAGGTTTTCTCAGACTTTGCTTAACTTCCGTAGACGAATCCTCTAGCTAATATTGTTGTTACTGCAAGTAAATTTATACGTCTACGGTGTGTTGTATTTCAGACAGAAAAGCAGGGCGGGTGTACAAGGTGCGCCCGCGTTGTCTTCCACTGTCCAGGTGAAGGGCCCCGACGAAGAGAAGATCAAACAAATATTGGCCCGGACCGGGTACACGTTAGATGTTACCACAGGTCAGTATGCACCACACTCTGACCCCGCAGATAACTTGTTAAACTAATCAATATAGAACGCAGATAAATCTTGTTGCCAATTCACAAAATATGCGCATTCTATCCAATCTAGGCTAGTACACCATATACATCTACATGATCATGTAATGTTTTGCTCCGAAGGCGATAAACAATATCGTTTGTTACTCTCCATAAACATTTTTTTGCTAGATCCCAAGTGGTGCATATTTATTCAATAATAGCAATTGCACAAACACGCCATAAAAAATGGAAGCAACTGGCACATTCTGAATGCAACGCGCATTCGTACATTGTAGTACATGCGAATAATAAGTTCTCAAGTTCTGCGTGCATTTAAGCGCGAAGGACGTCGTGTACTTCATTAGGTAGTCCTTTCATCAAACGGTGAATAAATGTTTGTTTGTTTGTCTTATACCAGTTTTTATTTCAATGTGAATTATTTTTCTTGAATACATTTAAAGAAACTACCATTGTGTTATCTTAGAAACTAGGTTTTAGGATAAGGCCTTACATTCTTTTATTGCTATTGAAATCAGATTTCAACAAAGATCGATTAGATCAATATTGATAATGAAGTTTGAGTTGAGAATGATTTACTGTTTTCCCTAAGAGAATTATTTTCTAACTAGATTAGATAAAGATATAACATTGATAGAATCTTCTTAGAATGGTATAAGACATCTAATTGATAAGATGACATACATGAGGGTAGATTGAAATTTACATCAAAATCTAATAAGATTTCTCTAATAGTCTTGTTAGAATAATTGGGGTAATTGGTTGAAAATACAATTGGAGAAGCAAAGAGCCAGCTATACATATTAAAATTGTATAGTATCTCTAGTAGCATGTGGGGTGTAGTATGTGTGTAACGAGTGTGTGGTTGCAGGGCAGCGTAAGTACGGCGGGCCGCCGCCCGGGTGGGAGGGCGGCACGCCGGGCGCCGGCTGCGAGGTGTTCTGCGGCAAGATCCCCAAGGACATGTACGAGGACGAGCTCATCCCGCTGTTCGAGCGCTGCGGCGTCATCTGGGACCTGCGCCTCATGATGGACCCCATGACCGGCACCAACCGCGGCTACGCCTTCGTCACCTTCACCACGCGCGAGGCCACGCAGCGCGCCGTGCACGAGGTGAGTGTCCCACACCCCCCCACACACGCGCCCAGCCGCCCAGCCCACACTCCGTCCGGGGGAGAAGTAATTCGCGGTCAATGTTAGACGTAGCTAATGCATGCCCGTGATGTCTATGTACTTATCTTTTGGTTCCTATGATTTTAAATTATTTTATGTTTCGATGTTACTCGAGCTTTCGTAAAATGTAAACAGAGTACATGTGTTTCACACCAGTCATGATCTATACTGTCTCACAAGTTATGAATGAAAATTACCACTCCCTCGAACATTAGTGTACAATAAGCAGTAGAGTTGTTGAACAAACATTTGCTACAAAGATTGGTACCAACTGTGGCCACGCTGAGCGGCGTCCCCGCACAGCCTTGAGAGTTTGCAAATATTTAGATAAAAATAAATTGGCCTGCGCCGATAGTGCGGCACCTATCTTTGTGCGATACATGGATGTTATCGAGCACATCTGTACCAATAGCCAACATTACAGCACACTGTGTTATCGCAAAACTAAAACAATGGTGCAATTGTTCATTTATCAGCATATCACGATTGGTAACACAAAATTGTGTCAAAACTCTAAAGCTTTACTGAGGATGATTTTTTATATTGATTAAAATTGGTGTTATTAATTTGAAACAAAATTTATTCTAATTTGACGTCTACTTTCCAGGTGACTCGCCGAATGTTTAAGTATATTCCCTAGAAAAGATTAACAGTATCACAGCACTTAGTTGGCGCTCGTTTGGGCACTTCCCTCTGCGCCGCTCCCCAGGCGAAACCATCACGTTCCCTTCTGCGTCACGTAACCTCTGCTGGCACTGCTGAAGTAGCATTAGTCACGTTTGTTTGAAAGCTCGCAGCATCATGATGGTTTCCCGTTAGCAGGGGAAGTGACCAAACCGCGACCTCACTTGCAAGATTACTAGTATCATCTGCCAGTATTTTTGCAAGGTCCCAATCATTTGCCTGTCGAATAAATTCACAGTCACACTTGGGAGACTTAGATTTAAGCTTCTTCTATCATTTATAAAGCATGTCATTAATATCCCGCACACGGCGGCCATTTGCACCCAATGCGCACTAAGTTGTTTCGTTTAGTAATGAGCTATCTGCCATTTAGTAACAAGTTGGTAATTGTTTGAAATGCTTCGTGGCAAACAGCCGCCGTTCCATTAATATGTGTAATCACTGAATTTGTGTAAATGTGCAAACATAACACCTATAAACTGATCTAGCCTCGCTTGTCCTGAGATATCATCCCGTTCTCTACTGTTGCACCTCGTTCAATTTTAAGTTGCTTTAATTTTATTTTATTTTTTGTTACCATCACACGTACTCGCTTCTTTTATTTTCACTTCATCAAACGGTCCACTTACAGGGTTAACTTTGAATTGGCTTCAAAAAGTTCTCCAACTGAGAATTTAATATATCTCAGGCTCTCCTCTTTGCTCCGTACAACACTGTCGGCTTATCATCCAAATTCAGTTAACTCATTACGATTGGCTCTAACCGTTCATCATCTCTCGCGAGTCTCGCGTCGACGAGGCAAGCCTCGCAGGCCTCGCCGCGATGGCCGAAACCCTCAGGGTATAAATCGACGCCCTTTTTCAAAATTTTTCCCTTGTTATTTTTCCCACAGCTCGATAATCACGAAATAAAACCAGGGAAGACTCTGAGAATTAAGATTAGCGTACCGAATCTACGACTTTTCGTCGGCAACATTCCCAAGTCTAAAGGCAAAGAGGAGATACTGGAAGAGTTTGGTAAATTAACAGGTAAAGTGTCACTCGAATGAATTACGGAGTTTATAGAGTTGTCGGGTTGAGTGCGTGGGGCTTGGTGTGGACCGGCTCGGGCTCCCGCTTGCGTCCCGCTTGTCCCTGCTGTCCCTCCCTCTCCAGTCAGGGCCCCCGCGCCTGCTGGCGCCCCGGCCCCGGCCAAGGCTATTCTCCCTCGAATTGTTCTTGCAGCTGAATGATTATGAAATTCGAAAGGGGAAAAAGATTGGCGTAACAGTTTCCTTTAACAATCACCGGTTATTCGTGGGGAATATCCCTAAGAATCGAGATCGGGACGATTTGTTTGAGGAGTTTACTAGGCACGCACGTAAGTCCTTGTCGAATTCATAATAAGTGCTACTCGGTTGATAACTAGAGCGGCCGCGGGGCACGCTGACCGCCGGCCAGCGCTCGGCCGCGCTCGGCCGCGCTCGGCTGCGCTCGTCCCTGCTCGGCCGCGCTCGGCTGTGCTCGGCAATGCTCGGCCGCGCTCGGCCCGGCTCGGCGTGTCACCGTGCCCCGCGGCCGGACCGACTGTACCTTTTGATTGGCCTTTGCCTCGAGAATGCTCACTGGTCATGACTGGAGAACCTTGCTGTTGTTCTCTAGAATAGAATTCTTCAGTACCGTATATGTTCTCCTGGAATATCGTTTGATTTGCTTCATATTCTGTAGCGTTGAATGACTGACTTTTGCGCGTCGGGCTCGAGGGAAGCTTTATTCATACCGATAGCGTGCCTGCGCCCCGCTTCCTATTCCTTAACCATGTTTTATGATTGCAGCTGGGCTCGTCGAAGTTATAATATATAGTTCGCCCGATGATAAGAAGAAAAATAGAGGATTTTGTTTTTTGGAATACGAGTCTCACAAAGCGGCGTCTCTAGCTAAACGTAGACTGGGCACAGGTAGAATAAAGGTAAATGTTTACTAATGCTCTAGTAAAATGTATAATGTTTTTTTATTGTTAGAGCAGACAAATAGTTGCAATGCTAATTTAAAATTATAATTTTGAGCAGGTATGGGGCTGTGATATAATAGTGGACTGGGCGGACCCACAAGAAGAACCGGACGAGCAAACAATGAGCAAAGTTAGTATCGTTTTAGTTTCGTTGTAACTGGTGGTCAGTATCTTGTACAAAATATTATTCCATACTTATATGTTAACAATGTATTGTCCAGGTGAAGGTACTGTACGCGCGCAACCTGACGCAAGAAATAACGGAAGACGCACTGAAAGAAGAATTCGAGCGCTACGGAACTGTGGAGCGTGTCAAGAAGATTAAGGACTACGCGTTCGTGCACTTCGAGGATCGGGATTGTGCAGTAAAGGTACGTAGCTATTTAAAACTCTACTTTTTTCCATACAACGTGCTTCTGAAAGTGTAATTCCGACTGCATAGGTTAGTAGGAACTATCAAGTAGCTTAAAGTTGAATTATAGTAAGCCTATTGTTTTCTTAGTGGAATTTTCTCATTTTAAACGTTTTTGTTGTTATTACTGTCTTCAGTTACATATTATAACCGCAATATTTTCATCTAGGCGATGCAAGAACTAGACGGCAAAGAAATGGGCGGCGCGCGACTTGAAGTGTCGCTCGCCAAGCCACCCTCCGACAAGAAGAAGAAGGAAGAGATACTGCGCGCGCGCGAGCGGCGCATGATGCAGATGATACACGGCCGCGGCGGGTGAGTGATATACACGTGCACATGCTTTATATAAATGTTCTCACCATACACTCAACAGACGATGAACAAATTCAACTGTCAAGACACCAACCCCCACTCCTTAAAGTTACTTTAATAAGACCTGCAGTTGTGGAGGAGTGAAAGCATACTCACAAAGTAGAGTGTCGTCTCTCGTCCTCAATGGCAAGTCTCACATTGATAGCTCATAACTATTGATTGGGTCCCTAACATCCACTAATTGTTACCGGGTTGCCGCGCTCAATTTCAATGGCATCATGTGCAATTTGAGCGCGGCATCCACAAAAGCAAGAAATGGGGAACTAGTATGGTAAATCTTGACAGAAGAACAGCCATATTCAAGACCGGCACTAAACCAAAAGGCGTTTCTAACGACAACGTCAAGTGTAAATTCTAATACACTTTTCAGAATTTCACTTAGCGAGGGTGTCGGTTTTGAATATTGCCGCATTGTTCATCGTGTGTTCTATAGTTACTTACCTCGTGTACTCAAGCGATCTTATCTTTGAGTAAACTTAAGTTTGCTAACCAAACATGTTGATACGGCGACTTTGAGCCGGGTTGTGTTTGAGTATTCGATCATTGGCAACGGCATTCACGCTTTCTCGACATTTTTTTTATTAATGTTTTCATAATTTTCTTTTTGTAGACGAGTTGATTTTATATTTGCTGTGATTTTTATTTTTCTAAAGGTAAAAAATGCTGAGATAAAAATATTGTGGTACAGATTTTTTTGCTTCCAGAAATAATTGATATAAAAATCGTACCATATCATGCGTTTATGCCGTTTGTCTAATGACTATTTGTGTTAAATATTTACCGTTGTTTCGAAATCATACAATCCCTGTGACGTGCATTTACATATCATTCTGCCCCTAAAGATTATAAAGTAACGTAAAAATAACTACTAATTCAATTTGTTGAATTATTTGCAAGCTTAGTTCATCTCTTTCGCACCTGTAAACCATCAAACGTTTTGTCAAGGTCCCCGTCTTCGTACGTGTGGCTATAAAATGACATTACTAAAAGAGGACTCTCAAAATGGCCCGGCCTGACCTTCAATTCCGACTGTGTGTCAGTCATTAAACGCGCATACTTGGCAAACGCAACTAGTAGCGCCACCTATTGGTAGCCTTTTGACTTTAATAGTCAGCTACTCGTAGTTGCTTTTTAAGTGCTGCCATCTGCTATATATTTTTTTCTTGGGCTGTTTAGCCGTGGACTGTCTTTTTAATCACAGTAGCCAGTATGTGTTCTAAAAAAATATTTATTTGTTTTTCTTGGTAGTTTTAACTACAACTTAGTCTAGTCCGAAATTTGGATTAATAAAACAATTTCCCAAACCATAATAGTAATACCAAGATCCTATAAGTCATTTTTTTTTAATTCTGTGGGCCGCTTTTTGTTCAAGTCTGCTCATAATATGATTGCCCTGAAAAAGTTTTGGACAATCCCGAGGTCTACAAGTATTTATGCAGACTTTACATTGGAGCTACGACAGGAATGCTGTCGTACCTTGGCGTGTCGCGCGAGCGGCAGAGTGCCAGCAATGCGCGAGCAGCGTGTTTGGTTCAGGTTTGAGAGTTTACTGGGGCTAGGTAGGCACGGTCACAATGTATGTAACGGCGGGATGTTAACTGTCAGATTGGATTGGTGCAGCTGCTCGCCGGTGCTGCGCGGGCGCACGCCGCAGCCGCAGCCGCGCCCGCCTCAGGCGCGCGGCGACTACGGTCAGTATGCACGCACACACGCGCACACACCACACACACCACACACTGCGTACTCGCGACGCCGCCACTCACCTACATATCGTGGACGTGGACGCTCGGTGTACTACGACAGATATTACTAATTTTCACCTTTGCTATTTCTGATTAGTATTTTCATAATGTTGTAAGTACCTCAGACTACGTAGTTATTTCTATCATTTTCATAGTTTTAATCATCGAGCGTCCAACGATTTAATGAAACAGTACAACAACAGCACACGGAGTTAGGTGAAGGGAACTGATACACGCGGTGTTATTGTATCGTTATTTGTTTACCCAGTAATGCAAGAATTAGATCGATCTCCCTCCGCCTAGCTCCCAATCCTCCCTCACACAAACAGAGATGTGAACACGGTGTGGTCTCCACGCGCACACTCGCACATTCCGCTACTGTTCCTTACTAACAAGATGGCCGCTACTATACACTCACCATCGGGACTTTCCTCTTATTTTGCCATTCCTCAAAAATTGTAAATTACCTAAAATATACGGGGATCGTGGGAGTTTTCTAGTGTATCGTTAAGGCCTCAGTACATGTTCATTAACGCTACTATCTAGGCTAGTTATTAATGATAGCTAGGGATAGGTTCAATGCATGGTTTCGGCAAAGTTTTGATCTACTCAAGATAAATAGTTAAGGGCTACACATGGTCCATTCAAAGTGTAATAACAATATTAACAGACAGTGCATGCTACAAATTTGATATCATTGTAAGTGTTCGGATGTTGACGACGTCTGATATCCGAACACATAACGACGCCTAGGTTCCGGTGATGGGACGATATTCAACTGCCAGTCATAAATAAATTAAATATTCTCATGAAACAATTTAATTCATCAGACAATGGACATGAACAGTTAGACATACCACGATGCATGTTGTTTCCGTGTGTCGATAATGTGAAGATTGCTTCAGTCGGTCCGTACCGAGGTGTGTGATCGCTAAGGAGGAGCAGAGGTGTTGGATTTAACCTGTGTGCTGTACCATACCATACCTGTACTGTAAACCCCGTGTAAAGTGACAACAGCATGTGTTACTTGTAATCTTTTCCCGGTACGAGTGTCGTGGAGGCTCGCTATCCGCCAGCCGACATCGGTAGCTTGTAAGTTAGAGTTAGTTTAGCTTAGCCTCTAAAAGGCCTGTGTTGTGTGTTTATAGATTATGATTACGACTATTACGGGTACGGTGATTACCGAGGTGGCTACAATGAGCCATTTTACCGGTACGATGAGTTCTATTTTGATTACGCGGGGCCACCGCAACCGTCCGCCGTCCGCCAGCCTCCCAACAGACCGCAACCGGTGGGTCCCACACACACTCACTAATGTATCACTCTTATTTACTAGTCACTAGTCGCTGTACTCATTATTGTTCTATCGATTTTGATTTGCCAAATTTTTATCATCTACTGTTTTTTTTATTTATATTTTTTGTTTAATCCCATCCTCGAACGGAGTTAGTGACTCGGTAAAGACGGTAGTGTGTAGGCCTGACGGTGGTGATTGCACTGGGCGGGCGGGGCCTCCGACTTGTCACTGATTGCCGGGAAAAGTGTTAGTGGGCGCGGGGTGGCCGTCGGCCGATCTCACCATCAGGTCTATATGGCTGCGGCCACTCCGACTAACATGCCCGTCTCTCATCTGTACCTGTTGTTTTCAGTTGCCATTTGACATTTGCACCGCTTAACGTCATTCCGCCGCGCTTGTCACCCCCCATGTAGAGCTTCGCTTCGCTTATCACTAACAGATAACACGCTCGAGCTTTGCCACCCCGCACACATCCCGTAGGCGAGGAACGTAGCGTGCCCCGAAGCTTTGGAACGCCCGAGTAATGTTGTATAATTTCTCGTTGTTGTAACGAGGTAGAGAATATGTTGAGAAGACTTACTGACCCGCTTGGTAAATGCCTCACTCAGGACGACGAGCTCGGTCTCGGGCCCAACTCGCTTTACTACGATCTAACCGGAGGCATTCAGGTACCGCCGATGGGCGCTCACATTATTCCAAATTATTGTATTGATGTTTAGTAGATGTCGTTTCGGTGTTAGTTATAATTAGACCTTATCTCGACAGTTAGATTATTCGTAGACAAACAATTTGATACATATTTATTTAATTATATTACAAGTATGGATGTCGAGTAGGCATAGTAAATAGCGAAAATCGTTACCCTATCCTAGAATGCGTTTTAATAGATTCATGTTGGATGAAAAGTTGATGTAGAAAGCTTCAGTAGGTACCTGATTGTTTCATTCTCTTATAACGATTGGTCAACTCGGTATTGTGTGGCGTTCCATGGTAAAAGTGTTCTTTTTCGTAACAATGCTTGTGACGTCAGCACTAACAAGTTTTATGTGAGCTCATCACAGGTACTTTTATCTCGAAACCCACAATGTATGTCGATACCACAGAACTTGTAAATGCTGTTTAACTAGTAAATTAAAGAACATTAGATTTTTTATATCTTCTTAAGACTGCGTAGACAGCGTTTGTAAGTTTTGTAATTACATATTTCTAGTGATACATATGATTGGTAATTTGAAAATAGTTACATTGAATTGCGAAAGCGAATTACTTTGCAGCATGAGAGTAATTTACCTAAATAGTTTTAAAAATAACACATTTTGTTGATTATTTAAATTAATTGCTATAAAGGTTAAAAGTTAATATTTATTGAGTGCGAAAAGTTAATAGGTTGTGTTATTGTTAAAAGTGTTTAGTATTTTTTATGATAAAATTTTGACCGAGTTCTGTTTTCAAGTGGATATTTATTAATTTATGCTAAGCACGTTTTTGGAAGCGACTTCATTGATGTTTAAATACGTCAGATTTGTTACATGAATATTCGAGCATGCTAAAACTAGTTTTGCTTTTAATATTTTCGAGCTGTAGTAATATATAAACTAGTTTCCAAATATGCATTTATTTAGTTTTTAAACTAATATTACTTAAACCTCAGTATTACATAAACAGAAAATGGTCATACATTGATTGTTGCACCTTGACACCGTCTCTTTAATGCGGTCTGGTCTTAGACTATATTGTATCTAAAGACCAAGTATTGCTGTTACTGTACTAGTTTCCACATGTTCCTATTCTTATTTTTGTCTAGACATTTATCTCAATGTGATGTAAGTTCGAGTATAGTGTTGAGACTGGTAGGGTATAGTAGTTATGGAGACGGCGTCAGGGTGCGGTAGCCGCTCGTGGCTCGTGACGCGCGGGTCGTGAGCGGTAGCGTGTGGGTCGCAGGCTGGGTCATGTGGGACGGGCGGGCGATGGGCGCGGCGCGCGGCGGCGGCGCCGGCCCCCGCGGCTGGGGCCCGTGGTGGTGCGCGCCGCGTCGCGCGTGGCCGCCGCACGCCCAGCGCCATGCGTGGCAATCCCCGCGCCAAGCCAAGTTTACCAGGTCAGTAATAACACCATACACATACTCACACACACTACACACATACACAAGTCTAGATCAAACCATGTGCTGCGTTTAGAAGTTTTATAAAGCTTAGGAAAGTTATTTTTGCTTTTGCTAGAGTTGACGCAAGTATTGTCTAGATTTTTAACGTATTCTTCTTAGCGCATTCTTACACCAGCAAAACATAGTTTTCTCTCAAAATTTTAAATTTTAAAATTGTTAGATTTTAATCTTTAGAAAATATTTTCAGCGTAATTATTCCGGTAATACATAGAATATTGTTTTTCACACTTACACATCAATTGACACAAATTAACTCCTATCCCTCATTTCCTACTTTCCTTAAACCTTATTCATTACTACTTTGACTAAATTCAAAATTGAGATGTAATGAACATTGGACTCTCTCTCGGTCGGCTTAGGTTCCTTGCGAATAATATCCTGAAACCTTTTCCTTTTATTTCAGCATGTTTGATGGTTTGCGTGTAATCTGGATTACGATACATTCTATATCGGTAACTATCCTCCTCCTATATCGGTCCTTACTAGTCCGGGGGCTACCACAAACTTACCAAAATTGTAGAGCTCGATCGAGTGACGAGTCCATGTTTCCTTTCGAAGTTTGTGGAAGACCTTTAGGTTCCTGCTGATCATTCAATACTTAGACAGATTTGGTGTTTCTAAACTTTCGGGCCTTGCCCTGATTCGCAAACGAAATGAGAAATTAATGTCCTAATCGATCCTACCTATCCTTATTCCCCATAATCACTTAGTTCAACTTTGATCCTGAAGCTTCAAATCCGTGTTCCGTTGTGCCGGAGGCGATAGCTTTCAGGTGTGTCGATGGCAATGACTGGAGATTGTTGTGTATGTCTTAGGTAAACGTAAACACGACGGGGGCCACCAGAACGTCGGGGGGGAGTGCAAGCGGCGGGTGGGCGCGGGCGGGTGCGGCGCGGGCGCGGGCTGGGGCGGCGGCGCGCTGGCGCAGCAGCCGCTGGCCAGCTAGCGCGGGGCGCGGGGGGGCGCGGGGCGGGCACGGGGGGGGGCGCGGGGCGGGGAGGCGCGGGCGCGGCGCCGCGGGCGGCCGGCCCCCGCATGGGAGGCACTACAAGCTGCGCGGGGGAGCGACCCGGCCGCTGCGCGCGCGCGCTCGCGGCCCAAGGATACGTTCGAGTCCGGTCCTCGCTGCGTGCCGAGAGGATCGCTCTACTTTTTTCTATATATGTGTTTTTTTATTTGATTTTCGAGTTTTCGATTTTGTATCGCATCGATCCGTAAAAATCTTAAAGTAGGACGTTATGAAATGTTTCGATTGTAAGTTTCCCGTTATGCTTATGTTTTTCACTGTCGTATTAGCCGTATATATTATTTAATATATACTTTATTTGAGGGGAGCGCGCGGCCGCGGTTGCCTGTTTGCGACCGCGCGCTCGGGTCGCGGACCCGTCGACTGTCTGTTTTTTTTTAATACATGTTATTCGATATATTTTATTCCTGTGAACGCATTTTGCGATGTGATGTGTATTTTAGCAGTAATTATTATATTGTAAGGAGTTTGACTGTTGTTTTTTGACATACTTACAACTTAGGATACTTGAATGAATTTAATCAGATTCTTGAATGAATTGAACTCTTTGACGACTAGCGATTACGGCTAAAATAAAACCACCCCCTGTACTCGAACATTTCCCGACTGTGTTCCTGCTTTAGTTTTTTGCTTTATTTTTATTACATATTTCCCTTAAAATACATTAGTGTGAGGCAGTAGTATTGTAAAGTTCAGGATTTCTGTAATGTTTATTATTGCTGTACTAAACTTTTTTTTTGTATTCGACCACATAGCATGTCCATACTGTTAGAACTCTGACTTGTATCAATCTTGTATCAGTTTAATATGTGGAATAAATTTGCAAAACTGTGTTTGCCTTATTATCTGCTTGTTTCCTTTCTCCCTTCATTCTTATTGCCTTTTTCAATAGAAACATGATTTTTGTAAAAGATTGGATTTTGCCTTATTTACTGATTAGAGTGGAAAATTAATTTCGCACTACAGATACCACCTTGTATAAAAACTTTGGTGGAGACCTATTTGTATGAAGTCAAAAGTAGAGTTGATTCCACATAAACCACAACACTGTTGAAACGTGAAAATTTTGCACATAAGCAAAATTTCTACAAACCCTAACGCTTATCGAATTGCTCAAATATGGTAATTGAAATCGAATTGCTCAAATATGGTATTAAAGTTAACAAATGCTTTATCGAAAAGGAATTTTAATCCTCTGTACGTTTCAAGAAATCAGTCGCGCTAACGTTTGTCCACGGAGGCATGAGCCGTCCTTGAATAGTGGACGTTCAATGTCACATATGTATGTTTTGGCACGTGTACGGCACAATGTTAAGGGGCTGGGAAGCGACTTGGGACGGTCGTGGGACCTCAGGACAAGTCGATGAGACGCGGCCTTGGACACATCCGATAGTTTTGTAGCTCCTCTTACCTATCCTTTACACCGTAAGTATGTTATGGTATGTATGCTTAAAATGTGCAGCCTTCAACTTTTACTTAGATTAGATTCTTTCGCTTACTGACTTCAGTACTTATATTTTAGGGCTAACATAAAACAGGAGGACGAATAAAAATGGAGGGTAGTCTTATAAAAATACACGTCTGACACCCTATTAAGTTTTATCTGTGGTAACTAGCCAATAACATTGTAAAGTATAGTTAACTCGATAAATTGTAACTAAAAAATCAATAGGTAAGTCACAAATAAACCCTGGATTAACATCCAGGATCCGAAGTTTATAAAAGATGTAATGAAACAAAAGAGTACGTTAAAGTCGTGTAATCAACTATTTAGTGGTGCGTGCGTCGCCGTTACGGCGTAGGCGCGTCGTCATACGGTGTCGGGGGGCGCGGGCGGCGCGGCCAGGCGCGCGGCGGGGGCGCGGCGCGCGAGCGGCGGCGGGCGCGGGGGCGGCGGGGGTCGGCGCACGCGCAGCGCCCGCGCCCGCCGCGCGCGCCGCGCCCACCACGCGCCCAGCGCCACCGCGCCGCCGCCGCCGCCGCACACCGCCCACCACCACGCCAGGCTCGCCGAACCGCCGCTCACAGCGCTCTCGCCGCCTAAGGATACGTTAAGCCTACAACCTCGCTCTCACTCGAAGGATCAACTTCCGGACCAACCTCCTTGTGATATGGACTGTTTCTAGTTCTACAAATACTGTAATAATTCAAAAATCATGTACTTTTTAGCAGTAAGATAACCGATGTCTTAAGTCTATAAATCGACTGACATTTTGTACTAAATTCTGATTGCCCACCTATCACATAGAGACTGGTTGGAGTCGACCATAATTTTGAAGTCCAATATACTGTCTGGGTTAGTTAGGAAGATTGTAATATTCATAGATATGACCTGCACAAGTAGATAATTTATATGTAAACAAAGAGAAATAAGTAGTAGCAGTATAAGTAGTAGTAGAAACTCGTAGCACTTTTTTGCATCATACCGATGAATATTACAATGGTGTCTTCTGATTTAGTTATGATTTATTTTATGAGATGTTTTATAGTTGTTAGTTTATGTAGATATTTTTACAACATGCAACTGTAAGTTTTAGTAGAAAGTTTAATAGAGTAAGAGATAAGGGAAGCAGAGACTGAGATGTGTGGTAAAGCGATCTGATTAATTGGTTGCCTTAAAATGTAGAGTATACAACTCTATAATTCACTGTTTCGTTGTTGATTGTATATGTGACATAATCAATTGCAATAATTAAAATGGTTATTCAGTTATCACACGATTTTGAATCAAGATTCCTCAGGAAACTTAAATGGTTTTGGTTATTATTCGTAGATATTAAGGCAATCAATTAGTCTTGATAGCACATGACAAAGCTTTGCAAAGCGAAGAAAAAGCTCTATTTACTCGTAAATAAATCATCTAAGTAAAATTGCGTATCTGGTGATTATATTAGGACAATACAACAAAATAAAAAAGTAAGTATCGAGGGTCTGCTAAAATATTGGAGCAATAAACTAGTTCCTGTGTATATCCTGCAAAGAGCATTTTGTAAAAGCATCACGGTATAAAACAGACAGTTGATAAAGACATAATTTCTTTACTTTCCTAGAAGTACATAGATATGTAGAGCCGGTAGACTAAAAGTCGGTTAGAACGATGGGTCATGGGTTTTTTAATTCTCGACACTTTGGAGTGAACACAAACGTTGGAGTGGCCGGGTAAACGTGGCTGATAAAATAAATTGGAGATTTGGCTACATTTTAAAATTAGTGAAAAGATTATTTGCAACTGTCTGTTTCCGTGTATGGAAGCTGCGATGATAATGGAAGTAGATCAAGGATCAGGGATGGTGGGGCGTGGTATGAAGGGCGAGGGTGGTGTGTGTAACTCACGTGCGCAGCGCCCGGTCAGTGCGGGGCGGCGAGCACAAGCGACAGCGCGACCAGAGCGGCGCGCGCCGCCAACCGCCCCGGCGCCGCGCCGCCTGCGCACACCGCCGCGTCAGACCCCCGCTACACCCCCCCGCACTTTCTGATGGAACACTACCCGACACTGTCACCTAAACACCTACTGCTTCCGATGTCACCTTGTTTTTCAGTCTCAACTCTACTTTTGGATAGGTACGTATATGCTACCAATAATGTATCCAATATAACATTTTTCAATTTGTTTTTTTTTTTGTAAATCTATAAAGAGTGTTGGTTTTGTATCAGTAAAATAGTTCTTGGATGAAGTAAATTACTTAGCTTAGCTACTGTACCTGGCTAGTCCAACATGGTTATAAAGAGGTAGACTAAGGTTTTTCATATTTGTCCTAAGATTGTAAAGAATAAAATAACATTCATCTTTAACATTACATTGTTGGTAACATATTATGTGTAGGTATATCAAGAGTCTAAAACTAAGGCATGAAGTATATCATTCCATCAGAAAGTGCAATGTTGAAAATATTTAGTTGTCGAAACACCCCGGGCCCCATAGTGCGATGACTCAATGCAAGCTTTGTCCTATTGGAGTTTCTACGTTATTCAATTGCAAAAATTTACAGTTTTCAAATACGCAAACGATTAAAACCATGTACAACAAAAATTTAGACTTAGGACAGATCAGAGATGCAACTCTCCTGAGTCATCACAGTATTTGAAGAAAATAAATAAAGTATTCAAATGGAGAAGAAGTTATGGATGCAAGAATGAGTTAATATGAAGAATATTTGAGTAGAGTAAAATTATACTAAGGGGAGACTTGGTATGTAAATGAAAAAGTCTGTAATCTTTGCAACATATTCAATATATTCTGCTAATTACCAACAATAATATGATTTATCGTTTTGGAAGTTATCTAAACACCTACACCTAGAGTACTTGTTACAACATCCTTAGAGACAAAGATTGCATTGAACCATCAGTATACTGAGAAAGTACAGTGAACAAAACATTATTCGTATTGTTTAGAGTCATTAGTTAACAGTGCTACAGTGTTTAGAATACAATATTTTACAACAATTTAGAAGATAAAAGCAGGAGTAAGCAGCTAATGTACGACAAGCTCATGTAGCGACGCAGAAGTGGTCACATTCTGTCGGTACCGGTCAATAGGTAGGCGTGAGTCAACTTATAGTAGAACAACTTTGTTTTTTGTCCATAATATTTGGAAGTCTGCCCAGAAACACATGTGCCAGCATCCATATTTCATTAAAATTTCTAAAAATATAATTATCTGAAGTCATCTTTGGAAAAGTATTGACTTCGTTTGTATCTCAAAAAATATTAGATTGTTTTATGTAGGTCGAGCAAATTAAGCTTTATCTTTTGTACAGTGTGCTCATTGTGTGTTTCATATTGTCTGTATTCCATATTTTCTATGGTATCAACGACATTCAATTAAATCAATATTTCATCATTGGATATTTATTTGGATTTATTCATAAAGATGTCCTCCATAATATTTCGCCAATAAATACCCAGCAAGAGAGTGGAGCTATAGTAAGAGCATGTTTAGCCAGTAGTTCACGTACTGCTTACTCCGTGGGTATTCTCAACAAGCTACATTATTATAGTTATAATTTATATCTTAGACTTGCTTAATTTATAACCCCTAGAATGCAACGACAAAATGCAACAGTGTAGATACATTTATCAAGTGGAAATGCAAAGTGCGGTAAAGTGCCAATTGTAATATACAGTGTCATCAAAATCAATTAAAATTTGGAAAAAGTTTAGCTTATTTCGATTTAGTTTTAGTCGTAATCTAAGTTTAAACAAGTAAGTATACGTAGATCGAAGAGTTTCTTTAGACACCTAAAAGAGAAAGTCATTAGATATGTACGAGTAGATATAGAGAGTAACGGCTACGATAAAGATTATGAATATCTTCGTCGGTTTGCGACGTCCAATCGTCGGGATAACCGCGTCTGGGGGCGCTAGAAGCGGTGCATACTAACAGTGGCTGGGCTTCTGCTTGGGCATGACCGCGCAGTGCTGCAGGTCCGTGCAGGCGGCGCCGGGCGGCAGGCAGGCGCCGGCGCAGTCGGGCGACGCCTCGGACTCGCACGCGCCGCCCGTCGACACCTCCGTCCACACGGCGCGCCAGCCCGCCGCGCCCACCGCCTTGTCCGCTATGATAAACCTGCGGCACAACACACACACTCAGACACACGCTCCATCCCACCATACTTCACATTCAAAGCCAACCAATCAAATTTGGACAAATCTTTGAATTGACCTGTGATGCTACTGTAATTGTGTCAGTTTCTAATAAGTTGAGTACTTAATATTCAATAATTAAGAATACTTAATATTTATTGCTCTCATTTAACAGTGCATTTAACAGTGCATTTAACAATTGGTAGGTTAAACAGAAATCAATATGGAAACAATTGTTATTACCTAATATATAGCAAGCTAACGTTACTCACGATAGTCGTATCGAGTTGGAGGAGGAGAGGTACTGCCAGCGGTCGCCGGGCGCCTTCTCCCCACATAGCTCAAGCGGCGGGCCGGGGCTCTCGTACCACAGCCGAAGGACTGCCGCTGGACATCCGCGCTCTAACAAACCACAAACACTTCGTGATACAAAAACCCCTTAAGTAATGAATATTTTAGAACCAGAATAAAGAATCAAAATTTTGGTACTACCCGTTCGGCTAATGAGGGCAATAAAGCCTAAGCCAATTCAAAATTAAGAGCTCCAATTTGCCCATTTCAGCAAGAAATACGAGTAAACTGCATGACTGAAAAATTACAAAATATATGAAAATCTTACCAGTGAGATGTCCTTCGACAGCAAAATAGACAAAATTGAGCAAGACTCTCTTCCCGGGGCGCGCTGTGATGAACCAGTTGCAGACGCGCGAGGCCGGCCCGTTCTTGGGCTGTTCGTAGTTGAGCGGGTACTTGGGCGACGTGATCACGCCCCACTCCGCGCCTGACATGTTGCCACCGCAGTCGCCGAATATCGACTTCGCCGGCTATCGGGAAAGATATTATTACTAAGTTAACTTGTCATCTGGTATTTGATACACTTATGTGACAATGTAGGTATGTCTCCCAAATTCGCAAAGCCAATTTCAAGACGTTCTGTCACTACTTTGTACCTTATAGGGAAACAGATACTTAACAGCTATTAGTCCTGTGTGTAGTAAATAGATTATAATTATGAAATAACCTACCTCAAATATATATCTAGCTTTGAAGCCGGAGGCGACGGACTCGGAGTCAGTGTGCAGCGCTATGACGAGGCCGGTGGCCCCGCGCGGCGACAGCAGCGGGCCCGGCGTGGCGAGCCCGCACCAGCGCCCCAGCGGCACGCGCCCACCCTCGCGCCCCACCCACCACGCCTCTACCCAGTCCTCACTGCACGTCGCGCCACTGCAAACGACAACATGATTTCATACAAAACTTGATTGGATAATACATGACGTCTGGGCCATTTTGTGTACATTAATTGAGTAGCACTTATATGATGAGGAGAGATAGAACTCAATTTGACTAAGAGAGTGATGAGTATGAATGTTGATGGATGGAGAGAAAGGGGAAGGTCAAAGAAAAGATGGACGGATTATCTAAGGAATTATATGAACAAAAAACTAGTAAATGATCTGTGACGTCTGATAGGGGTGAATGGAAGAAAAAAACTTGTTGTGCCGACCCCAAGTAAAATTGGGTAAGGGACAGAATTGTAAAACACGACTTTCAATAAATTTCGATACAGTCTAGTCACAAATTACTGAAGAGGTGTCATTATTAGAAAATTATACTGCAGAGTTTCTGCTGCAAAAAGATTTGCCCTAGAATGCATAACCAGGCTACTCAATTACTCAAATCATAACGAGTCGACTCACCTATACAACCCTGCAGTAGCATTCCAGGCATCAGCCCTGACTTTGAAGTGGTCGAAGACGACGGTGACTTGTTCGTTAGGAGTGGCAGCCAGCGTGTACGTGCAGTTGGTGTGCGAGGGGTAGTTGGAGGGGTAGCGCGGGGAGTTGAACTCGCCGCGCTTCTTCGCCTCCGAGCGGTACGTGAACGCGCACTCGCCGCCCGGCGCCGCTGTGCCCGGTACACGATACTCTGCGGAATCGGTATTGGTCTGCTGTAGCTGGTTACAAAGATTTAAACAATTGTAACTAGTTATTAGGACTTAATTGCATGAATCTGCGAGCATTAACTAAAGAATATGTTATTACCTTAAACTACCATGTGATCATCAGTAGTCTGCTAAGTTATCACATTATGGATCATTTTAATGATAAAAAACATATCACTTATGATTTTGAAATGAAAATAACTATAAGAACTATAAAACCTTCTGCACGTCTCCAACAGAAACGTACATAATCTAGTAAGTACTGTCAGCATCAGAAGTCGGTTAAAACAAACCGATTCACAAAGTGTCAATATTTTTTCTATGATATGTAGGAATTGGTGCTTAGTATGTTTTAACTATACCAGGTGTCAAACCTATTTTGTTATCTAATAGCAATCAACTTTTGATACTGATCGTACGTACAAGTCAGTTTTACGACTTTCTACATACGGAAAAAAACTTACCTGTCTCGAAAGTATACTTGGCTTTAAACCCTCTGCCCTGGAGCTCTCCGGAACTGAACACCATAACAAGCCTGGGGCCGTCACTCAGCAGCGGCGGCGGGAAGGGCGGGGTGCCGACGCCGGCGCTGGCGCCCTCGCCGCACAGCTCCGCGTCGTGTTTGTCGTACGAGTCCGTCGCCTCCTGCCCGCGTAAGTACACCTTGAGGTAGCCGTCGGGACATGCACCACTGGAAAGAAGAAATATTTGATAAGATCAATAGCCGTTTGAGTATAGACTTTTTGGGGTCATCGTCATGTTAGACTGAGTTCACTGCTGAAAGTAGAAAAGTCTTAGATCAGTCAAAATATAAAAAAAAGTTATAAGTTCGGAATTATTCACATAGAGCTGAAAATTGTCAGTCTTTCAATACATCATTAGAATCAATATGCCAAACGTCCCCATCCCCAAATTCCATCCATCAATAGAAGCTCAGAAAATATCTTGTTTTTTAGATGATATTATATCGGGGTAGATAGTAAGTACGCATATCTCATAACATCAACCTATTTTTTCAATAAATATTTTAAATGTTTTGTATAATGTCCCATGTGATACTTACTCTGGTTTTGGTTTTTCGCCTTTCGGTATAGAAAAGTTCTGAAACTCTAATCGAACCCTTTCCAAATTCTGTGAATCTTGCATACCATATATAAAATATCTGAAAACAAAACAATAATAATGTTCATTGACTAAAGAAAGTAAGAAATAATAACCTAAATTAACTGTATCCTCAAATTGCAGGCAATTCAAAGAAATGTATAAATGACTCACCTACAAACAACTTTTTGTATATAGGGGAATGGATAATTTGGATGGTACACGAATCCCGTCGATTCCTTTTTACTTAGAATCTTCTGGTCGCACTCGGAGCCCCTAATGTGCTCTGCGTCGTGTTTACTTATAAAATCTGGAACAACAGGCGCCTTGTAATATAAACTTTGTCTACGAGATACGGTAAACGAAAAACTGTGGCCCGAGAAGCAATAAATTAGAAAGTTTCGATGAAGCTGGTGTACCGATAAATTCTTATGAGTCTTTGGGAAGGAGAAAATCATACATTTGGAAACGGGATTGTTCTTCGCCTCTATAGGTCTGTGATACGTTGTCAAAGTAAAGAACTAATTAGCGTTTCGTAGTCAGTATATAAATCATACATGAAACACAAAGCTGCTAAGAGTATGACATTTCTCGACAAGGTTTTGGGCCGACAAAATGTAGATGCTTTCGATACAATAAGAAGTACAACAAGAAAAATGTATCTGTAAATACCTATGTATAAGGATATAATATTGCAAGACTTACTCACCTAACTTAACAAAACTCTCTGAAAACTCGAAGATACCCTTAAAGCCGCGGTTCTGCGTGCTGGCGGCGCGCGGCAGCGTGTAGAACGTGACGAGCAGCCTCTCGTCGCTGGAGTACAGCACCAGGTTGCGCTGCTGGCCGCAGTACGTGCCGATCACCGCGGACGAGTTGTCGGGCCCGTCGTATACGCGCACCCAGTCGAACGGACAGCTATGGAAAAAGGTAAAGGTTAAAAGCTAGACTGAGAACTAAAGCATATTTGAGTAGGTAGACTACTTAAATATATTTTAGTAAATATTAAACCACGTTCGATTTATCCATAATGGATAAAGTCCCAAAACACTACCAGAGTTCCAACACCATCAGTATCAGAATTTAAAATATTGAGAACGATTTCTTTTGTTTGAAATACAACTTTGTATACTAAACTTAAAAGTTTATAAAATATAGAAATACTAGCTGTTGCCCGCAACTTCGCTCGCGCAAATATCAGATTTAGTGGCAAAAGCATAACCCCTCTCTGACGCAGTCGGTTAAAAAGTAGCCTATGTGTTATTCCACGGCGCCAGTTAACTTCATACCAAATTTCATCAAAAGTTATTTAGCCGTTTGAGCGTGAAAGAGTAACAAACATCCATACATCCATACTTACAAACTTTCACGTTTATAATATAAGTATAGATAAATAAAACTGAGTGTAGAATACTTCCTGCCGGGGCTGCGGGATGTTCATTAGAGTTACCGCGGCCCTGGCACTCAAAGGCCTCCAGGAGGAACATAGTGGGCTTTAGTCAGTAAAAATCTGACACTTCCTCCCGCTGCATCCACAGCGGGCGGGTCATTTGATGATTTTCCACAAAATAAAAAGTGTAGAATACTTACTGGGGTCCGCCGAAAAACAGATCGAAGTCCCTGAACTCGAGGCGTATCCTCTGCCCCGGCTGGCCGCTGAACAGATAGTTGCAGGTCATGTCCTTGGGGTAGATGCCGGGGTACGTCGGTGACATCAGCAGCCCCGTCTTGCGCTTGCTCGCCTCTATCACGAACGAGCACATTGTGTTGGGAACGGGAGTGCCCACCTCGAATTCCGCTAGAAGAAGAATATTTTTGGTAAGTTAGGTCATTTAGATGGTTACCAGAAATTAATGAATATTCGACAGATTTGAGAATATGTTTAGAGATATTTGTAAAGTTAGAAACATAATCTAGTTCTTTGAAAATAGTAACTAGAGATTCTTTGATTGCTTGATACGGTAAGCACCGAGAAACTTAACAAATCGGATAAACAATTTCTCTTATTGAGAAATAGACATCATCTAGTTTTTTGAAAATGGTAACTAGAGTAGAGACTATTTGAATGGTTGATACGAAAGCACCGAGAAACTTAGCAATTTTATATTAAACAACTCCTCTTATTAAGTTACATAGGTAAAATAAAAATAGTATAATTCCTAGTTTGCTCTCAAACATTTTCAAGAGCTTCCTCGTAACTCAGAACTATTTCATTCTTGTTATTAGTTACAGCTATCCGATATTGAGAGATTTCCCACAACTCTTAGTTTGAAGGGCAAACAAAAGTTCTTGCAAGTCGAGAGTTATTTTAAAATTTACTAGATCAGATATAAAGGAGGACTCGAAGTTGTGACAGTTCCAAACTGCTGGGCATTAGTTATGCGGACTGGCCGGCCCAAGTTAGACGGGCACTTCAATGTTGTTGCGCGAACTAATAATGTTTCATTGAAAAATTAAACAACAAAACATTTTGACTACTAGCAATGGACAACCTATTTATAACTTTATGTAATGTGAAAAGAAGTTTAGACCCACTTTTAGAAATAGAAGAGAAAATATAATTATGTTTCTGTATATTATAAATAAACTTTCGTTGTTCTAGTACAGGTTCGAGACTAATCGAGACAGTAAAAGAGGTTGAAATAGGCTTAAAATAAAAAGGGAAATATTGCAAAAGCCCTGAAGTAAGTTAATCTAGAGTAGTGGACTTACATGCGTTGATGAAGTGGTAGGTTCCTGTGAAAAGCGTAGGCGGTGTGTACTGTTTGTCTGTGTAGAAGGAGAGCGCGACGGCGCGGTGCAGCGAGACGCGGCGGCGCGGCGGGATGGGCCCGCAGTAGCGCCCGCCGAACGCGGAGTTGACCAGCTCGCCCGCCTCCAGCGACGCCATCTCCGAGTAGATGTCCATGTGCTCGTGCATGCATCTGTGGTAATGTACCTTTATTTTAAAGATTTGGATACAAAGAACATGATGACATAGGCTTGGACTCAAAGAACATGACGACCACTATATTTTGACCTAGTAGGCTGTATTCGTTGCGCCTTTAGGTAAGTCATGATTCTCATCGATAGTTGTACAAATAGTTTCTAAAGTGATTATTGATTAGTAGTGAATAACAACTGATAATCTACTCATAAATTGTAGCGACGAGGTCAAACTGTATTATGAGCTTCCAGAATATATTTCGCTGTATCTTATCACTGGCAATCAGGCGTCAGGCGTCAGTGAGATCACAAAGTCATCAACATAACGAATATTTCGAGTACTCGGCGGAATACATCAAACGAACTTTATCCGAGTCAAGGTTTCCCTTCTCGGAATACTTTGACCTAATTTCTAAGTCTATACTTATGCACATAAATAATAGGATTGGTAGAAAACATGTTTGTGTCCTAAATAATAAGGGAAGGGTAAAAGGGAAGGCTATACTTACGCTGGTAGCTCGCCCACTGCGGCTCCACTGCAAGAAAACAAATAAATGAGCGATAAAATCAAATAATGGCATGTTATGATCGGAGGGTGCCATTCGTTTTGCACATATGTGTGAGGCAGTTTATTTCTTATTTATGGTAAGACGTAGACCTACTCACAAGTTGGGACATTATTTCGCTTTGTAATGTGTAACATTTTATGAACATTAAACTCTTACATGTAAGTATTCTAACTTAATATTAACCTCTGGCTTCAATTGCTGATTATTTAAAATTAAATTAACAAACATGAATTTATCATAAAACACTCCTACAAATATTATTTAACATTCGCATCTGGTTTTATTTGCTACGAAACTAGGAAACTACGTAGCTACGAAATTCTCGTAGCAATTTTTCGAACCAAACAAAAATACAAAGATAAAATGAGAAAGAGAATAGGAAGGTAGATCATACTCTGGCGGCTTTCCCCGGAGGTCGAAGGTGCGGAACTCGACGAGCACGCGCTGCCCGGGCGCGGCCAGGAACGTGTAGAGGCACTGCCGGCTGTGGTTGTTGGGGTTCAGCAGCTCCGGCGCGTGGAACGTGCCGTTGCTGCCGCCGCCACGGCTCACGAATGTGCGGTCGCACTCTGGATAAAGGGGTCAAGTTAAATTGGTGTTTAGTGTTATAGATGAGTAATTCGAAATTATTAGAGACCCCTTAGTACGCTAGACGCCTTACTCAATTTTTCTTAAATACAATCTCACATAAAGATTTTACTGCCACTCTAAGATAAGATTTATTTTCAATATAATTATTTACCTTGCGCAATAACTGAAAATTTATTCTTTTACGAAAATTGACAAAAATCTTAATATTTAAACGGCGGAAAATGTTGCCCTTTGAGACTTAGATAACGGACACGCATTGTCTCTTCACAGATTGAGATCTAAAATATGTGGGTCTAATCGCGGTTCTCGAGAGGATAACTTCGGCAATACAGTCACGTTTGTAACGGGTTATATGTCGAGGCCAGTAGCAAAGAGAGTTGTAATAAGCATAATGTTTAAAAGTGCTGAGTCACAAAGATTATTCCAATACAAGCTACTTTAGAGGATTCTTTTGAGGTATAAGTAATACAAGAAGGTACAACCGTAATCAATTTTAACAACAATAACCAATAAATTTCATAACATTTTCATAAACTGTCCTATAAAATAAATTAAATTGTCAGAACCGTTTCATTATCGAAGATATACGTCATCGTAAGAGACATCTAAGACTGTGACGTAATAATTGCCTGATCCGAACAGCTGTGACCGCCCACAACATAAACGTCATCGCCAATCGGCATAGAGTTGTGACACAATGGTGATGTTGCAGTCAATCCGTGTAATGTCCCGCATACGATAATAAATACGCAGTGGTATCGTTTTCACGCAATAAACACGTCACGAACACACCCGAACGGGAACGGCCATAAAATGCTTTGTCCAACCCTTTCCGCTTCTGAAAAACCCTGATAACGGATTAGGGTTGGCTTTAGATGTATAAATGGGCAAAAATAAACGTTACACAATGCTGTTTTTAATTGTTCTTAACCAGAAATCTGTTGTTTTGTAGATTTAATGGAATTATTTTTGAATAGATTTAAATTCAATACAAAATAGATATGATGATTCAACTTTTATTTTTATGCCGTGAATTGCCTTTATGGATACTAAGAACTGTGATCAGATTGAATGGAGATAATTTTCTATATCTTTCTCCATGAAGTATGAACGTCAAACACAAAATCTGTAAAAGATATAGTTTCCTGAATCACAGTTTCTATGAAATCGTCGCCTTCACGGAAAGAAAGAAAGACCTTCAGTGTTTTATTACCGAAATAGCACCTTTTAGCAGTGGAGCTCCGGGCCAGGTTAAACCTTCTTTTAAAATATGGTGGCGAATTCAAAAGCTTGTCTGAAACCCTTGAGGCACACATGTGGCATGTAACGGACTACAAGCACCAACAAGTTTATATTTCTTGCATCGTGCTAGATAAAATTCTTCTTTGAGAATTGTAACGCTTTGTATTTTATGATTGGTAGAAATATAAATTAAATTAGAAGCCCGCTTCGGTGGAGCGTTCGCGGCTTCCTTACATTGAATGCAGTGGAACAAATAAAATAAAACATTATATTTAAGTCGAACTCCCTTTTCCTACTTTAAAATGTTATTCATGTTTATTTTATAAAAGGTACTGCTTAACCCTTTAACGTATTCAACCTCTTTTATTCACACAATGAACTATAACTTGACTTCTGTTAACCCTTACTATGTTTTATACACGCAAAGCTTTTGTTGCGAATTGTGTGGGTAGCGGAGACTGTATCATTTGGCAAATGTCGCGAACACTCACAGAGTTAAAGCTAGGTCGCACTTTAAAAACCACCTACACTTTTTCTACATCCGCAATTTTCTTATAATGGAGGGAATTTTTGTATAGTTTGACTTTGCTGTAAGGAAAATGTCTTGCAATGAAGTGAAGACGTTCCTGGTCGATCCTTAACATAATCACACGATAGACAAACACGACACACATGCTTAGGTTCACGCTAAAACAATAAAAGCGGTCAAGTGTGAGTTGGGTTGAGGTCAGGAACTAACACTACGCTTGTGCCACTTTAATTAAATATCGCTAAATAAGGATAAACTAGTATTGGACCTTTTGGTACAATTTTTATACTTCCGATTTTTTTTTTATAAAATTTACGGTATTACAGACAGCTGTCAAAGTATCCTAATGGCCAGTATAGTAAAATTTTAAAATGAGAACGAAATTCCAAAACAATGGAGCTACGTTTTCAAATCAGGCTGCAATTAGAACTGACAGCAGAATGGAATGACGGAAGTAAACAAACGTGGAACGAACTTTATCGAAATTGGGAAGGCAGTGATAGGATCTACATTGTGCCAGGGCTGCCGGGGTTGCACCTATTGGAAATACGCCACTCACAATATCCCTCCATTTACTTCGTATCAATTTTAATTTTATCCCTGTGCGTTAAAATTTTTGTACGCTGAAAATGTGGGAGTAAAAGTGAAAATTAAATTTGCTCGGGGCTTTGGTTCGCTTGGTCAATTTGTAACGTTTACAAGCCAGTGACGGAATCGTGCTGGATATAGTGGCATTATATACGTGCAGTGTTAGTGTTGCGAACGGGTAAACTAAGTGCCGCTAGAATAAGATCTCTTTTGAATGGTAATGTGGTATTTCCAGATTACGTTAATGAACGCAGTATGAACATGTAGTGGTGTAATCATTCAGGGCCTGATTCTTAGGTATAGAATGAATGAATGACTTCGAAAAACACAGAAAATTTAGGGCAAAAGAATTTTATGTTATGTATTTTTGTGATACATTTTCATCCCGAACAAAACAATTACCAAATAGATCCATAGTATCACTGTGTTTTTAAAACTTAAGACAATTAACATTCGCATTGTTAAAGAAAACAAAAACCAATATCCACAAGCATTCTCTTGCAAAGAGGTTTTATTCTCATAATTTGTATAACGAGATCTTATTATAGCGTTTTGTCTTATTTATATTAGAAGACATACTTGGAAGTTTAGTAGGCGCGGGCTCTGCGAGCGATGCGCGGCTCGAGAGCTCGGCGGTCTCGCCCGCGCGCACTGCACAGAAATAACAACTAGTTATTCGTGAGGACCAACTTATTGCTTTACAATGCATTTTTATCCTTATTTATATAACTGGAATATGTATTGTAGATACCTACTAAAGTCGTATTGTGCTGTTCTTTTGTTTCGTGCGAGTCGATTAAGATCCAGTCGCTTTATTTTAAAGCAGATCATGTCATTTTAGTTATCATAAAACCAAAATCATTTAAACTAGTATATGTCATTATAAAAATTCCTCATATTCGAATATATGCAAGGTACTATCCTTTTATAGAGTCAAGTACTGTTTTCTACATATATACGAGTACATCGATACACACATACCGATGGTCTACAGAAAGGTAAAGATTTCTTAAGTTCAGTAATCATTTAAATTTATACCTTATGACCTTAAAATAAGTTTCAAACTATAAAACCTAGAGCCGTATTCTGCCAGTATGTAGTAATTAATCCACAGGCCGGGTCCCGTCGCTCTCGGCTCTACATACCTCGCCGAAGTATTCTCAGTGTTGCTAAGAATTTGCAAATAAACTTCCATCCTCCGTATAAGCTGAACTTCGCGACGAAGTTTTGTTAATAACCTTTATAACTTGATACTGTATGGGTGTTTACAGTTGGCTGTAATGTAATTAATTAGAGCAGAAGGTATACGCTCGCACTAGAATTTGAGGCTAAACATCGCACAGTTTTTAAAGGTAAATATACCTAAGCTTTTTGTATTAATGGTAAAGAGTCTTAGGAGTCGTACTGTCTGTACGTCGTGTACTGTCTGAGGTTTGAATTTTCATTATATTATTTATATTTATTTGTTTTATTAAAAACGTGTTGCACCGACCCCAAGTAAAATGGGATAAGGGCAGGAGGATGATGATTTGTTTTATTAAATATTCAATTCTAAGATTTTATAGAATAGATAGTTAGTGGTATTTTTAGTTAAATCGATGGAGGAGGAGGAATTATACACACATATTAGGTTCTAAAGTCGTTAAGAACAACGACCTTGATATGGTTAATTAAGCAAAAATTCTGTCCAAACTGAAATTAATCTAAAAGTCAATCTCAGCTAAAAGACAAAGAAGGGAACTTAATTTCTTAGATAGTAAATTCTCACAATCAATCATCCGCATAATAAGATAGAATCTGAGGCAGACAAATTATCTTCGAAGTGTCAAAGTTAAATTAGTATAAGGTGAGTACAATTCCCGAATAGATCTTAGTCCAATCATTTGGTAGAAAATAAGGGGGTTACCTGGAAAGTTTTCCGGGAGTTTTGAAAATTTGGTATTTTATAGATTTGGATATGCTCTTTTCGAATTTTAACTTTGCCACCTCGTACGACCGCCGCTCGCGCCGCCATTTTGAAAAAATGGCGCCCAAAAACGGTTTTTTGGGAATATCTCCTTTCTGAGGCATTTTACGAAAAAAATAATTTCTACAAAATTAAACTAGAAAAAATTTCCTACACTTTATGCCTTATTCACTTTTTCATAAAATCAATAGTTTTGGATGTACGAGCACCGCAAAGTATTACTTATTCATCTGCCACCACCACGTGTTTTTTGTATATTTTTCTAAAATGTTCCATTACTGCCGCCGGTTTTCAAGTAAATTGTCACAAATAAAACAATTTTCCGTATAAGAAGCCATAGACCTAAGAACATAATCAACACTGTACGTCAATAAACGTACATTGATGATTCAGTCTAAACTAAATATTTCTGTTAATATAGCTTCTACCGACAAATTTTTCGTTGAAGTTTCGTTCATAGTCGAGAGAAAGGGCCCGATTCATAAGTGACATATTACCCTGACACCTACTTCCTCAAAACCGGCGGCAGTAATAGAACAGTTAAGAAAAATATATGAAACACTCGTTGTGGTGCAAATGAACAATACTTTGCGGCGCTCGTACGTCCAAAACTATTGATTTTATAAAAAAGTGAATAAGACGTAAAGTGTAGGAAATTTTTTCTAGTTTAATTTTGTAGAAAACATTGTTTTCGTAAAATGCGTCGGAAAGGAGATATTCCCAAAAAACCGTTTTTGGGCGCCATTTTTTCAAAATGGCGGCGCGAGCGGCGGTGGTACGAGGTGGCAAAGTTAAAATTCGAAAAGAGCATATCGAAATCTATAAAATACCCAATTTTCAAAACTCGCGGAAAACTTTCCAGGTAAAACTACCAAATGACTGGACTATCTGGCAAGTGACAAACTGAAGACTCATTAGGCGAGAACATTGACACGTACCGATACACTGACGGCGATGTTACATCACTTTTGATACTAGAGCGGTGCAACTCCGCCACGTATTGCTACTTCTCTAAATTCACCTTGAAGCCATTGTATCTGGTCAGTCAGGCCCGTAGAGCCGTGGTAGGGGGACAAACTTCGCTAATTACTGAAGTAGCGGCACTCCCGACCACAAATCCCGAACTTCACTTAAATGTTTTAAAAACTACGTTTGTGGTCGAGTTAATTGTTTGTTGTGAGTTTAAGAAGGTGCCTTTTTTAGCTTTTTTTCTCGTATTTAGTTTTTCATTGTTTATATTCCGTTGTTTAAATTTCTTCAAGATGCCTGAATACATTCATTACAAATGCATTTTTAGAGTCGAGACGAAATATGTATCAGTGGCAAACCAAAGTTCACTTTCTAAACATCAAATCGTCAGTAAATCATTCAGTCAATCAAATTTCGTTATTCATCATTAGTAAATAATTACTAGGTAGGTAGTTACAAGTTTTGATCTAACTCCACCCTATATTCATACATGTATCAGAATTTCGTAATTTACAAAATGCCCCAGCGAACTCGGTTCCATCGCGGCATGTCAGAGAGATCGTGAAACCTTCATCGCTAACGACCAACAGTTCGATAACTTTGTCACACAGAAATAGGAGTCATACGCTACCGATATACGCTAGTATGAGTTTACTAATCAAGAACTACTGAATGAACTGAAGTATCTAAAGTTCTACCATGAAGTACTGCGTGAGATGTGCGGACTGCCCAAATAAAGGTGAAGTGTTTTAATGGTTTGTTTGTATGTATATTTCAGACAACAAACGGGTCTTATTCGTGATGTTTTTCAATCTTTTTTTTGTCCCGACGTTTCGGTCGAAATGGACCGACCGTGGTCACACGTGGACTGGTCAGTCCAGGAATTTAAATCTTCCACAGAGCAGTAATTATGAGAGATAAAAAAAATCACTGATTTATAAATTATTAACTAATATTTATCCTTTTACGATACAGCCACTTTACTAAAACCGCGTAATGGACGCACTCAACTAACGTTCCCATTATATGGATCTACGTTTAATTGCAAGTGACGTAATAGGTAGGTAATGGTGCATTACTGGCCACAAAATATTAAACTGAATAAAACAATTTTAGACCATTATATTTAATGTCCGTGAATTCTGAAACTCATTTCACCGCGTAATGAGATAACGGATTAATTAACACCAGTATTTGTCAAACTACATCATAATATTAAATGTAGGGTATTTAATATTAAAATTACACTGCCACTTATATTTATGGTTTCATAATTACCAGCAGATAATAGCTCCTGAAATAGTTTTAAGAATTACCTCCAGCTCTCATTTCTTTTTTAATTTAAGTAAAGCAAATTATTTTATTACTTATGATTTGTATTTGCATTGCAATTATTAAAGCTTTTATAAAATGTACTTTGAAAATGGAATAGTATCAGCACGTTCTTTTTATTGCCATTTATCAAGACTGGACAGACGTAAGTAACTATATAATATTTTAGCATTTACCGCCTATTTCTAAACTATGATGTTTAATATCAATATCAAAACTATTATAATACGCACCAAAGATTGGATCATTATATTATAGTACATTCATGAACACTAATAAGGTACAGTCGACAGTAGAACTTACTGTGTTACGAACATTAGTTACTGATACAACTCATACGTTCCCTACTAAAGTTTTTAAGTAACAAGTGCGTGTAGCTATGTCACGTGCACACAACATTTGGTAATGTATTTACATTTTAATTTGTTTGACTTAAAAAAACCTTTTTGCTTTACAAAAAGTTCGTAATACATTAAAGGGGCGTTCTATCACATTTTGGAGTAAATTTTTGGTTGTGGAAGGGAAGAGTCGTGCAGACATGTAAGGTACCACAGTATTTCGATGCCATTAAGTTGAAACATGACTACGTTGTTTTTATAGCTATCGTCAATACCTTTGACAGTCTTGGATCAAAAGCACCTGAAAATCGCCAAAAATTAGCTAGGTATAAATGCCTTTATCAGACCTCAAGCAAAAGTGTCTAACATCCTCCATTTGCAAAATAAAGCATCTTTATGCTCATTTCCCAAATCACAAGTAAACTAATATTCGATAGCCTTATATTCCTAGTTTTAAGTTCCGAGTTCCGACATCAGATCGGTACAGAAGCGCCGAATGTTAGTTAGCGACCGAAATAGGACGAGCGCGGCGATAACAAGACCGCGCCGACATGACCGCCCTACATTCTGACATTGCTATTAGTTGCAGCATTATTTCGATCTAGAAATACGTTTATGTGTCCTATTTAGAACACTTTGACACATTAAAGTGAGTTTAAATAAATTTTGTATAACGTGGGTAGATGAAACAATAAAATATTTGGCGCCCAACGTGGGGCGTAAAAGAACGATGTTTTTCGGAAATAAACGTTGTTTTAATCTCTTGTACGGTAAACTGTCATTTAAACTTGTATAATATCTCTGTATTTTATTATTAAAACTGAAGTAATATCTATTTATAAACCACCCCCAAAACCCTCAAAGGTTAAAACAAAAGAAAATCCCACCAGCTTATAAAGTCCCTTACACCTAACCTAAACTCGTACCTTCAACCGCTACGAGCAACTTTACAAAGTTAATACAAAGGGCTCTAATAGCCACACACTTGAGGGTAGGTCCACACTGTGACGTCATCGCTTCCTGCGTGGGACAAGCCGCTATAACTTTGTTGTCGGACGTGCATCGACATTTCCGCGGTAAAAGCTCGCCTATACGCCTATACAAGGTTGTAGCTTTCAGTGATTTTCAGTTTTATACGGCTTATGGAGCGGATGTTTGGTCGGGTGATAGTTTGAACCGTTGGTTAAACGGAAAATTTTATGGTTTAAAAATTTAAGCCCAAAATATTCGGTATAAATATAAATGTATTTGTCATAATTAAGATTTTATATTTGATGTAAAAATATGTGTGTATTTTCTATTGCAATGTTACCGATGTTTTTTGCACGGAATGGCAAAATTATCGGATGGAGGAGAGAAGAAATATGTGTTTAAATCATGACTACGCGGAAAGTTTCTATTAATGTAATGAATACACAGTATCCATCGATGGCTTTTTCATTTCCTTCTAACAAGATAGATATCAATATTTCCCGTTTCACATGTTTTCCTTATTACAAAAAAAAACCTTTTTAAACGAAAATGCTCATTGAATCCCACAGAAATGTGATATGAACCGTTTATTTAACCGGTTGGCCACCACGGCATATAGCGTATTTGAAATATATGTATAATAAGAATGAATTCATTCTCCTTTTGCAGGATTTTAGGCGTTTTTTTCCTCTACCCGATATCTGAGTTAGAGCAATCACTCCCTTTCTTATCATAATTACATCTTAAATACAATTCGTTTTCTTTTCTCACTCTTTGTCGAGTTTCCTCATACTACTTACTTATAGTGCGTCTTATTCAGGATGTGAATCTACGCAGTGGCGTGACCATCTGTATAGGTTCAACAATAAAAAGTATGACAGGCCAACGCCCAGACAGTTGTTGTTGGATAGGGGAGATCTTTACCTAGCTGTGGTTTATATCACACCTGCTAAAACATCGAATCTTAAAATCTAAATATTTAATCATTTACTTTTTTCTGTCACTTTCAAGTGACTTCTATTTTTACTTTCAAGTGACAGTTTAACTTTATAAAAAGAGAAAAAGTTCTCCATTTCGAACCGCGGTTTGCGTCCAATGCGAGCCACCATTCAAAGCAGTAATTAATTACACGTGCAATATCTTCCTCGAGAGATCCAGCGATTCATCATGATTTAGACGTCTGCGAAGATTAATCATATCCTTAATTTAGACGGAACTTGATTCGAAAACATTCAATCTTAGTTATAATGTTGAACTTAAAGTTAGTTATTTGCATTCATCTCCATCTCAAGTTAGCTAATAAGGTCCCTAGGCAAATATTATCCTCTAAGCTCTTATGAACTCTTATGTTTTGAACTGACAAATCAAAATCACGCCACTTGGCGAAAACGAATGTCATTCTCATACATTTAAAGTGTACGATATTCGTGACTTCGCTGATAGGGATGTATCATTGTTTAGGCGTAAAGATATGCTAAAGTAGCATATAAAAAAGTTTAAAATGTATCCGCCAAGGTAAATAGTCGAGATATTAATATAGAAACCGTACCGTCAAATCATTACAATTCTGCATGGGGAAGCAAAATGCTCTCAAATATTTATCTTGGGTCCAACTGTGATCAGTTGAGTCAGCAGTCTCTGGGATCAGGACGTTATTTCAACTGCCACTTCAATCTGGTTGTTTTAAGGGATCTGTCGTTTTCAGGTAAAACGCAGTATTCAGCTGTAATTTAGCTATAGTTACATAAAAATGTGTACTGTAACTGAGAGTAGGAAACATTGAATATAAGGTACAGTAAAAAAATTGTTGCAGAAAAATGTACTCGTTTCTTGTACATTCATATTATTTTGGGAAAATAGCGGTAAAGCCAGAATACAGCTTTCATTTGTATTTTAGTCGGAAAGATATGAAAGGCATTGTAAAAACACTACGTATTAAAGCCGGCTTTAGCTCTTACCTAGAAATTCACAGAGTAAGCGCATTCCATATTTACAATATAAGTCAAAAAATGTACCTAAAATTTTTTTTGCGAGTGCTTTTTTCAGGAAGTACATTACATAGTCCGTACATTGCATGTTATGCAATAAAATCAGAAAAATACTAGGTAAGTACATAATGCTGTCTTCTTAACAATACGATAAGTGATGTAAATTGATGAATACTGCTGGCAAAAAGTATCTATATTGTATTAGATTATACTAGAAAGTGCATACAATAAAGAAAGTTTGAGTGTTCTATATCATTAAACACATAAACCTTTTACACACGAGCCAACGCAGGATAACCAACCCGTCAATTTTAGTCGGGAATCGAACCCACGACCTCCAGTATGGCAGTCAGGGTCACTAACCACTAGACCAACAACCCATCAAAAACGTGAAAGCCAAAGCCATCGGGATTCAGATACGTGTACGAACAGCCTTATAGTTTGACAGCACAGTGAATGATTGATCGTGGGACCCATTAGATCTCGCGACCCTTAATACTAAGTAAAGCGTTGCTAATCGTGCGGTTATAACAATGTACTAATTATCTTGCTTCCGAGCCACGTGTTATGTCTGTATATTAATTAATTGAACGTCGATCGTATTCATGACAGCCGCTGTCTAGTATAATGCTTGCAATATAATTGTTACGGAAACTAGACAATCTATTGTGTGAACAGCCTGTATAGTTCATCTTGATGGGTATCAGATTATAATTGAAGATCTATATTTAAATTAACTGTTTGTTTGAGAGGTATTTAGTTTAATATGACATTTAGTCTGAAATTGGGAGAACTAGGTAAATATGTATTTTCTAATATCATTGGCTCGTGCTTGGAACGTTTTTTTAAATAAATAAGTGGTGTAAATCACTTTTTTGGACTAGGTACAAAATTCTGTTCGATTTCGTAACCTACTTTCAGCGTATACGGCTTGTCATATACAGGCACACAATAAAGAAATTCCCAGAATTCATGAACAACGGGAACGAAAATAAAAGCCTGGATTCGGACGAAAATCCTGGAAAAAGCTCCCTTTATATTCCTCCATGTGCAGTCTGTGTATCACGGTATCAGTAATGCATCTCCATACACCTAGATTTGAAACCAATACCAGGAAATTGAAATATATTTACCCTTACGGGGAACTGAATAATGTAATTCTGTATGGATATGAAGCATTGTTCTGCGTGTTGGTTGAAATCCCACGCCGAGGATAATGTTGTGTACTGGCCTTAATATAATGAAGTTACAATCAAACAAAAGACGGCTAATGAGTGTTGCGTTTCAGCGTCAATTGAAATACATGGGTAAAATATCTGATTGTGATTTTGTAAATGTACAAGTTTTTTTTCATGAACTTACATATTCGATAGAGTTTTATGCTGGTTTTTTCTCCATAGAAATCCGATTGTGAGAATAACAACTAGTTAAAAATGTGATGTTTCAAAAGTGCCAGAAAACGGCCGACTTGAAATATATTGTTTTCGTTTGTACTCATAGTTTCGGTCAATGGAATGCTCGTTGAAGCCAAAACTCAGAAATAAAGAAAAAAACTATTTCTTCGAAAGGGTTTCCTAAAAGATTAATCTTTCCTACCTAGTTACTTACCTTAAATACACTTAAACCTTAATATCCGCAAGAGCTGTCACCCGGTAATTTATAGCAAAGGAAATTATACACAGCACTCTGTGACATATTCCGTAGTGGCAAACTTAGATAAATTGGTTTCTTGCTGGAGCCCTCAAGGAAAACGAACGGCCTGTTACAGAAAGAAAAATATATACAGAGAGCTGTGAGCGTAGGTGTTACTAGTGGAGGTAGATTGTTGGTTTACAGCAATGTATTTTAGACTTTTCTTGATATAATTTTAAAACAATAGTTAAGCTGAGATGATATATTTTTGAATGTGAGAAGGGAAAAAGAGTCTGGAGGTTTTAATCGACAAAAGGAACAGAACGATACCTTTGGAAACATTTTCCCGGGGAAAAAAGGTTGTTGATGATTTGATCGCTAAGTAATTAAGTAATAATTGATTTTATTTTTTAATTTATTTGACCATCGATACACCTTACAGACCTTTCAGTAGGACAATTGCCTTATTTCCTTTCCTCCGCTCCGTACGTTCTGCTCTCATACGAAAAATAAAACGTTATTGCAATTTCCACCATCTTGTTTAGGTAATATGAGTTCTTTTACATTGTCTCCTTTTACAGCTCTGCATATACATCAGTGTCTCTTCCTCACAAAATAATAAAGTACCTCATAATTATATGATATTGTTTTATCCTCGAGACCCGCCCGAGGCACACGCGTCAACATTTTCTTAAATTACAAAGAGAAATTAGCGTGTGGTTATATTAGAAATATTTTTGTACTTGTTTTCTTTGTACATATTTTTAGGAAAACGTATTTGTGAAATTATAACGGGACTGTGTGCTGAAGGTTCCGTTTATCATAGAAGACTAAAAGATAAGATATAACAACTTTAGGGTTTCTGACCCAAGGATCGTAGACCACAATTTGGGACTAATTTCAACTTTATACCTCTACGAGTTTCTGAGAAAAAGGGTCTTTTTGGGATAGAGTAAGGAGTTTACTCAATAGTAAGATTTTTTGATGCTCCTATTTTGTATTTAAGCTCTCATCTAAGATTATTGTCTATTTCAACATATAAAATCCACTTTTGATCCTCGGAAACGACAATTTTGAATTGTTTCCCATAAAAAGACGTTTAATCCTAACTTTTTTTCCGTAATGACATAATACGTACGAGGGTCGCTTACGGGGCATTACATTCATGTTTCCAACAAAGCTTTTATATATAAACAGTCGGAGAGCGCAATCATTCCGAGATTAGTTTCCGACGACAATGGCCACGATAATGGTGTCTTCAGGAGTCTGTCTCCTCGACTATACGCGGCATTTTTTTCTCCAGTATCTCCGAGTTATTATGACTTTCCTTAAGAAGGTTTAGCAAACATTTTATTGCAGGGATTGGCTTGAATGGAGCAAAGTTTTGGTTGAATACGTTACTTACCTATACAAAGATGTAATGAAAAAAAGTATTTATGTAGGTTTGTCTTTTGCTTATTACCGTTTATAGTCTCGTTTTTTTATCATTATTTATTAACATTATCATTTTAAATTTACTTCAAATCAAATTCAATAGGTTTTTATTTCAAGTAGTCTTTCTCAGGCACGTTCGAAATGTTAGACCAGAACAATAGGGAATATTCATGTTTTTCTTTTTTGTCTTAAATTAATAGTTTACTATTTTATAACGTAGAAAAAAATATTAATGGGCTTCAAAATACTCTAGATATTTTTAAAAATGAAATTTAAAATTAAAAAAAAAAATAAGCAGTTCAAACGCCGCCATTTTACGCGCGCTTTGCGTGACGTCACATGACACGTCCAGTGGGTGTTTTCCTTAGTGTTTACTGTGGACTTCTCAGTTACTTCGTAATATTTACAGTTTTAATAACTTTAAAACCATGGAAGAAGTCAAAAAAACTTGTAAAACAGTATGAGTTTCGACGCTGATGAATACTATATCGTGTCAGATGACGTCACATTTCGTTCGACTAATGGTGGCACGTTTTTGACGTTTGAATTTCGCTCCCTTATTTTGCACTTTTTGAATATTATTTTAGGGGTTTAAATAATAAGTAAATAAAAAAAATCCTTTTCATTATAATATTACGATAATAAGTATTCGAGAAAAAAATATTTTAGGCCATTTCAAATTTTATGCATATTCCCCATTACAGACTATAGTTGCTCGGATCCAAATTGTGATTACTATTGAGAGGAACCGGCCAGAAACTCCATAGATTCCTTACAATAGGACTTAGCAAACATTTTTAACCTGTTAGCGGGTAACATAACCCGAATATCCTTATGCACATCATCCAATATCATCATACACCGTGACTTTTAGGTCGTTCTAAAAAAGCAGCCCAGTTTATGTATCCGTCATAAAATACCTCTAGGCGCGAATATAATTTTTTTATCATTAATTAAAATAATATGCATGAAAAAAATAAATAATACATTGGAAATATGAAACATCCTGTTAAAAATGTTTACGTATCAAACTGTTGAAGATACATGCTACATACTTACTGCGAACATTATGATTGCAATAGTAAGACAGCTGTTTTACGCTAAGGTGAATGACCTGTGATGAGACGCCGCCGCGCCGCCCGCGCGGCCCCTTTGGCACAAGGTTCGGACCGCGCTCACTACAGAGTGTTCGTAAAACTGCCTTGTGTCATAATAATGAATAATATTTTTATTCATTCAAATCTTAAAAAAAACATTTTTTTATTATAAACGTTTACTAGTCATTGGATACATGAACTGGGCTGCTTTTTTAAAACGACCTAAAAGTCACGGTGTATATCCTCATGCAACATCACAGTACACAGCTACGCACATAAACCAAACTCGTCTCGTTGGAAACTCGTAAGTACGTTAAACAAAAGTGCCGGTACTAGTGCGGAAAGTTT
Source organism: Chrysodeixis includens (assembly GCA_941860345.1). Taxonomy (NCBI): domain Eukaryota; kingdom Metazoa; phylum Arthropoda; class Insecta; order Lepidoptera; family Noctuidae; genus Chrysodeixis; species Chrysodeixis includens. The sequence continues at coordinate 11,270,605 of OW796102.1, forward strand.
AATAGTTGGTGCATAAACGTGACAGCGTGGAGCGCGCGCTAAGCCTGCGCCGCCGGCCGGCTTACAGGCGCTCATACCCTCATAGGATTCCCGGGCCATACACACGTTATACGGGAATTGATCGAGCTCACACATGTATAGAGGGGGTTAGTAATAACTCTTTGGAACCGGTATGATAGTTTTAAACAGAACAGAATTTACGTTAAAATAATTTTTGACGATAGAATCACGACGAAACATTTGGATTGCGACGAGTTACTCTTGATACTATGGATTAATTGTTTTTTTTTTTACTTTTTTTTTAAATGTAGAAAGTAACTTTTTGCGATACTTCGTTGTTACTTGCAATACTTTTATGTTAGTAATTAGTAAAATGCTTTTGACTTATAACATTTTACGTTTTTATGTTTAAGAAAGACTTTCCACCGCATTCATTCGAAACTTATTTTCACTTCTACACATAAACTAATACGCCAGATTTAGTAACGTCCTGAGAAAAGCCAGCTGTTACAACCTCACAGTATTTAGAACCTGAATATTTCATGTATCGTTGCGTTAGACCTGTAATTTATCGTCCCACTTGCTTACGTGGGCACGTTTATTCGATAAACCCTACTCGCTAAAAATAAAACCGAAGTAATTATTTAGCAATACTGATTGATTTTTCAATAAATTGTGTGGCTTCAGTGTCTATCCTGTGTGCTACCGTGTCTCTTCCACAAGGACATCACTCCTTGATAGTTTATAATAAACTCATTGCTCTATAACTCCTCATAAACTAGAAAGGTATCGTTAATTACCTAGCCTACTACTTACTTAACTAGTGGTTACTAGAACATCGTGAATTCCATCAGTAATGAGCAGAATCTATATAAGTCGACGTAGTATACGGTATCGATTCCAAAAAGAAAGTAAATCAAAAAGTTTTTATTTCAAATAGGCCTACTCAAGCAATTTTAAAACGTTACTGGCTGTAGTTGTATGTCATTCTCATCACAAAGAATCGGCAACAAACTCCATAAAAAAAAAAACTCTTTTAAAAATAGAATATTGAAACTGAAAGACGCAAGCTATCTTAGAGAAAGGCTAGACAATAGGGGAGGTAGATATAAAATGATAAATTCATTCTATTGCTTACCTCAAAAGAGGTACATTATGGTAATAGTAACCCTAGCCATTAATATGAAGCTTGGTATAAACTGTATGCATCAATCTACATCAATCATACATATTTGTTGATATTGTCGGCATACATTTATTAGTAGTAACAAAATACCGTTTATATTTTCAATGCGTTTACGTATTCACAAAAAATAGAACCCGTATTATTACATAACAATATTTTTTTGCGTAAAAGTAACGCAATTATTGTCATTAATAGTGTCTTAGTTTAAAATATTAATTAACTAATTAAAGAAAAATTATAAATGGAACTATTCACACAAATGTAAAATTTACCAAAAAATCCGAAATCAGTAACCGCAGCCTTCGGAGACCTAGCTTACTTGTCCTACCAAAAACACGTACAAATTACGCCAAAAAAGACATTACATACGAAGGAGCAAAATTTTACAACAGTTTACCGTCCCACATAAAAAATGTAAGCTCTTTCAGCGGTTTTAAATCTCAACTAAGTAAATATATAATTGAAACAAGTCACTATCCTACTGGTTGAGAATAAAACCGTTGAACGTGTAAAATGGCATAATATCTATTAATTGTTAATTCTATTCTTTATAAGCATGTATCATTAGTTTTATTGCAACATACTGAAATTCTTGATTGTATCGGTGACCTTATTTAGTTTATTACTTTATGTTATCTTATATTCTCATGTAAGTGGCTTCCTTTGTCTTTTTGAGAATAAACTATTTAAACCAAATATTGCCCACGAATTCGAAGTCACCCTGTATATGCGTTGGGGATCGAACCTACACCTCGCAAGTACAGCAATCATTATTGATTTTTGAAATATCGCGAAATCATTCATCTTATATGCTTATGACGAATAAATTAATTGTAATTTATTTAACACAGTTTCGGTTACAAGAACTCCAATGAAAATCTGAAAATAAAGGTTCTTCGTTTATTTAAAAGTAGCTGTAAAACAAGCAAACGAAACGGCTGACCTTTTACACAACGCCTACAGCCACCTCAAACTAAAAGTAGTTTAACTTTAGACCACAAAAATATCACGTGAACCTTGGAGAGAGGAAACTAAACCAAGCCAATTTCGTACATTTTAAGATCTCTTTATTTGATTTCCCGTTTTCTGTCTTGAGATGTTTAAGGGCAAAACTTTTTGGTAAGTTTACGTCGGTAAATATGTAACTACTTTCAAGTTCTTCAAATAGATGACGTCCCATAAACAATATGAAGTCATTTATAAAAACTAGTTTAAGTACATAATATATGTATAAGTCGTAACTTGCAGGTTATAAAATATGTTAATTATCAAAGGAAACGTTTTTTTTAACTTTTTCAATGATTTTTGGATTTACTTTTCAGGTGATGTTAAGTTATGAATATGTAAGTGTTAATTTGAAACTTTTGACGAGACGCCAGAATACCTACGAAGGTCTTTACCCGATTATTGGGTCTGGATTGATGTCAAGTAACCAAGGCTATTCATATTTTTTCTTCTTTTTGGATAAGTTATACTGGCATTTTAACTGCTTGTCAATGAGACCTTGCAGAAACATGATATTTATTTAGGTTATTATATTAGTAACAAATGTTATTATGTGAGTCATACATTTACTTTTGAGAAAATCAAAGAAACAATTTTCTGAACTTGATGAAAAATTGCTCTAAAATGAAAAAATATGTTAGTGTGTTACTAAATAGACTTCAATCAATCAATTAATCAATAAGCCTTTATCCTAAACTTAAATTGTTGTGGAAGATATGTTTCCCCTGTTTAGAGAATATATCTAAGTTCAATGTGCCTTTTGGCAAAGTACTAAATAGACTTAGCTATTACCAAAATACCAAATAAAACATCACACTTAACTCTACTTTTGTCCTATCTTTTATTTCTAGGCTTAATAAAAGAGTATGTTAAACATCCCGCTAAATACGGAGATAGTAAACAATTTGGTGTATCAGTGTGAGGCGGCAACATGGCCGCCGGAAGCCCGGCCATCTTGATTGTACTGCCGGATATTGAAGATCGGCGCTCGCCTGTAATTGCCGGCTCCAGCATCCTCTTGTTTATCAACCCTGTATTACATGCTATACCAATTTCTATCGCGATCTAGATGAAAGATATTGGCTTTTATTTTAGTTTCAGTTTTTAAAGTTACATTAAATATAGTGCTCCATGCTTGGTATTTTGCGAGTTTTGCATTGTGTTTTTGCTACTAGGAAAAGTTATTAACACTTCCACGTGCTTCAATTGTGTGCTAAGGCGATTTGATTTTTTGGTTACTTGGATTCTCGTACGCATATTGTTTGAAATCACTGCAAAAAAACAGTACTTTTAAATAGAACCCATTTTTCAACACATTGAATATTCATACGCCCAACCGTTTTAACAAAAAAAAAAAGAAAGATGGAGAAAGCTGCACTGACAAGCGCTAAGCTCCTAAATTAATGGTGGCAAAGACAAAAATTCTCACACTCAATTCTTACACTTATTATATTACATCATAACAACCAAACCACCTCTAAAATCAAAATCATAAGGTTTTCATTTCGAGTAGGCCTTTTCAGGCACTTTCAAAACGTTACTGACTCTAGTTGCGCGGTTCCAAAATGTCATTCTTATGGAGAAGAACCGGCAAGAAACTACATAAGTATAATACATAATAATAATAACTACATTTAAAAATAGAAAAATACAATTTATACATTACAATAATTATGCAACAACAACGTAAATTAGCAAAATGTAGAAATTGCTAAATGGGGGGATAAAATAGAAAATAATTAAAAAAGAAAGGAACCCGACGTTGTATCTGTACTGTATCAGTATTCCTCACCACTCTATAACTAATTAAATGAATTACATCCAGTAGTAAACATCGGCTCCTAGCGCCGAGACATTCATCCGCCGCTGACTGCGAGTTAACGGTAATTCGATTCGTCTCAAGTAACCGAGTCAACTCATTTGGTGCTTCTCTCGTAGGATGAAACTTTACGTTTTTATATATAAAATTCCCGTGTTACAATGTTAGTTACCGTACTCCTCCGAAACGACTGGACCGTTTCTCTTGAAATTTTGTAAGCATATTGAGTAGGTCTGAGAATCTGCCAACATCTATTTTTTATCCAAGAATTCTTTTTTTTTAACTTTTGGAGGAGTATTACTAACGCGTACGAAGTCGCAGGCAATACTTAGTTATTTATTGTTGGAATTAGGAAAGTTAGGCAGAGTAAGAAGTCATGGCTGAGGAGTTTTCAGAAATGGTATGAAAAAGTAAGTAGTTATTGCAAAAAAAAATACTCCGCAAGAGATAGTCCTTGTTATGTTACCTGATTGTTAACATTCTCAAATCCGAGAGGCACAACAAAAAATAGTATTTGTATACAAACAGACGTCAAACAAAATTGGTTTACAAAACGAACTGCTTAGCGAGTCCAAACGACTTATACCATCATATGTATCTGCATATAAGTACGTGAATATAATTGATGATCAAGTTTCATTGTTAACATCAAACGTGATTTAAATGTTAGTGCAAATAACCGCGTTACAGGCATTTACCTCACAAAATAGAATATTACAATTATATTCAATGTAGCGTTAACCTATGTCCTTAATATTTTAAAGAAGACTCGAAATAGGGGCACGTAACAGAATAGCCTATCAGCTATAACTCGTATGCGTACAAATGCGTAGATACGGTAATGACACACGTATCTGCACTTTATCCTCCGAGACAAGAATTTGGTGAAAGAATCCTATGAAAGAGGCATCTCGTATTACAGAACTACTGAAGAACAAAGAATATAAAAGATCATTCAAACAGCCTGAATATAGTAACAATAAAAGAAACGTTCATAAAGCTTTCACGGAGTTAGTGATCTATCGCTTTAACCTCGAACCAAAATTAGTTATCCCTGGAAAAGTTTATTTAAGTTCCAAATTAAGAGGAAAAATTCTGGCAGGTGTCTATTGGAACCGAAGAAAAGATAAAACACTAAGGCCTCGTGTAATAGTTTAATCTTTATCTCGAATCGTCGAAGCGGGATAATTTAGGGTCGGGAGTAAAGATCGGGAGGCCACGCCCCTCGATTATTCTAACAAAAGGAACTCTCCCCACATTTTAGGAAAGTTTAATTTCAAACTTCTTTTGTTTTATTTTTGCAATGCTGAGCAGGACCTCGGAAAGATAAGAATGGCCCGATTTAATATCAATTTCGTTACTCAACGTTTGGCTTTTGACTTTATTAAGTGGTATGAAAAGAATTCGTTGGGGTGAAAGTATGAATTGATGAAACAGTATTGAATTCCATAATAACCGGTAAGTTCAAAAGAAATTAAACTTAGTTTTAGTAACAATCACTTTTCAATATTTTGTTCAAATGTTTTTGTAACCGTCTTTATTTACGTTGTACTATTGCCCAATATAATTTAATTAGTTGTTTTTCAAGAAAACCCCCCAAATAAATGCACGTAGACATAAAATATCCACATTAACAACAATCAACAATCCTAAAAAGTATAAACTCAGAATTAAAAAGCTACGCTCTCCAAACCCCATTGATATGCGTGCCTTCGAATGTACACATGTACATAGCTACATATGTGAACATACATACCTATCTGTAGGTATGTAAGGCTTGAAACGGAACATATGAAAAGATGCGGATGAAAGGGAAATCCGCGACAGATACTTGGTATGCGAATATTAAATAGCAAGACTTTTAAAGATCAAAATTGTATTTCAAATAAGATGAATAAATAGCATGTTTGAATGCAACTCATTTCATCTCGATTCAAAGTTCAATAAACAACTTCAAATAATGAGTTTGACTTTTGTTGACAAGTCTGAACTTTATCGACTAAGTACTTATTTGTAACGTAAACGTTACTATTAGCACATTAGTTCAACGATATTGATTTTCACCGTTCGCCATACAGATTATGAAGCTTCGATACGAATTTGTTCGTGCTAGGGGGATTTGACATTAATTGGTGTCAAATTTACATGTCCTGATATTTGATAATGTATTTTTACTACCTAATTTTTAATGGATGACTTTACCATTTTATAATAGGGGTATCAAAAATAACTAGGAAATTATATAATAGCGTCTAAAAATAAGAGCAACAGTTCATGGTGCTTAGTAGATTCCTGATTGAACATACAATCTAGTCAATCGAATCTACTACCAATAAACAGTACCTGATGTTCGAATCCCAAACCATATAAATAACATAAAAACCCAACGTCAATCTAAAGGATTACACGTTTAATTGATATCACCAAAGACTGAGTCACGATTCCGCAGGAAATAAAGAACAATTAAATCGGACTCACGGTGTCACAGTAATGAATTCAATTAAGACGATCGATTCAGACGATCGACTGAACGTCGCAAATTCAATGTTTGCTCTCAACTCCATTCTCCGAATAATGAAACGTCAATAAGTTTTAATCCCCCTTTAAGTATCACGGCGTCTTTACTACTTCAAGGAGTATAGTAACTATATATAAACATTTAAGTAAGTCTTAAAGTTAATCTGCGTTCCAGTATACGGGGTATATCTGGTTACTTTTACTGTATGAATATTCAAGCGCGGGACAAAGTGGCGTATTTTCTCAAAATTCGCGAGTGAATAATGATGGTGTGAAAAGTGCCGCCATTTTGTAATGCGAGGTGCGAATTAAGATGGCGGGCTCTCATTAGCGCGGCCGTTGCACTAATTGCAACTCTACTCAACACAACTTGGGAGCACACGTTTTTTTTTTAACCTCTTTCACACTGTATCACATTTGTTACTTTAAATATTTATAAATGATACTAAATTACTTACAAAATATTATTTGTCCCTTCATATTTATTCCGTCAAATCACAAACCAACTATTTCTTACTAGCTGTAAGTATAAGTGATAAGAAACAATAATAACAGTTCGATATTGAGGCTCGAAATATCTTTGATATATTATTTAACAGCGCTTACTGTAAGCTCCAAATCACACAAATAGCACTAATGCTGTAGCGAGAGAGAGACGCCATTACGTCCAATGTTATGCTGTCTCGCGTCCACGATAACGACAGTTTTATTTTAAGAATCCGTATTACAAGTGAAGGCTATATTGTCTTGCCTAGCGGCATGACGACGTGAACGAACAACACGGTGGCAATCACCGTCCATTATTCATTACGTTAATCGTTCCCAATCGGTATTCCAAGTCCGAGGCATATTGACATTGTTAGTCGACAGTACTTATGAATACATTATACATACAAATTACTCCCACTGATTTATTCTCGAGCTTACCTGAAAAAGAAAAATTGGATTTAATATTGCTGTAATTTTTTTTGGGATGATGTTTTCGAGTAAGTTGATATGGAAATTGAAGGAGATGAAAACAATTTGATCTGATACTTAAATGATACACCTGCTTCGCAAAGATAAGTCTTATGATATTTTTTATGGAATCTTATCCATAAGAATGACAAATTTTAACCGAAATCAGAGTTCATTGTAGGTAGAGCAGTGTCAAAAGTGCCTAAAATAGACCTATTAGAAATAAAAAAGTACACTTCATTCAGATATGGGTATTATTTGGTGCGTGATGAATTGCAACGCATTGCCACGCACCGACCAAACGCACGAAATTTTGCATGGCGGTTCAGGTTTAGTCAATAAGAATCTGACACTACCCATTTCTTTCCCCGAGGCGGTGTGTGTGTCCATTTCCATTATACCAAAAAAAAATTAGATCATTATTATCTGCCTGTCGCAGTCCACTGTTGGACATAGGCATCTACAAGTGCACGCCACTGAGATCGGTTTCCAGCCACTCGCATCCAGCTCCTACCAGCCGTCTTGCACAAATCATCACTCCACTGTGACTGAGGACGTCCTACACTACGTTTACTAAAAAAGCTTGCCTTTTATCTACTTACTATATTTTATTCAAGTTCAGTCGAATTCAGTGTCAAAAATTATTACCGCGACCCTGGCACTCAAAGGGCTCTAGGAGGAAAATAGTGGGTTTTTTTAAATTTCCCACAAAAAAAGAAAATGTGTCAAAAATTGTGCCAACAGACCTATTTCTGCCACTCAATTATATACCAAATAATTTATTCGTTAAGGTCGAAGTTTATCTGGCAGTATTGGCAGAGCGATACAACTGTAATTAAAGCTGAAGGCTGACGGGCAGAGAACACCTAAAGGCATTAAGTCCACCGATATAATATTAATAAACTTGAATAATTAACTTATCAATAGCATGGAAGCGGCTCCAATGATTCCCACTAGAGTTGGCTTAGTATCTACTGCCTTGGAGAAGAGATGCTTTTAGAAATAGATTTTATAAGTGCTAATGGAGTTATAAAACTAAAAATGTATTATTTTTCTAATACATACGAGTTTTTTCTACATCAAGTTAAAAAACTTTAAATTTTGATCTTGTTTAAATCGAATAAAAAGAAATAAAGTGAAGCAATGATCAATTAAATTACCGGAAGATCATTCACAAAATAAAAATGATCGTGAAGTTCGAATATTCCCGTGAATGAATTGATGCGATCCTTAAAAATGTATCTCCTGAATGAAATGTTGGCTCTCGTGACTGGTACCCACCTACCGTGGCACGGATTTACTATTTATTACTTCACTTGCAATTCCCGCCTCATTGAACACGAATAAGGAACTTTCTTTTATTGTGAGCACTAGAACCTCCTTTATTCTCAAAAGTATTTGGGGATAGAAATGTCGGAATTGGCGCGAATAAGTTATTGGAGTGAACCTATTATATTATCATTCATTCATCTTTAGTAGGGCGGAATATAATAAAATATTTTTTATGACATTTTTATGTTAAGAATGGCCCTTTGAATGATTTATTCGTCTAAGTGGGAGAAGGAATAATGCTTAAGTTAAGTCACTGCATAGTTGTTAGCTGGCAAAGTTGTTCACAGCACTTGATGTTTAGAAGTTTGGCGCGAGTTTTATAGAAATGTTACACTTTTCAGGAGCGCCGTTAAGTTCCCAACAATGCTTGTGATAAAATATAAAGGTGTAAAGGAAACTCTAAACGAAGCGACGCTTGGAACTTAGTTAGTAAACTTAGAGCAGGGATCAATTTAAGCTTTTAATTTGCAAGGCTTAAAATTACTTGACGTTGTTTTGCTAATTAAGGCCCGTTTTATGGATAAAGACCCAAATATATCACTAAACCAGGTTATTTGATATAGGGGATCAAGTTTGTCATTTGTATAGAACACGAGTTTATTAAATATTATATCCAACTTATAATAATTTTACTACAAACATTTGTACCACAAATCTCATAATTTAATATTACTTATAAAATTAACAATAAAAGGGAATAACAAATAAACAATAAGTTTTATTTTGTTCAATTTTACTGACATAAAGATGAAATTATTCTAAGCTCATACTGAGTTTCATCATGAAACCAAGATTTAACCTGAACTAAGATCCACTGGATTTCACCTTCATTAATGCGATTGCAGCTATAAAGCTCATGTAAACTCCAGCTTGTAAAATAGTAGGGCTGTGCGAGTAATCGAGTCGCAGCGAGTCCCAAGTGGCGGCGAGTGGCGTGCGTCGAGTGAACGGTAATCACTCGCCAATTCGAGAGACCCTAGTCATGTATCGAGTGCCATTCCGATTTTCTACAATCGAAGTTGTAATCGATATGAGGGGAATAATTGAACTATTATAAAGTAGTGGAGATGTGTAGGTTAAAAAGGAAGGTTGGCAAACCAATCATCTGATTTCATTTTGAGGATCTAGTTTCGATAATTTTATATTTCTTTGCTCCCGACGTTTTGGCCGAGTTGCCCCGACCGTGGTCATGAGTGGACTGTCGGTGCAAGTCGGCCAAAACGTCGGGAGAAAAGAAATGTAAAATTCGCTAATAAGACCCGTTTGTTGTGTAAAATATGTGTACAAGTCGCGAAAGTTTAAAAAACATTTATAGTTTCGATAACTCTTCCAGTTCTGAAAACAAAATTAATTTCTATTTGACAATTTTCTTATCATTCTCTCTTCATATATTCATGAATCAGTATTAAATACCCACAGCACGATACTGTAATATAGTCATAAAATAAATATGCAATGTGAATCCGATTACCAAGTTCCTACTCCAGAAATGAAATATTCAGGTCACACCTACACACACACACTCAACAGAACACCTTCTATACTCCGCTGCCACTTCCTTTTCAAAACCAAAAGGAAGTCGTCTCGAAGAAATCGCGGTTAATATACAAAGTAGGTTGTATAGCTTGACCTATAAACATTCTCTCGTATAATCGTATGAGCTTGGAACAAAAGACGAGCAACAATAGGCGACCTTGGGTCAGCGCGGGTCAAGCGCTGCTGAGCGACGCTCGGAGGCAGCGCTCGTATGCCGAACTATCCCACTTCATTATGAATGGAACTCGTTTATGGACGTATTGAAACAATTGTACTCGTAGTTGAACATCGGAGAATAATCGCTGAGAACGAGTCATTGTATTTGTGTTACCAAGTAAGACTTTTTTTTTGCATTCATGAAATGTATCTATTGCTGTTACGATAATTGTCGATAATAGTTTTGTTAAGAGACATGAGTTTTTGATTTTGAGTTTAGAATATAATACTCTTTATTGTAGACTGTAGTTACAGCTGTGAAGAAATAAATCAAATACAGTTAGTTTATTTCTTTTCGTGTACTTTAAAACTAATATATCGGTACTTAACGATTTCTAAAATGTTTTAGGCCATTTCTGCAATCTGCAGTTCATCGAACAATAACACCAAAGAGCTCAGCAATGAGATAGATAGTAATATCTAACCAAGACGCCAGTGTCTTGAATCACTATGTAATATGCGTATGCAAATCCTATCGAATTGGATTATTCCAAATCTGCATACAAAATATGGTACGACGATGGTTATATGTACTGCGTAATAATAAACGCTGTAGTAAATGCCTATCGAGCTTAACTTCTTGAATAGATTAATAGTAAACGGGTTTTCGACACAACAAACGAATTACTATACAATAACAAAATATTGAAAATATAAAGTTATTCTTTTCTTTTCAGTTTTGGTTCAAGAAGATTGTCGTGAATATGCATCGCAAAGATTAACATGCCAAGTTAGATAAAACGTCGTGGAATAGGAATAGTTACAACAAATGCTTGACACGGAGATAACTCTTTCTTATTTGCCCATTCTCATTTTGTTCGAGGAATACATATTTTTTCTTCCTCTATTTATATTGCTGTTGGAAAAGAGAACTTAACTGTTTAAAAACGAAGAGAATTGTCATGACATTTTTGACAGACAATATTAAAACACACGTGTATAATATTCAAATTTAAACAAATGAATGTCGACAGCTAAATCAATAGCTTGACACTATAATTATCGTCCACAAATTGGTTCTAAAATGTATTATTTGTAGGTCTTCGAAAACTGGTTATTACTGGCTCTTAAAGAATGTAAGGTTACAATTTCAAGAACCTATTTGTTCAATTGGAATTAGTACGAAAATTACTAATTGTCAAAAAAGGTCTTGTTTTTAAAACGACGTCTAAAATCTCACGTATACAATTTATGCTCAATAACTTACAATAAATATCATGTTCCAAGTGTAACCGAAAACAAAAAGCCTCTTCTTTCAGTCCCACGTCACGTACATTCATAAGTCAGTAAAACGATAGCAGACCTTTACGAAACAATATCCATAACATTTTGGTCTCTGGTCTCAGCTAAAAAATCAAAAAGTGGGTCAGTGAAAAAATATCGCGGCCGCAGCATCTTGAGCCGAACCGAAGTGATATCGAAGATGGCACATTGTACCGATACCCTCGTTTTGTTTAGCACTTGACTTAGGAGAGCCCTCTATCGACTGTCAAAGGAAAGACCCTCACTCTATGGCGGAGAAATTAGGAATTAACTGAGTGGAAGCTAGTCACATTACGTACATTGTTTTACTCTTGTGTTAATGTCGGGAAAGGTCGAATAAGATTTTAGTTTGGGACTTGTTTTAGTTTTGTTTTTGACCTTTGGAGGGCGGAAAAATACTAATTTACTCAATTTTTTTTTCAAAAGATAGACATAAATGTACACTATTAGTGTAGCGTCGGATTTCTTTTGTTCAAGTGCTGATGTTTTAGTAATAGTAGCCTTACTTTCGGACTTTATTTTAAAACATATTTTCTTCCGCAAAAAGACGATGTTGTACATTTGTTAATTTTATCTTGTTCTCGTGTCAATTCTGCCGTAAAATTTTACGTTTTTTCCTCTGAATGAAATGGCTGTTTGTGTACATAAAATGTTTTACGATATGATAAAAACAAATTGAATATTATATTTCTTTATGTAATGTATATGCTACTAATGATTGAGTTTGTTTACCTTTCCAATATGATAGAGTTGTATAGGTGACGTATTGAATGTTCTAGTTAAATAACCTTGGACAGATTAATTTATATTAAATCTCATCAATCAAAAAAAAATAAAGACTTCCTCCAGAAAACCATTAATGAAAAAATAATTCCGTGTGGTGTCCGGATATAAAGAATAGCACCACCCCATATCCTCCACTGGGTGTCGTAAAAGGCGACTAATGGACCTTAAGACCTAGTGCACTGTACCAAGCACCTTGGGTCACCCGAATGGTGGCGGGTAAACAACCAACAATCGCATTCCCAAAGAGGGTTAGTGTCAGGCAGGCGGCCGACTATAAAACCATAGCCAAAACTTTAAGCAACATGTCTAGAAGACGTGTTGCGCCGACCCCAAGTAAAAATTGGGATAAGGGCAGGGGAATGATGAATTGCTATTATAATTTTAAAACCAAAGTACTCTTCCTTTCCATGATTGATTCTTAAGTCTACCAGAAAGGCTGTTTACATGACAACGCAAAACAACCCAGCACTCAAAACAAAAACAACGAAAAAAACATTTCTGTTAAACATAGGTAATTGGAAAAGGTCAAAATTATCGCAAACAAAACATTACGAGCTTATTGGGAAACAACAGGAAACAAGGAAAACAAACAAAATAACAGAATCAAAGATTTTGTATTGAATACAAATAATAAAGTTGACATCGTAAGATGGAATCGAAAGGCAAAGAGTAGGAGCGTTTACTTTCGTCCCGGTTGCTGGGGAGGCAAGCTTGGTTGACGAATAGTCAGTGACCTTTCCTATTACCATGATACCTTTAAAATAATGCTGTTACAGTTGTTAAATCGAGAAGGTGTATTTTGAGGTTACCTAGAGTTGGTTAGAGCCTTGTAAACTTCATGGAAACCGAGGAAGCGAATTTGTTGCTTAAAAGCTTCTCAAATATCGCTCAAATCTTAACTGGATATTGACCATAACAGAGGTAAACAATAATTGATTTTTGATTGCTTAAAGTATGACTGTAGTCATGGTAAAAACGAGACCGCGCTCTACAATGTAGATAGTTCCATCTCATTTTCACAAGGACAAGTCTTGCTATGAGAGCAATGGTAAGCCTGCTAAAGTTGCTGAACGTATAAAAGTCCCTAAATTCGAGTTCCGAACTGTCAGTTGGACGGCCATCTTGTTTTTGTTTGTTCGTCGAGTTTTGTGCTTTGTTATTTATTGTGTTATAACATCGTGTGTAGCAATATGAATCGCGAACTAATCTTGATTTGAAAAGTTAGAATAACTTTGTATTGTCGCTTTGTAGATGTGTTTCGTATCGCCTGTTCTTTTGGGAGATGTTTTATACTATCTCTTACATTCTACGGCCATCACAGTACAAAACTTTGTCAAAATTGTTTTACCATTACCGTATACTCAAAATAAATGGCGACGAAAGCTTATAAACTCATATGATTTCAAATTATTTTCTTCGTTAGCGCAGTTTAAAATGCAGAAAACAAAAACAAACTGTTAAAAAAGTCTTTCCAGAAATTACCCTTAATTTGAGTCCACAGTTTAAAACGAATAGAAAAGACTTCTTTCAAATCAGTGCAGATTTAAAACTCTTGGAACCCATGTCTTTAACGTTAGCTGGTTCACGCTCAGTTACGTTAAGTTCAAGACAAAGGATACGATGGTAAAGGAAAAGAAATGCAGCCTTTTATAACTATTTTTCATTTTCTACTTTACTCTGAATAGGGAACTTGTGATTTCCCTTGAGTAGCGTGCGACGCATTAGAGGTTTCACAAAAGAGTATCGTTTAAAACTAGAATCTAAAATATTTTTTAAAAAGTATTCTATTGATTTAAAAAGAAGGTGTGCTTTAGTTGTTGTTCAAGTGGCATAGTTCAAGTTTGTTGAACTGGCATAGTTCAACTGGCATATGTTGGTTCATTTTAATTAGGTAATTAAATTAACATTGCCGTGGGCGAGAGGAAACTAACGAATCTTCGTTTCGCCGACGACATAGTCCTCTTCTCTTCATCAGCAGCCGAACTAAGCCTGATGCTCGAACAACTGAGCACCGCAAGCCTCGAGGTCGGACTTGCGATGAATATGTGTAAGACCAAGGTGATGACCAACAGCACCAAACGCAACATCACCATTGAGGGTGTCGGAATTGAATATGTCCATGAGTACATATACCTCGGCCAAATAGTCTCTTTCCAGGCAAGACAAGATAAAGAAATCGCGAGACGCACTGAAAATGCCTGGAAGAGCTATTGGTCGATGAAACACATCATGAAAGGACCGCTACTACTTTCTCTTAAGAGAAAACTCATGGACATGTGCATTCTTCCCACCCTCACCTATGGAGCGCAGACATGGTCACTAACACAACTTCAAAAGTCCGCTCTCGGGGTCTGCCAACGAGCGATGGAGCGCAGTATCCTAGGAGTAAAGCTTATCGATCGTATCAGAAACTCGGTACTGCGCTCCAAAACCCAAATAGCTGACGTAGGGCAAACGGCTGCCAAGCTTAAATGGAATTGGGCAGGCCACATCTGCCGAATGCCAAATGAGTTCTGGGCAAAATCAACCACACATTGGGTGCTAAACAACAGAAGGAGACCTCGCGGTAGACCCAGGAGGAGATGGCGCGATGAGCTCGACTCATTTGTTCAAAACTGGCCCCAGTTAGCCATAGACCGGGATAGGTGGAAAGAGGGAAGGGAGGCCTTTGCCCTGCAGTGGGACACTAACGGCTAGTAATAATAATAATAATTAAATTAACATTAAACATTTCACATTTTTCTGTTGTGAAGTCAACCATTTAAATAAATAGTTAATGTACTTGACAAGTTAAACAACATTTACGCAAAAAAACCTAACAGCAAGAACGTTAATTGTAATTTATTTTTAGCGAACCAAACAAACAATGACAAAAATACATTCAAATCCCCTTGATTACAACTAAATGAACACAGAAAGTAATTGAAAATGGTTGAACAAACATTAGCTCAATATCAAAGAAATAAAATACAATTGCCAGATGTTGTTCCGAACGTGGGAGGGACAATTAAAATCCAATTGCTTCGGAACTTCGGCCAGGCTAACGATTATGAACTAGTCGCCACAGTCACGTAAATGCAGAAGTGTAATTGTACAAAGTGGACGAAGTGTTAAAACGAACGACGTTTTGGACGAAGCTTTGTTGTTTTAAATACATTTTTTAATTCATTCGTGTTTGGTTCCAACTTTTATATCGAAAGTAAACTATGTTTGGAGAAGAAAAAATGATTATACGAAACAAGTTTGGCTTGCCTGTTAGTCTAGTGATTAGTAAGAGCCCTGACTAAGTGTGGATTCGATTCCCACCCACGGAAAGAATGTGTGTGATGAGCATGATCATTTTAGTTCTGTGTTTGAGTGTAGTTAATTGATAGTACGTATGTATTTAGAAGTATTTAAGTATGTTTACCAGGTGTCTTCTACTCATAACACAATCTGCTCTAATCTTATCTAATCCGAAACTAGATGGCGTTGTTTAAATTTTGAGAAATATTAAAAATAGAATATGATAAAGAAGTAAAAATATGGAAAGCGCCTTGATGATTTTAAGAAAGTGGTATTTTCATTTACACAAAAGTAGTATTCAAATTTAATATAAATAGGACTGGAATGTTATTATAATCAATGTTAATATAAATTTCAGGCTTTAAATATAGTAAACCTTCTGCTCATGTAACTTGTACAGTGACTATTTGCTCCTCCGAATGAAATTGTTGTGTAAACACGAATACGAATGATTTCGACTAATGCGGTGTGTCGCTACGTGCGCTACGGTGTTGCTACGAGCTACGTGCTACGCCGTTCGTAGTGATCTGTGTTTAATTATTTAACGCTTGTTTTATGTGGTGGGTTTTTATGTTAGACTAGCTTTCCGCTCGCGGCTTCACCCACGTGTAATTTGGGATTGAGGTGTTTTTTAATGATCTCTACAGGACTTTCTTTCATAGGCTCAAAAATTGTTACAATTTGAATTATAATATACAACTTGAGTTACTCAGGGATGATGTAGCTTTCTAATGGTGAATATTTGAAAACGATAAGTAGTTTTGGAGTTTGTCGATTACGTTATGTAACAAAAAGTAAAGCGAGACAAAAACATCGTCTAGAAAAATTAAAGTATCAGTTGATCTCCTCCCCCCCCCCCTCGCCCGCTACCTAAGGGCTTTGCTTCCAAAAATCCCTTCTTAGTGGTCAATTGTGTTACTAAAGGAAGCCTTGTTCAAAATATCAGACTTCTATACCGAGAGGTTTCGGCTGTGCGTTAATCAATCAGTCACCAAATCGCAACCCCCTAAATCACTAATGGAGGGTAGTTTGGAAAAAATTATAATGCCAAACTTATTTACTCGACCATATACCTACGTGTTTGTGCTAAGTTTCAAGTTTATAAACCCAAGGAATAAGATTTTTCATAGAAACGTCATGACCCCTTTTTACCCCCCTTAGGGGTTGAATTTCCAAAAAATCTTTTTTTAATGCTCACTCCCGTCAGTAAAGGAAGCTTTGTTCAAAATATTAGACTCCTACATCTAGCGGTTATGGCTGCGCGAAAGTCAATCAGTCACCCAATCGCAACCCCCTAAATCACTATTGGAGGGTAGTTTGGAAAAAATTATAATGCCAAACTTATTTACTTGACCATATACGTGTTTGTGCTAAGTTTCAAGTTTATAAACCCAAGGAATAAGATTTTTCATAGAAACGTTATGACCCCTTTTTACCCCCTTAGGGGTTGAATTTCCAAAAATCCTTTCTTAGTGCACCCCTACATATCTCAAGGAATCTACATGCCAAATTTCAGCTTTCTACGACCAGTAGTTTCGGCTGTGCGTTGTCTGTCAGTCAGTCAGTCAGTCAGTCAGTAACGGAAGAGTTTTATATATATAGATTTAGTTTGTTTTGTTTTACAAATTAGAACAATTAAAGCGTATTGTGTGAATGAAGATTTAATTATGGGTATCATTCCAACGAGTTTTATTTTGCTTTAAAATTGTTTACCTCATTCTTATACAAACATAATTTTTCCAAATCCTTGTACCGAAACCGATTTCATTAATTTAAATCTAATATTGTAAGTTATCTGTGGAACTTGAAACGTGTGATTAACTAACGGATGTAGTTCCAATTATTTTTGTATACTATAATTTTAACACATAGAAAATGAATAAAGGAATATAGTTGAGGGCATACAATACAAAATAAAAATAAACATCTCTATCAAATCGAACATCTGTTGATGCAAACTATCGACGCTGACGTATAACAACAAACAAATAGTTAATCAAACTATCCTACCAAAACTATAACTATGTTCTAATCCGCCATATTCCCCCGCACTCCGCCATATTCCCCCGAGTTCCCCCGCACTCTGCCGCACTCCACCGTATTCCTGCACATTGACGCGCATCAATATGAGCTGCTGATTGCAGAGTATCGTTGTTTTAGCTATATAAATGTTTGCGAAACCGTTATTAGCATTAGATAGTAATAACCTGTTCGACGAATATAACTGCGTGTTGTAGAGTGATTGGATATTTGGTTATTAGCACCATATGTACTGAAACTTCTGTTAATAGTTGATACTTTGAGTAAATTTGGTTAATTTAAACCTAATTAGCAAAGGTAAGACTACAAGATATAGAATACGTATATAAATAAAAAAGGAAGCAACAAGACTTATTTATAACATTTTAACAAACAAAAATAAAATCCGACGCTACCAAATTGACAGACAGCGTAAATAATAAATACACGCAAACGAATCAACGCGGACGCGTATACATATAAATAAACTGGTTATATATATGTGACCACAAACATCACACAAGCATTTTAAAGCATAAAATCTCTCTTATTGAGTACCCCAACTTTGAGCTGGCTTTGTGCGCCAAGCGGCTTATATACCTTATGAATATTTCACGTGCCTAACCCCTCATGTACAACAAAGCTGGTATTATTTTAAAATGTATGTATCAAAGAGGCTGCGGCGCGTGGCCGTAGGAATGCCGAACCTGGCCACGACGCCCGCACGGGAATGTGTCGGGACTATTTATAATTGTTAATGTGTTTAAGGGTTGGAGTGGTTATTGAGGTTGTTGTTCTATGCTTTGATGATCTTTCACCTGTTGGAGAATAGATCAATGTATTGAAACCTGTTGATTGGTTTTATGATTTATTATTAGAAGAATAAGTTAACGTTTCATGACCAAATAGGGAAAGTCCTAAAAAAGGGTCAGGTCAGGAGTACCCTAAACCGACGGGCGTGTATGAAGCGATTGATGAGTGTGGATGAAGCTAAAGTGGTATGCCAGGATCGTAGCAAATGGAAAGATGTGATCTCTGCCTACCCCCAAGGGAAAGAGGCGTGACGTTTATGTATGTAATAAGTTAAGAGCAATTCGTTTTTACAGCAGTTATGAACTTGTAGCCATGACGTCTTCATTTACTTTTTTTCTCAACTAAATTACGTGTGGAAGAAGAAGACATGCTGCGCCGACCCCAAATAATAATTGGGATAAAGGCAGGAGAATGTTGATGAGGATAAAAAGTGAAAAAAAGTTTAAATATTCCACTAAAATACCAACCATATAAAAAAAACAACACACTGTCAATAGAGTTCATCACCCACCTACTCACCTCACAATTTATTGACGTCTTCGCACAATAAAAATAGTTTTATTTCAAGCCAGTGGAGCCTCACTCGATTGCGGATGAGCAAAACGAACTCGGTCAAGCATCCGAGCAGTTTGATTCGATTTATACCGATGTTTGCTGAGAATCGAATGCCGGCGTTATGATAGAGGCCTTTAACTGCTTTCACGAATGAATAGAGTTAAGCAGTCCTATTTCAGTGTTGCATATTAAGGAAATAGGACTGCTTGGTTTGAAGGATATAATTGGTGATTATATTTGTCTATATTAATTCAGAAAATTTAAGATCCGTCCACAGAAATCATTTTGACAGTAAATTAGCTAGTTGAACGGTTTAAAAAAATATATACTACGCTTTTTCAATTGAGGATATATCAGTGCTTTTTAACCGACTTTAAAAAAGAGGAGGTTCCTCAATTCGACCGCATGCATGCTTTTTTTTCTATGATAACCATAGGCCGTGTGCGCCTCAAGAAATATACTAGTTATTGTTATATCTTTAACTTTGTCACTTAAGTTGCACGACTAAAAGGTTTTGATCGCTTACATACTTATTTTTCCAAACAGAATTCTATACTTGAGGTAATCTTGCCTGAGCTGAGATAAGCAACGTATCATAGTACTCGTGGTATTTTTATCTAGCGAACGAGCACTAATTTGGACTTGGAAATGTCTATCGTAAAAATTGAGGGTCCTAGGTAACATGCAGATAAGGCTAAGTCGGGTGAACTACAAAGTACCACAACCTGAAGGAAATCTGTGATAAGATTATATTTTTTTATTTACCCTACAAGCATTTTTAGGTCAGACAAAATTCATATAAGAAATCAAAATTTTTTTTTTTTTAATCCTTTAAATTATTATGAATCGGTCAAATGCATGTATGCCATTTATCTTAGAGGAATCTAAGTGACTTTTTCTTCGATGCATTTGAAAAATACTATCGCTTCAAACAACATGTAAGAGGTGATAAATAAATAAAAAAGAACCTAGGTACCTAGAATAGCCGAAACATCATAATCGATTTACTTTCGCCACAGCCAAAAACCTCCTTTGATAAAGATCACACAAATTGCTTCTAATCCCTCGTATACTCTTTGAACATTAATATAATATTCAAGTAATTAACGCGTCTGTTTGTCTTGCTCGTCTTAAAGAGGTTTGTTACACTCCTACATTAATTTTGTAGGCAATGTGCTCCTGACTTGAGTCTTAGTTAAATTAGAAATGGTATGCTTATCAGATTTCGTACAAAGCAACAAGTATTTTTAGGATAATTAATTTAGGGAAGAATTCCTGTTTCCTTAATTTTTTTCGTCATGTTCGTTGGTTCTCAAATAATAATCAGGGTCTCATAAAAATATGTTGTAGGCATTTAGTATAATCTCATTATTACCATCAAAGTACGATATTTTTTATAGGTGACGCAGGCTAATTGATTAGATACGTTAAAAACATGATTATTTTCCTACCAGTTTTAGTGCCAGTAGATAATACGTTGTCAGTAGATAATGATATTTAAATTCAAGCACAAATGCCTAAAAACAAAACACCATCGAGGTTTAAAAGTAACAAACTTAAATCTAAAAAAAAACGTTTATTTTTAAAAGCTTGTCAGCAATTTAAGGTGTAGTAAAGACAAGAGGACAGTCTGAGAGGAAACTGTGCGATGTAGCAATCCGGGCGCCGTCTCGCTCCATTTCCGGAACACAAATGAGGGAAGCTTGCCGTGAGCCGGGGGTAAGGTATAACGGGGTACAGGGTAAGGTGTATCGGAGTACGGGGGTAAGGTGTATCGGGGTACGGGGGTAAGGTGTAAAGCGCCGCGGGGTAAGGGATGGGGGCCAGATCCATTTCTCCGTTTTTATTGCACCATCAACTGTTCGACAGCTGAATAGATAAAGTTTTATCATTTTGAGACATGTTGCTATAGTTACACGTGTCGGGGTATATGATAATATGATGGAAAATTTAGTCAGCTGTTTTTTTTATGGTTACTTCAAGAAAAGAGCGAAATTGTAGTAATATGAGTGTTACTTAGAGAGATGTTATACCCTTTTATACCAACACTAGAACTTAGTGAAACAAATTTTTTCTCAATTGTGTTCCAGAGTTAAAAATAGCTTAGTGAATACTGGATTATTTTTTACAAATTAACCCCAAATGAAACATCTAAATCAGATTTAGACATAAACTTTGTGTAAAATATTGCAATTACTCTGCTTTAGATAGTGTTCGGATCGCCTTTGCTTGTCTAAATTGACCCGTGTCCGATAAAGGTGTAAGGCTTCCCACTAATTGCTAGGTTTAGGTCCTGCGGCTAAACTTAACGTTCCCAGAAACTGTTACCAGGATAAAGACATTTTTGAATACACTGTAGGAAGCTTTCGCTAGTTAGCTCTATGTCAAAAGGAAAGTTTAGTTTTATGGCGATATTATTTATTTATGTTAAGGATCTCTAACAAAGAATACATTATTACTAATTATTATCTTCTATCTTCTACATATATATAAATCAATTGCTGTTCGTTAGTCTCGCTAAAACTCGAGAACGGCTGAACGGATTTATCTCATCATGGTCTTGAATTGTTCGTGGAGGCCTAGGGAAGGTTTAAAAGGTGAGAAAAAGTCGAATAATTGAAATCTTTTTTTTTCCTATACAATTTATTTTTCGATTGGGGCAGTACGAAGTCTGCCGTGTCAGCTAGTACAAAATAAGAACGGTATGCATTTGGGTTGTGCTCCCTCAATCGAGCTAAAAATGTTGGAAACTATTTAAATAAACTATTTCATGTAGTACGTACATTATGAACTATTTAAACTGGTCTTATGTCATACCAGCCAACAAAATCTCAGTTACAAGCAATTAAACAATAACTGCCGTCTACATTCACGATGAAAGTCTATTATACACTGACTTAGTTGCAGAATAATTGCCAGAGATGTACAGTCAGAAACAAAACCGTAATGCAACACTAATAGAATTGTACGCTTAAAAATTTTTGATGAAAGCTTTTCGCGGCGTTTTCATCAGTAAGTTTGTAAAATCGATTCACTGTTGTAAGTTTTCAAGAACCAAGTAAGAATTAAGAATAAGTCTCTGCTCTCGTTTGTCACAATTTAAATATTGTGACAAACGATCACTTCAAGCAAATGAAACAGGCGTTTCAATAATATTAGGGTTAAACTACGAGTAGTTCGCAAGTGCTATCTAAAACTTAACACTCGCTACAAAAAAATATTACAGTCGTGTGAAATGAATTGAAATAAAACAACAAAACTGTTTTACAATTCTGTTGTAAACTGTACAACCGCGTACATCTGCAACTTCATGCCTCTGGGGTCTAGATTAGTTGTGATTGCTCGCAGACAAAACTCGTAATAGCCGCGCTGTGCTCGACTGTACCCGACTGTACCCAGTGTAGTGTTGCTTAATAGAGGAATATTTTGATGCGGCTTTGAGAGCGGTGCCGGTGTCAGGCTGTGATTGTGAAGCTATGTATTTTATTGCTTTGGCATTTAGCTACATGAGTTATATTAATAATTTACAAAGGAAAGGTGATTTTTGGTACTATTTATTCATTGGAAATGTGTTTACATCGATTTATTAAGTCGATTAAGTGCTTTATTCAATAATTTATCAGCAATTTTCCCCTGGTTTAGCTCACTTAAATGTTGGATGAAAAGCTCCAGTTTAAAACCAACATTGAAATTTAGGGTATAACCAGCATGTTTTCCTATTAGCAACATTTTCCAATCAAAAGAATTACGTTATCGCCTTTTGGAATAACCGCCACACGGTTCCCAAAGTTTTAATTGACTCACAAAGTACACCAAACTCGTAATCAGATTTACTGTAAACACCTTCAGTTAATATCGAATGAAATAGATTAAACAGCAAATCATATCAAGTAAAGAATTCACGGAGCCCAAAGTTATAACGCAAGTAATACAAACTTAAACGATAGAACATTTTCCAAACTCTGAAGTTAATTCCAACTGAAATATACTTTATGTACCTTTTTATTTGCATAGAATTAAAGCTGAGTGTCTCTTCAACTCGAAGTTGAGCAACTTTCTAAATAAGCCGAACTTGTTCCTAATAATTCTCGCATTATTCCATCGCGGTACACTCGGCCCGATAACTTGTAATCAATAAAAGTTAGAAGTTCAGTACAGTCGGCGTCATCTATCTAAATGTGCGCGAGATTTATGTTTATGAAGATTAGTGGTGTTGTTTCAGTTGGCGTACCTTTGAATGGCTAACTTTGTGAATTATATTCACTCTACAGTCTCTCTGATGTTGACATCAAGTTGTCAATCTTGTTAGAGATGCTGAGCAGATTTATACTTTATTTTACTGAGGAAAAAAAATGTTTACATAAAATGTCAAAACACTACATATTTGTTAAAAGAACGTGCACTAGCGATGCGGGAAGTAAGAGAAAAAGAAAAGAAATATTGCTTTTACTTATATTACGAGTACCTGAGCGTTTGCGGTGTGACCTATAAAGGCATTCAATTATTGAAGGATCTATACACCCTCGCATGCCGCTTGAACTTTTAAAAGAGGTAACGCAAGGAGGCTTTTACAACCACACAGGTTCTATATACAGTATGTATCTTTTTTTCATTTTCTCCCACACCTTCCCCGTAGACTTATGCCCAATGTGGAAAGATAAGCGGATGGTAAGCGAGCTCTCTTTCAATTGCCGGATTAAAAACTGTCGCCGAGGTATCAAAAGGAGTATTAACTGCAAAGTAACACTCCTTCGAGAAAGAGCTTCTATTTTTACGAGGTATTTTTACAGCGCTCAGCTAAGTTGGCACGGGATGTGATTTCAATTTGTATTTCTGCCTTTTAAGCACTAAGATGGTGTCGAGCAAGGTGCTAACTAAAGACTGGGAATTTCTTACACTAAGAAATAAACATTTACTGGTAAAATGTAGAAAAACCTCTCATTATGTCATTGATTGGCCGCCAATAACAAGCCCACAAGGTTTTTTTTATAAGAATCCACCTGCTCCGTCACGCAAAGGCCTCTGCTTTCTCCTTCCACACCTGCTCATCTTTTGAAATTTCTGGCCATGGGCAGCCCACATATCGGACTAGATAAGAGCACAAGCACACGTGAGTCTAACGTCTGTCTACGTACTACAAGGTACCACAGCATCATCATTTATGCATGATTATGCATCATTTATTGATTTTAAACAACAAATTGTAAGTCAATATCACAATTTGAATTGATAAATATAAACATAAGTACCCTTAATAGATACTTCATTCGATCTGCGGTATAATTGGTATCGCTACTGTTTTGTTTTCATACGAATGCGGTTGGATGTTGGAAGCGCAGTGTGTGGATTATAATTGGTAATTATAACGTTATTTAATACTATTCAAGTGTCGGGTATGAAATATCAATCGGAATTGTATTGAATACTTTGTTGATGAATTGATTTTATTAATGCTTGTTATGTAAAAAAAAATGTTTTCGTTTATTTTAATTTTATACCGTAAATTAATGCATGATATAAACTCGTTGAAATTTTGAAATTGTACTTGAAATTTTATATCGTTGAACCAAACTTTATGCTTTTTATCATGTTTTTACTCTATTTCTGTTTCTAACTTCAATATAAGTTTTTAGGCCACTAGACAATTGAATAATACATCGAAGACCAGTCGGTAACCGATTTCGGTAATAAATGGACAAAAGACGATCGTGTCAGCATAATCCCATATCGTGTTCATTACATCTATATTACAGTGTGTAATGAGGAGCCCTACAGCCCTGTGCCTCTAACGTATTGATTGCGGAGCCTCCAGTCAGTGATTACAGGGGCACCAACTAAGCGGATTCTTGCTGATTGCCGCGTTATGCACGAGTCAGTGAGACTGTAATCCTGAAAGGTGATTTTTAATCGCGCCGAGTTAGATTCTTGATGGAAATTTAAAGTCATGACCTGTTAGCCACAATTTTTATATTATTTTCTGCACGGCAAGTTACTGTTAGCAGTAAACATTGGATATAGTAGTAGTTGACTATACTTATTTTTTTAAAGTTATTACAGTTTATCTAAACCCAGTTGTTGTAACAAAAGGAGCGATTTATCGGTAATGTACTTTTTTTTATAAATAAACATATTTCAAACTTTTACTTCCGTCTACCGAAATATCGAAAGTATCGCGTTTATTTTTTTACCGAATCTTATACTTCATAACTCACCTCTCCGCCGCTAGGAGCCACCTTTGACCTCCATGTTCTGTCCGACCACGATGATGAGTATGATGAAGACGAGCAGCAGCACCAGGATGCAGCAGATAGCGACAGCGAGCATGGCCGCGTGCTCGCCCAGCTTGGCGGCGCCCCGCGCGGCGTGCGCGCGCGCCGCGGTTAGCGTCGCCGCGACTACTCGCGCGCTTATCCTGACCGCACGCTCTCCCACCAACCACGTGACGTCACTCAACTAACCTCTGTGTTGCCCGCACTTATTGATGTTCGAGTTCTCGGGAAAATTTTGGTCAAGTAGCGCGACAGTTTTATGTCACTCTTAAGATACGATGTCTGATCAGTCCTTCGTGGAATTCGCAAACGATATGAAGACTAAATTTTACTAATGTGGCACTTCGTATTTAGAACACTGATCAATTTATTTAGCAGTTTAATTAGCATAGATTGGCGTTTTCACTAATAATTACGACGTATACCACAATTCACTAGAAACGTTGAGTACATCGATACATTGTAATTTCTCAGACGTAAATTATTAAATCGTAAATCAAAATTATTGTCAAATCTATTAGAGTAATTTCAGGCACCGGAGGCTCTCCGTCTAACTTCCCGTGAAATATGAATTTCCAAGTTGTATACAAATTTATAGCCGCGATGATATAAATTAAAATGCGTGGAGCACCTACCAATTTCGTCTGCCATTACCCCGGGGCGGCCCTGTTTTATATTCGCAACACCAATTAGAGCTAGAGCTAAAAAATATACCGCGGATCGCACTAGGGCTGAGACGACAAGAAAATGAAGAAAATATAAAGAATAAGTCTCCCTAGTATTATTTAGATACGTGCTTACTGTTATTTAATCTAGACGTTACCGCGAACTGTTATGACTCACGCAAACACAACAACCTTTATCTCAGATGTCTCAGACGACACTCGCACGAAAGCAGCCTCAGGTAATACTAATAAAACAATGTATTAGCTTAACCGTTGGTAAATACACTTGTGATAAATGAATAGCGATAAATTCTCTTACCAACGTTTGTGTGTAATTCTAATCAAAACATCAAACAGACTTGAGGCACCTGGTGTCTTCGTACGAGCCGTTTTCGATATTTACGTTATACCAGTACGTATATACTCGATACGATACTACCATACTAGGTATACGATACTAGCTACACATACATACATAATTTTACATACGCATTACGGTGAGTTTAGAATTCATGATGTTGAGATATGCGATGCATTTCTTATTTTGTAAGAAAAGAATAGGTACTCTTCTTTACGCTTAAAAAAATATGGCTTATTTGGGAGCTTACATTCATCGTTTGATAAAATATATTTTTTGATTTGGTTCTTCATAAAAATCTTAAATGTTTCTTTTAGTCTTAAACGGCATTTCTACTTATCAGGTGAAAGCTTATCAGAAATATTAGTAGATCTTGACATAAATCATGACGAAAATAGGTAATTTGCATATAGAAAAACAAAAGCCATATTTGCCGAAGCATACATTTTCACTTGGCATTCGTTTTCAACTGTAATTAGGAACAAACTACTACATAATCGGCAGGTAGCCCTACAAACAACGGTTCTTGAACATTCATTTCTCGAGTCGAGTTTACAGCGCAATCAGAAACCTGACAATAACAATTGTACAAACCTTTTTTCTCAACGAGTTCGTGTCCTTATGTTTACCGTGGAGGTCCGTAATGATTTGTGAAATGAAAAACAGAGCGATGGAAATCATCAGCGGCCGCCATCTTTCTTTCGGATGACGTCATACAATCACGGGCGGACAGAAGCCGTTTCGTTTTGTGCATTGTTTCACTATTTTTGATTAAATATTATTTCAACCTTTGTATTTGTAATCTATACATATAATAAAAAATCTATATAAAAAATGGCTATTGGCCCAAAATGAAGATGTGGTGCATTGTGTTGTTGCCTTAACATTAACCTATAAATCGAGACCTTTCAAATTCTGTCCCTGAATTAAAAAAAAAAAAAACAAATAAATTGACTATGTATATTCAATCTTGATTTTTATTACACTACTAATTGATGATTTCGATAGTTAATTACCAAATAAACTACGAATAATTAATTACTGTTATTTACTGTTATTATAGAGATACAAAAGAAGTTAAAATTAAAGCTGGCCGTATTGAATTTTTTTAATGTCACTGGTTGATTATTTTAAACACCAGTATTCAAACCTCTTTGTTAAATTCATTCTATTTACTTTTCGAATGCCCTATAAAATAGTTTACACGAAGAAGGTGTTGTCTACTTTGTTTTCCAGACAGCTTGACGATTGGAAACAATAAATATCCAGCTGTTTCTGACAAATGGGTCGAGACGGTCCTGCCTGAAATACAAGGAAAGACAGGGAATCTTTTAAAGCGGTCCGATGGAAATTCGGTAGTCAAACGAGTTCAATTATCTTAAATGAGCTTTGTGTTCCAATGAGTATTTACTGAAGTATCAAAGTAAGGTTTTTATTAAGAAAAAAAGGTGTTTCTTCAGGAAATTGTTTGAAGACTAGCGTCTTGTTTAGTGATGGATTGGACTATGATGGATCTAGTTCTCTAATGTTTAAAAGAAAAAATAAAATAATAGGTTTTTTATCATTCCTACAATGTCACGTGACCTAGCTCCCTAGAAACGAACGCGACACGTGAAAAGCGAGCCAGCGGATGAGTCTGTCATCAACGAACCTCTGAATAGTGGATGATTTACGACACCGATCACAAAAACCTTGTTCCTTCGACAATGCCGTGTTTTTGCTGCCAGTACATATGTCAGACGCCATCTTGGATTTGTCCAACCTAGATATAGAATGTCGGACTACTAGAGAATCCTTTTTTCTGGAAAAGCGTTTGACTTACATCGTATTTGTTCAAGCGTAAGCATTGACGGAATAGCTCAAATGCATTCAAGTGGCAAATATAAGGCACGTGGCTTATCGAAAAGGAAAATCATTTCTTTAAGATTAAGCGATTACATCAATTCAATTATTTATTAATCCTCTAGAAATCCTATTAACTTTGAAGTCTTAGTAGTCTATTCCATGCTCCTAGCTTTAAACATACTCATATTACAAAGCCTAGTTATCCATATAATGAAATTTAAAACAATCCAATCGTGAGCTAACGAGAATTTCTTCATTATTATGGGCAGCACGTCGCACAATAAAGTGGTATGAATTGACCATATATTCCCAGCTATCTCGGGCTCTTTCCATTCAGATTGCAATAAGGCGTTATGTGTGTCGCCTCTTAGCATACTGAGCGTAGCCTTAAAACTCAATTTACGTAATAAATATCATTCCAGTACTTGTTTGAAAGGTGACGTCAGCGATGCGAAAATTAATATATAAATGGGTGGTTGCATTTATGAGGTATCCCACTTTGTCTTGGATACAAAGAGTTATAGAAAAGAAATATAAAAAGCAGTGTATATTGCACGTATCGTTTGATGTGTTCTACGGAAAGGGTCAGGTCAAGTACCCCTTATAGACAATCAAAGGAGTTTCGTTTGTAAGTATTGTAGCGAAAGGAAACCTGCGGTTGCTTACCCCACTAGACGACAGAGTTGTTTTATAGTGGCATGTATGGTAACTAAAAGGATCGAAATCAATATCTATCTCTACTCTGAAAAAAAGATCACAGAATTTCTCTCAGAAAATAATTAAATTCAGCAGTTAAAAACAATCCTGTTATACAGTAAGAGCTTTTCATATTATCTGATACAATATCAGTATCAGACGATCAGATAATGGCGAAAGTAAAATGTATGAAATGATATCAGATCGGATAATGTAAAGACAAACTATCACTCAAACGAATACATATATTTTTACCCTTTACTTCTAGTTTCAGTTCACAGTTCATTTGTATTAAAATGGCCATCATTTTAATATGAAACCTACTTAAACCTATGGATGCAAAATGTAATTTGGTTAATGACATTCACTATCGTGACATGTTGATGTAACTCCCGTAGGACTCGGGTCTGTCAAATGTCAATGCAATCGGAATCCGTGGTTTATCACGAAAATACTGCGAAACATGAAATACAGCATATTTCATGTAAGCGTAAAGTACAATCATGAGCAAAAACATGTAAGCGCGACCAAACAGTTGCAGTAGATTTCTTATGCGAAATTTTTGAAGCTGTTATGGAATATTCTTGACATTGTAAGTTAAACATAAAATGGTTGATTTGAAAGAAAATTTCACGATTTTGTAGATCTTTTGACTAGGACTTGAAAGAAACGTGTTGCGCCGACCCCAAGTAGAAAGGGATAAGAGCTGGAAGATGATGATGATTTGATTAGGACTTAAGCTTCAATTTTTTGGTTGTGTATACATGATTTTGCTCGTGAGTGTACCTGAACATCATAACAATACCCGGTGGGAGCGCGGTTTGTGGCGACACACACGTCACGCTTCGTTACAGATGCATGTATTTGGTGTAAACTTGACAAGCACAAAACAAATGATGTGTTCCCAAAAAAATATGAAAAAAAAGACAAAAAATATATCTCTACGTATCGTAACTTCAACTACAAGCCGAAGGATGTGTGCATATCTAGCGATGTGACGTAATTTTTTTGTGAAATTGGATTTTAATAAAGCAAAGTTCAAGCCCTATCTTAAAGACTTCTTAAAGATATTTAGCTCAGATAAAAATTCGAGTCGTTTAATTTTTATCATCCATTAAAAATACTAACTGTAGGACTAATCCCTACACGAGCCAAAAAAAAAATATCAATATCAGTTATCAATAAAATGTATGAAAACGTGAAACATTTCATGAAACTTTAACAAAACAATCACTGCATGAGAGCAGTTATTGTTTGCATGCGATACAAAAAGACTAGACGGAAGCATTGTAAACATTTTTATTAAACATTCAGCTTCTGCCAGTGATAAATCATGCGATATACTGAATGCCGTCATCTGTGGGGGACAACCAGCCATCATCCACACTTTCACTTTTATTACAAAATGTCTATCTGTCGACTGATTTGCATTGTTCGTTATAATTGTCTGACTGCACGGATAGCCGAGTGATATGTGCCACCACGTCATCTTCCACTGTGAGCGAGGTGTCGCGGGTTCGATCCTCGAGTACGATAAGAATTTGTGCTTTCCACAAATGCTTGTTCCGAGTCTGGGTGTCTCTATCCATGTGAATTAAATTTCTGTAAAATCCCCGTGATACAAGGATAAATTCCTTAGTGCGAGTCGTTAAAAAAAATCTAGCTATTAGTAGTTATTCTGTTAGTAACGTATAACAAATTTATAATGTTAGGCCTACTCTACAAGACTTCAACTCTCTAAAACATGATAGCTCATATTAATCATTGGTAAAGATCCAAAACAATATCACAAAATATCAAAATATTTATGACGAAACATTCACAGGTGAAAGGGTGAAAGAGTATCCGACCTTTATATCGAGACGTCGTTTCACCTCAGAGCTAGCAAAATATACAAAGCATCTTCATATTTGATGAGCCGTCTCAAACCGAAATAAAAACCGAGTATCGATCTATCTCATATAGGTCGGTGTTGGGAACAGCTCGCGAGTTTCGCACATACACCAAACGAGATTACGGCAAGCCGATAATTGCCCTAATTTGAGCCCTTGACATCGCGTTAATATCGTAATTAGATTGTGGACACGCTTCAAAACAAACTGTTATTTAAACATTAGGTTAGGGCATGTTTTCTGCAGTTCATTTGTTTTTTAATTAAGGGTTTTATGACATTCGATTCGTAGTTTAAATGCTTTGGATATTTAACCGTTTCTTCCTTATTAAAAAGTATATTTTACTACTCCCGAATCAATTTAAAAATAAATAATTAAGGTAAATTACTTTAAAATAAATAGCACTTTCACTATGTTACATACAATGTTTGCTGTTAAAAGAAAGTTAATTTCCTCTTATTATAATTACGAACTTACCTACTTTACTTGTTAACGACAAAGTTCCCCCACTTGATTTGCAATTGTAACTTTCATAAGTTTTACTACTTAAGAAATTACATTATGAAATGCAACAAACTATAAGTTGTTGAGTAGAGAGTAAGGTAAAAATTCATAAATATTAGCAATGTTATTTTGTATTGAATTGGATTTTAACACAAACAAAATCATTCACATTTTTTTCTAAATAACGTAAGTATTCAATAGTAATTCTTTACTTATATACGCATTAATTTAATTTGAAACATCTGTAAAACCGTTCAGTCACCTAAAAGTAGTGATTTATTATTGGCTGAATAATTATCCACGGCTATTTAGTACCTCATTTATGTAAAATAGATTTGAATAAAAATCTGCATATCATGAATATTGATAACACAATGAAGCACATTATTTAAGCTATTGTTTTCTGGGACAGCATTGCCTTGTAGTTTATGAACCACTTCAATTTGAGACGCGACTATGTTCATTCAAAAATGTGCACATAAAAATTAAGAGTATGATCTTTTTATTTTTGACATACAACTATTACTGACTTCTCATGATGAAATAAGGTTTATCAATATACATTTTTAAATTTTTTATATCCTGAATAATGTTTTGTGTTTTATATAACATTATATAACAAGCACAGGCGTTACTATTACTTAAATACCTGAAGAGACCGCCGCGCCGGTCCCTAAGTAAGATTTAATAAACTGTTTTTGCAATTGGACAAGACAAACATTTTTTAACCCTTGTTTCATATGGATTTTAACGTACTCAGTGAATTTAAGTCTCTTGAATATCGTAATGAATACAAAGAAAAATAAGTTACCAATAACCCACGACTTTACTTTCCAACGACGCCTGCCTATATACGAACCTCTATGAGTTTGTACGTCGTTCGTTGCTTGGACTAAAACCATCGGAAATCCGAGACTTTAGTTGCCTTGTTATCTAAACCTCGCTAACACAATATAAACCATTACATTTACCTAATAAATTAAACAAATTAAGTCACGTAAGTGTACTATTAACTAGCGTCTCCCGCACACCAGCGTTACCAAAACATTCATTGTTATAACTTTATCAGTTTCAAGTTATGGGAAAACAATTGAGTAATTTATATAACAACATTGCAGTTTATATTTTGTATCAATAAACACTGACTTAGCGACAAGGTACTGGGGCAAAACATTAAAAGTAAATTTCTTGCAGTTGTGGAAGTGGGACGCCGTTATACCTCGCATAGTGTGTCATCTCACTTTCTCAATTGCAAGTCTTACTTTAAAAGGTAGTGATAGGCCACTCCTGACGTTGTTGAACAAACAATATAAGTAGTTTGAAATCGGAATTAAACGTTCGTCACTTGTTACATAATGTTTCTAACTTGGTTTTTTATTTGAAAAGTTCCTGTCGTTTTCAAAATTAAGTACCGAGAATAAAAACTACTTATTTCTACTTCCACTCCTAAATAGTCGCGACAGTTTCGCTCTATCTTAACGTAGAAATAAGTTCTTTTCCTATACTTATGTAATTCAAGTCTTATTTGAAGGACGATTTATTGATACGACGTAGCAACCTGAATAGCACAATTACAACTGATAGTCACATCAAACAAGCACTTGGTCGTCCTACTCGTCACTTAGACCCGAGACTAATAGAGTTAGTCGATACACATGCATCTTATATCAAAACGAAAAATAAACTCCGGTACAATAGAATAATAAACATTCAATGCACATATTTGAAGTAGCATAAATAATGAACTTTGCAAGCAATACTTTCCTAAGTGTCGTTCTTAAACTAGTGGACTCTACATTCCAATTTAAAGAGAGAGAGAGTTAAAGACTATTTTTAACTAAATGCCTTTTATGAATAAGACAGTGAAACTAACAAGTCCTGAGTTTTTATAGTTTTGGTTTGATTCTTCCTGAAATAAATGTTTACTACCTAGATTTATTTCGCGGGATAAGTGATTTTTGGTACAAAAAAAAGGAATTCAATGTGCGTTTGTGATATTATTCTTGATACTGAAATGCCAATCAAAATCTTTCTGCCATTGCTACTTCAACATCAATAACATTGGACTTAGTTTGAGCCTAGATGACGTTGTGTGAAAGTCGTAGTATATTTATTTAGATTTTTATTTTTAAATAGTGAGTGGTATTTTACTTTTGTATTTATACCTACATATAAATTCATCAAGTGTAACGTATAATTTTTATAACATAACGTTACAACGTAACATCAATATCTGTGTTCAATCAAAACTATTCAGTGGGACCTTAAAAGCCTTTGAATTGGATTCAGAAGCCATCGGCGGGCGGCCGCAATTTGAGGCCGGCACTAATTTGCGGCCAGTAATGTTCGTACAGACACCGCTGTACTCCAAGTATGGTTATGAATATACTGTATTGTAATAATGTAGGTGACTAATAAGTGATAAATGATTTCTTAACAATATTTCAGCATATTAAATGAAAGGTAGGAATTATATGTTTATTAAGTTTCCATAAATTAAATGAGCGGTATGACAGCATTATCTTGTCGTGATACAGATCATCATCATCATCATTCCCCTGCCCTTATCCCAATTTTTACTTGGGGTCGGCGCAACACGTCTTTTAGACATGTTGCTTAAAGTTTTGGCTATGGTTTTATAGTCGGCCGCCTGCCTGACACTAACCCTCTTTGGGAATGCGATTGTTGGTTGTTTACCCGCCACCATTCGGGTGACCCAAGGTGCTTGGTACACTGCACTGGGTCTTAAGGTCCATTAGTCGCCTTTTACGACACCCAGTGGAGGATATGGGGTGGTGCTATTCTTTATATCCGGACACCACACGGAAATCGTCGATGTCGTGATACAGATAAGGTTCAAAATAATATTTAGTGCTTTTAACAACTGAGCTCAATCCAATTGACATATATTTTGTTGATTGCATATGCAATAATTGAGTGGATGATTAGATTCAATAGGTACATTTTATCACCCACTAATTCATGTATACCACCTTTAATACTGTAACTCGACTTCTCTTACAACTACGAATAAATCTACAAACCTTGTTACAAAAGAAATCGTAAAACAGTACCATCGCATCGGTCCCACTACGAAATGAATATTCCCTTTCACCGAAATTAATAGAAACAAAAAACGTAACTGTGTTATGTTAATGATCCTATCAACATAAAGGCCAATTTAATTACAGCAAGTAACTCTTAAGAGCTTTCTGAAAGCCTATTATTATGCTAAGCAAGATCGCCGGCTACAGTTCACAAAATCTACCTTTGTAATACGAACTCGATCTATAATTGTAGCAACGTTACTCGCTTTAATAAATCTCGGATGGTAGTAGGCAAAAAGGCGAAAA
Organism: Chrysodeixis includens; assembly: GCA_941860345.1. Lineage (NCBI taxonomy): Eukaryota > Metazoa > Arthropoda > Insecta > Lepidoptera > Noctuidae > Chrysodeixis > Chrysodeixis includens. The sequence continues at coordinate 11,305,476 of OW796102.1, forward strand.
TTATCGCGTTTCTCAAAGAAAAATGTACTAAGTGTGAGTTGGATTCAGTAATGGACGGTTCCGTAGTTCCGTACCGTTGTATATGTTATGGACCAAGTGATAAATTGGGCAGTATACATAATGCCCGGGCACTATGAATAATGCCCAGCATCATCGGGCTAAGTGATTAATTTCTATCTTAACTTCATTATTATCATATCGCTGGGTTATTATTATATTGCTAAATGATAGTTGGACAATTTGATACTAATGCTATATTTAAGTTGTATCAAGCGCTAAATAAACCATGGCTGCAATTGGGGACACCGTAAGAGTTCGAGTTCCGATGTTGATTGCGGTCGTAATGATGGAAGAAATAAAAAAAAACCTAACCTAACCTAAATTAGGTGAGGTTAGGTTTTTTTTTTATTTGTCAAAATCTATATTTATTGAGGTGAAAACTATCATTTAGCAATATAATAATCACCAAGCGATATGATAATAATGAAGTTAAGATAGTAATTAATCACTTAGCCCGATGATGCTGGGCATTATTCATAGTGCCCGGGGCATTATGTATACTGCCCGCATTAATCACTTGGTCCATAACATATACACAATTTGCTTGTTGTTAAAGCGCCAACAAAAATGTATATCTTATGAAACGTCAAGTGTTTTCCTATTACAGTAAATGTATGGCATGCCGCTGATAGACATACAGACGGACAGCGGAGCCTTGGAGACTGCAAACACCTATTACAGGTATTTACAGAGCCCTAAAAATCTGGGAATAGAAGATTTCATTTGAAATGAGAACAAACAAAAGAATAACGCATGTTGACTGAGATCGTATAGAATCGGGGAACGCATCGCGAGAGGGATTATGTTAAAAACCTCTGACAGAAAGTATTACGAAGGATTTCCAAGAAAAATAAACACAAATGTAAAGCCGACATTCGAGATAAGTATTCTTTATTATTATTCCTTTGTATGTAACGTAACTGAAGGTAAACATCAACATCCGAATATTTAGATCTGGTATCGCCGACCCACAAGTGAGCAAGCTTGGTGACTGGTGATCAATGATCTTTTCTTCTCTTTATGAGAAAAGGTCTTTGCCCGGTATTAGAACAATGATCTAATTTCAAGGGAAAAATCCCGGTCCTTTTAAAAGGCTTACACGGAGGCACAGATCCGAAATGCAGAGGCCTTGTTGAAAACTTTAATCTAACATGTGATGGCGCACCTACTAAGGGTCATCCACTCCTATTCTATGTAAGAACAGACATGGATGACCCAAGGTAGCTGGCCGGTTATATTATTACATTATTTCTTCAAAAAATAATGTAGAACCAGGTTTTCTGTAATACTATCTCAATCAGGTTTATTAGTAGTTGTTTCAAAACAAAACCAACACAGAAATGCTCTTATTAAATAAAAGTTTCATTACGCAAAAGTGTGTTCAGATGAGAATTATTTTTCTGCGTGCCATGAAATATGACGCTGGTATAATGAGTGTTGTCTTAATAAATAAACATTGTATGCAAGCTGCTTTTGTAGGACTGGGAAATGAATTTCACGCTGACATTTATAATTAAACGCCTAGTATGAAAAGTAAAAGGCCTAGGTACAAATACTATAAACGAAATATTTGTAACGTAAACTTTTTGGACAATTCAACAAATATTTAAGTGAATAAATACTTCTCACCGTTCATGCTTAAGAGCCAGTCTCTCTCTTCTATCTTTTGGCACATGGGTAACATTAACATGAGGGCGCTGGTGTGCATATTCGCAACAAGAATCAACCCATCTGTCTGTCAATAATGATACTTTGCCATACATGACGGCAGTAGAGCAATTTCGGTACGTCCCAAAGATCCTCAAAACACTATACAGATAACAGATTGCTTATTAACTGTATTACGTAGAATATCAATATGAGTGTCAAAAAATAATGTCAAAAAAAATGGACACGTCACGTTGACATTAACAAAATACTCCTGCTTCTTTTTCCATAAGTACCTATATAATATTACAAAACATCATTAACGTATCGACAATCATAATCAAATATTTTATTGGTATCGTAAAGCAGTAATATAAAGCTTGTAGTAGCGAACAACACGCATTAGTGCGATGTGGCCACACCCTTCATGCTGTGCCCATTCATCGAATATTGACGCGCGATCGAACTGCGAGCAAAGTTTGTTCCGGTGCTAAAAATAATGGGACTTTAGTGCGGATTGGGAAAGGCTAGGCTAAAATGTAATTTGTAGGTAGGTAGAGTTAATTACAAATACCCTAGAGTCTTTTACCTGTCGCGTTTGTGTTTTGACGATAACCTACCTAAATGTAACATTTATAAATGGCTATACCTACCTTTGTACATTAAACTGGGGAACTAGAAAAGCGTATTTAGAAAGTACAATTGTTGTCTTTTATTTGACGCACAAAAAGTACTAGTAACCAATATACAATTAGAGACTTTCGACTATCACACACACCGTTAGTATTTTAAACAGGCTTAAAACCTCTAAACATTTTTTAAATAAAACGGCATTCTTTTAAAAAAAACCTTAATTGCTGGCACTTAATAGTTATACCTTCAATAAATATAGTCGTAATCACTTCTAATTCAGAATGAGGTATATCTATACATTACATATTCAAGTAAGTACTTATATACTTACAGTATTATCCTTCACATTATTTCTCCAGATTTCTTTGAATGGAGTAAGAGCGTAGAATTATGTGCGCTCTGATTACGCCGTGATTCCCCGTATCGCATTCATGTCAACATATTAATTTAATATGATTACACGTGGAGTATGTTGTGTAATTTATCAGTAATTTTATGCGGAAGCCAACATTTTGAAGAAGAGTTTTTAGATGATTTTAAACTTAGAAATTAAAAAAAATATATAAGAATTCCAGGAGACTATTGAATCTTTTAAGGTCCACTGTACAGTACATTAAAACCTTATTTGAATTAGAATCTGTCACAAAATTCCTAATGATATCTTTTACTTGTATAAAATACTGAGTGTGTAAAGTTGAAGATTTGATGAGAATTATGAAACTGAACAAAAGGTGATAACAGAGAACAGATCATCAAATTCCGTTATTCTTGCAAAGCAACATCTTCATATCTTGATTTACGATCTTCATACAAAGAAGATACGGGAATTTATCTCGCAACATAGAAGGCACATAGGATCATAGAAAATCTTATATGGAAACGCAATGACTAGGAAGAGAGACCTTTTATCCACATTCAATATTCATTATAGCTTTATACCGATCTAAAATGTATACACTTGCATGCAGGCTCTAAGGATAGAAAAAAACTTCTAAACTATATTAAAATTAATAAGTTCGCATAAAATACCCATTTTATTTTAATTAATAAAAATATTATAGTTATAATAAAAATGTTTTCCTTTAGGGTTTGTTGGTAGTGTCTTGGAATAATTAAGAAATTACATACAACTTTAAAAAAGTCACATTGGTACTTGCCTGTGCTGGGGATCGAACCTGCACCTCGTGCGTACAAATCCACACATAAAGCCGCAAGGCCACCACGACATAATTATACAAATGGGAAATGATCTCTCATTTCCTTTTCTCTTTTAATATACGCTTATTGTACAACAAAGGGGTATACAATATAGTATATTTACTCACGCCGCTATTACAAAGGAGTTATTACCGCAATCGGCTATTACTCTTGTAAAACACGATAGGCAAACTTAACCTAAACACACTAGATGAGTATCGTCGATGAAATATATTGGTAAACAGCAAATTGACCTCTGACCATTGTATATTAAACTTGGGGTAGCAACAGGGCGATCCTATAGCTGGTTTCCCCATTTTAAAGGTAAGATTTTGTAGTTTGGCCTCATTCATTCATCCACCAAAATATGGATAAGCTAGCAACATGCCTGTTTTTACCAGAACAAAAGATTTTTCTAGAATTTTCATCGGTTTAAAAATGTAGCCTCCAATATTTACTCGAGTCAGTATGTTCATAATTGCATTTTTCTACTTTAGTATCGAGCACCTCTAGTGCTTACAAAAGGAAAAATAACTTTGAAAATTTTGGAAAAATAGTCGCCTTGCATATTAGAGGAATACAATAAATGTGACCCGATAAACAAAACTTATACAGTGCTAAAATATAGATTTATAAACGAGAGTCTATCCTACTCCAGGCTGAACAAAATGGTAGATCTAAAATATACCTTTACCAACTTAGTGAAGCTACGAGCCTTGGATTTACATATAATACATAAATACAAGGTGCACAATAAAGAGATGTCTATCAAACAAAGCATATTATGATAAAGCTACAGAAACTATAAAACAATGTCAATCAAATTAGTTTGGAACAATAACAAATTACCCTAAGCTATTGTTTAGAATGCCCAAGAGCAGTTATTTCCCCACAGACTAATGAAGCTTCAGATTAATTGACAACAGAATAGGCTCAGAAGATAAGTTTGACCTCCGGATTAATGATCGCGGTTTCGATTCCCAGATGGCAAAAATATCCCTGATAAATTATGATCTGGATATTTTGATGGAGATTAATGACTTCTACCCACGTTACCTACGAAGAAATGCGACACTTATGTGTGAAATATTAGTACCTTTAAGCTGCATCCGGTGAGTGGGAGGCTGTAGAGGAAATGAGGTAGATGATAACGGATATCGCGAATGTGGAGGCTCTACCTCATCTTAAAAGCTGGTATCGCACCTCCTTTGTTGTATGGGAAGTTAGAGATATTGCCGTTCACCTACTTTCAGATAAAGGCTTTCATGGTAATTTGACCGATAAAATATAGCCACAAAGGGAATATAACCTAGTATTCCTATGTACAGACGTCACATCATTTAGAAACTAGATACTCGAGTCTAGGTTACAACTAAACCGGACTATCTCAACTCCTCAAGCCACAGATCCCTCACTTAAGATTCAAACACTGAACTCAAACAGTGAAGAGCGACAAGAACTACAAGTTACATCAAGTTTGTATCCCAAAACTGACAAACCGTAACACTAACACATCGTAATAAACGGCTTGGTCTAGTTCCGTGACCACGTCTGAGATAAGAGCACCCTTTCAAGTTAATTGTCGTGCCGGGAAGGGTCCCGCTGGTAAATATTCAGGAACATCACTACATCGGTCCTCGTTCGTAATGTTGAGTTGGGTAGCGACTGTGATTAAAGACGTGTACTCTGACAGTGCGGAAAATTAAAGTACCTGACACCAGATTTGGTGGGATTTAGTTTTTGTTACACAGGGTGATGGTTTAGCACCTTCATTGAAACGTATGGGTAAAATAACATCGAGTACGTTATAATTTAGATGAAACTTTTCACTTTGCTTTCTGTCAATCGAGCTCCGTTTTTGTAATTAAAATTCCCTAATTGAATTACCAACATTGACATTAAATAAACGATGAAACTAAACATTCACGGCTATTGAGCAATTGCAAACATTTAACGAAATTAAAGTGCTATTCACTGTCAGAATATGTACACACTGTTGCACTAACCGAGTGTGAAATTTATTCACTTTTAAAATTTCTATTCGAACTGGATTCGACAAACAAATGTTAGTTTTGAATTTTTTGCTCCGCTCTCGCTGAATTTGTTTCGAATGAATGGGCTTAATTAATGCCTGTGAATGCAGTTTCTAACAAGCTATGCAGGACTTAAACCGAATAGTTAATTTCCAACACGCATTTTAATTTAAACCATTCGCAACAATATTTTTGTTATAAAAAAAATGCTAATAAAATACAACCTTCATAAAACACCACTTAAAAAATATTCGACTAAATTCAAAAACACTATGAACAACAACACTAAACTTTCTATAAACACCAATATTTAAACAACTTTAATAATAAGAATGTTATTATTTTTATTTCGCACTATAACACTGGCTGGTTATAATGTAACTTTGTTTTTGAATATCGCGGGGTTTGTGTTCGCGCGCGGTGACGTGTTGCGTCGTCGAGGTCCGGACGCCCACTGACGCGTGACGCTGACGCTGGGCGGCCGCGGGCGGCGGGACCACATCTTACAGCCATCACCCACAGATTAGGAAAAACACCTTCACCGACAGACTTTTAATGGATCGGCCGGATTAACGCTCATCTGGCCAAAGGTTTCATTGATGTAATGAGAAAGTTTTAATAGACACTTTTTCGATTATACCGAATTTCGTTTTGATCGTATTTTCTGACTTTACCTTTCCTATATACACCCAACTAACATTATATGGAACATTAACAAAAACGCATTTATTTTTATATAATTCAAGTGAATATTTGCGTAAGATCTTTATTAAAAAGCTTTTGCATCTTCTTTATAAAAGCGTATCTACAGGATGTTCATGTTTATTACATGTTCCGCGACTGACGTTTACGTTTATAAGATGGTAAAGATTTTATGCGCGAGCATATTTCAGATATTCTGGTACCTAGACTACATTAGCGAATTGGACTAGTTCTAGTGAACTGTAAAGAACGTATGGATAAGACGAATATGAATATTCATCGGTGAACTACATTTTACGAAATATTTCATACTCGTTACATTTTGATATTGCATCAAGAAATTTAATCAGATGTTGTAAAACTCACAAACTCTATTTAGATACAGTTCTTGGTTAATTGATAGAGAAAATGTTTTATTTTAATTTTGCAATAAAACCTTATTATACCGAATAATTTTCTCGAATTAAATCTAAACCCTTTAGATAACTTATACCAAATAATTTTCACGGATTTACTTTTTCCAAGAACCACATAACGATCCTTGGTTTGACCTCCTGCTATGACATCCGATACTTTTTCCTACGTAATTGTTGAAAGGGTGAAAGTTAGGCTGGACTCACAGGTATGCTCGCCTAGTTAACAAAAGGTATTTTTATATTAGTTTCACTCGAAACATCACCGAACAAGTTAAAATACTACCCGAATAGAAAACTCGAACTAAAACCTTTTTCGATTTACCTTTATCTTCAAAAACCCTCAATCAACTAATTTAAATAAATGAACAAGGCTTAGGAAAGTTATGAATATTAATGTTATAATAATACCTCAAAAGTTTTTCAGGAAATGATAGATGATACATAAAGCTTCGAGATTCATTTACATTAATAACTTATTGCTGTTATAAAATGACGTCATGGAATAATAATTTTCCCTCGTTTTACCATTTAACTTTGCTTGAATTGAATGAGGAGTTGTTCCATAAAAGTCACAGTATAAAGACGCTATGATACATGCATTCATATTAAGTCATAAACAGTTGACAATCACGTCATATAGCAGATTTAAAATGTATTTTACTATTTAAGACTAACACAATGCTTACTTCGGTTTATTGTAATGACATTAACATGCGGGACATGCAATTACGGATAAACCCGATTCGTTATATTATTGAAAATGGTGCTTCTGAAAACCAAAAGCTTCGTTTGCATTTTTTATTGTATATTTTAGTACGTATGTATTTTTAATGTTTTATAGTTTGTTCTAGTGATCTTGTATTTTGATTTTGTGATAAAGCATTTGACTTGTTATTTTTTCTTTCTGTTTAATTGTACACCTGTCTGTTTCTTATTTGTCTCTCCTTTTGCAGGTCTGCTGGAAAAGATTTCTTGTAGAAATAAGCAGTACCTTTGCACACGCCTTTTCAATTGAAGTGCTGCTATTAATTTATTTGTGTACAAAAACTGCTATGTAAAATAATAACAAAGCTACGATATGGTTATAATTATCATTGGATGAAAATTTTAATATCCCTTTATTCCAACGAAACCAAAAGCTTATCGCGAAACGCCCTTTTCACAAGTGACCCAGCAGCTCTCGCAAGTACATCCGAAATTTTCCTCAATATAAAACTCGTAAGTTAAAAATGTCGCGTCATCTGGGATTAACCGAAACATAGTAACCCCGGTCTGGTAACGTGATGCGATATGGGACCGCGGGGGTATTAAGTACCTTCAATCGAATTCACGTCGATTTTTGATTGGACGGAATTCGAATACTGAAAATGTTGACTTGATTTAAATGTTAGTGAAGGTGATAGCAGATAAGTTTAAATACGAACAAGTATAAACACAAGTATATATACAATACGTTTTTTTTTTCGAATACATCCAATGATCCCGCCCGTTGTGGGTGCAGTGGGTGTTCCTCCTGGAGCTCTTTGAGTGCCAGGGTCGTAATAACTCTTAGGAACATCCTGCAGCCCCGGCAGGGTAGCTTTAATACCTTATATCTTAATAACTTGATAAAAAAAAATAAACCTCCTACATCCTTAGTCAAACTATGCTGGGAATCAGTAATATTTAATGTGATTAGCCCAGTCTTTACCTAAGTTGGTGCCGGCAGCGTCGTACTAGATTTCGCTGAAACCATATTTATCATGAAGAGACTGCTTATCTGACCTCCAACCTGTTTAATGGCTAATAGTTCGGGTATTATGCGTCACGGTACGGTACACACCACTACCCGTACTAACACTAAGCAGATTAAATCCTAGACAGTAATTATTACTAGGAAAACCCAGTTACTATATTCGAATTGGATCAACGAGGCATAATGATAATTAACGCCTTTTCCCTTTGAATATATACATTAATCCTTCCGATATATATTATAGCTCGTATTACATTAACGGTAATAAAAATATGATACCAAACTTTGCATAAAACCTTTTTGCAGACGTCGGCACTTTCTGTTAAAAGATTGTTTCGAAAATACGTCGGATCGCGATGATGCCAGCCATTATACGTCTATTTTGGCAGTGAGTATCTTTTTGTATCGTAACAAAGAGTATTGTACTTAATTTCTGTTGTTTGTTCGTATTTATAATGTGTATAACTGTGTATGCTTAACTCAGGAAGTATGCGGGCTGATCAATGATTAAGCTGCCGTGACGTGCGATTATGCAGTTATGTTTAAGTGTGTCGTCTTGATAGAATATCTGTAAGCATCTCCATGTGTACTTTGACAGTGTGTCTGTAGTTTACGCATTTGCTTTGATAATACGATAATAATATGTCACAATTAACTGAAAACCTACTACCACCGCTTACAGTAAGACTATAGCGATTGAAAAAGCGAGAGGACGCCACAGTCTTCTTCAAAAAAGGTTTTTTACATTATTTATTTTAGGAGCTAGAAGAAAGGAAATGTTAACTCCAATAACCAAAATAATGATTATAATTAGACAATTAGAAATGATAATAATTATATATATATTACTAACATATTTTTTTATTAAATTACTCATAAGTAAAGTCATAAATAAAATTATTGTAATCCCATAGCTACTTACACATACATTTTTTATTATAACACATAGACGGTTCTTTCATGCCCTTTAAGGCTTAGTGATTGATAGTTTCTAATATATCATCGCTACATATCGTCTATATATGTCAATGTATAAAGAAATTGGGTCAATATGTCTATCAGTGCCCTATATCAGACTACGACCAATTTGTTACTGGTCGCGGACGGCGGCTCAACACCAATGAGCCGCTGTGAGTCGGGAAATAATTGACTGGAAATATTATTTTAGTATTAATGGTTTTTCTATTTTCTCAATTACAGGGAAAGATGACTTTTGTAAGGTTAAATACGTCTACAAATTCAATTGCTTGTTTGGCTATATTTTTTACCCAAAGATTTAATTAAATTACCGTATTGTCTTTTTGTAACTTGGTCTACGCGAATAAATTAATATGTAGAGTCTAAAAGTCAACAATAGACGGGTTTCCATAGGCCGGGATGGTCAGCGCTCTCTGTGATGAGGTGTAAAGTGTGTAATTGTTTGCTGAAGTTAATGTAGAGTTGTGTAGAGTCAATTAAGTGTAAGTGTTTATACATTTTACATGTCAATACTAGCAACTACAAAAGTATCATAACTTTTGTGTAACACTGTTATCTCCATGTAATTTTGACCATCCTATTTAGCTAATTACTGTAAGTCCCTTAGTGAACGGGGCAACGGAAATCCTGCGGTCCAAGTAACTATCACTATTAATTATAAACTTAAACGGATACCGGATACCCGACGGAAGTCGGACACTAACTTTGCCTCATTAAATTGAAATGGTAGGATAAATAAAATACAAAAACCGTGCAAAATCCTCAATAAATCAGTTTTGTGTTTAACGCCATAATTCAACAAGAGATGGCGTTGTTTTATTAATCTGTAGCGGCGCATGGCTTTCACGGGGGATTAGCAGTGAGCGCCGGTATCCGCGGCGCAGGCAGATTACAGCCAGCTCACCAGCTGCTGTGTACACACATTGATAGCTATTGTAGGTATACGACAGCTTACAGACACATGTAAATCTGGTTACCATGTAGAATAAAAAAGTTTAGTTAGTTTTTCATTAATTATTTTATTTTTAAGTCAAATAAAAAAGCTAACATTGATTTAGAAATCTGTTGGTGATTTTCTCTTAGGCACACATCAACAAATTTTAAACCTAGATGGGCCTAAATTTTACCGTTTAGGAAGTACCTGTTGGCCTGATTTTTTTAGAAATGTAAATAAAGGTACTTATATGCTATTCTAATGAACAAGATATTTATCAATCAAATAGAAGCATGCACAAACTTTAATGTCATACAAATCATACCAATACCATACACATATTACTTACATAGAAGTTCAATAACTAACACTCCCAACATTTACTCACACTATAACCCAGAAAGTTCCCGGTTATAGTTCTAATGCAGGTGCGCGGCGAACAACAAAGGTAAGCTGTAACTGATAAAACTTCAGCGTAGAGCTCAGTTAGTACAATGCTGCTCAATCGCTTGGAACTGCGCGAATCGACTAACTTTTAATCACGCGTAATTTTGAAGAAAGGAGCTATTTGATTTTGTTAACAAGGTGCCATAAAGGAGATTATAGTTTTAAGGTATGCCTATACATTGACAGTGTTTGGAAAATTGCTGCGTATAAGATCCTGCTACGCTGTTTGGATACACTTTTACATCGTACTTATTATGGTAGTAAGTAAGTAATATTTCAAAAATAACCACAAAATATCAAACAAATCTGCACGATTTCTATACGACACGATATTGTTATTTAAAATATAAGGGAAAGAAAATAGGAAAATAAATCCGGGTGTGAAAATTACGTTCGAATATATATTTTGTATATGCTACATATTATATACTTCAACAATATTGTTAAAACAATATCTTTTTCAAAGATGAGTTTAATTCACAATACACGTTCTCTCACTTGTTTTTGTCCAACTACCTTTAGCACTCCAAGCGTGACAAAAAATTGAGAGGGTTTTTTAGTTTATGTCACGTATCAAAGAGGTCTTATGCGTATATTGTGTACGCACTTACGGACCACCTCTGTCACCAGAAAAAACCTAGGCTAAAAGCTTAAAATCATAAAAAATGCTAACAAAGTTCATAAACAGTAATAAATTCTACAAGTAAATGCAATCCCACATTTCCTTGCAAGTCTAAGAAAATTGTAATTGAGGAGAAAATAATGAGGAAAAATATAGTAAGAGAGGAATAAATTAATTTCCCAAGGTCTGTGTGAGCGAAAAAACTGTTACTCAAGCAACATTTTAATGAGGAAAAGAAAATTGGTCGTTTGTCTACCTCCACGTGGGTTAACCGACTATTTACTTAATAAATATCATAACTGAATGGAGATTGGGAGGAAATATGTTACCTACTCTGCTGCGGTATCTTTTTATGTAAGTAGGAATTCAAAGTAAATTATTATACCTCCTATATTGTGGTTATGGCGTAGAGGTGTTCGTATAATATTAATAACTAGCTGTCACCCGCGGTTTCACCCGCGGATCATCTTAAGTTATTATACATAGCTGTGCCCGCGACTCCGTCCGAGTGGAATTTGGAAAATATCATTGTTTCATATTAACTACATAGTACTTTTTAAGCGACTTTAATAAAAAGAGGGGGTGCTCAATTCAACTTTATTTTTATACGCAAAAACAAAACTTCAACAACACCAAATCTTAATAACGAACAAATATTTTTCAACACAGAACAACAATAACAACAGAACGAATAAACTTTTCGAATTTTAACAATATCAAGAAAAGCATTCTAGGTACCTACTTTCAGGACAGAAGTGATAAGCTGATAACCAAAGTAAGTAAGCCGATTTTTTTTTTTTACGTTAAAAGACGTATAAAAGGTAAAATATAAAAGATAGAGATATGGTGTCGCGGACTTTTTTGTAGAAATCATTAAGACAAATCAGATTGCCATACATTGTTTTCAATTTTAAGCAACTGTTTTGGCAGCGCATGCATATGTTTCTGTTTTATGAGCAATTTTTCTCCGACTTGCTAGACAAAAGTTGTGATATCTCGGTTAATATACATGTTATAAAAATAATTTATAGCCTATAGCACTCAGGAATAATGTAGCTTTCTACCAGTGAAAACATTTTTAGGATTGGATCATTAGTTCCAGAGATTACCCCCTACATACAAACTTACAAATTTTACCTCTTTATAATATTAGTATAGATTAATAGTTCGAAATACAGTAACTTGCCAAGCGTATTAATTTTTTCTTCTAAAATAACAAAATTTTGGACGAAAGCAAGGTGCTATGAGGTGCACGGGTGTTATGATGTACAATACAAGACTGGGGCCTTTAAAAAACGATTTGTATGACGTAGTTTATGGTTCAACTTAAACTAATAAAGACCTCAATAAACATTTCTTACCAAAATATCCCGATTCCAATATTATAGAATTGTAATGCAATATTTTTAATCCATTATAAAAACATATTTTTCAAGGCAAAAAGGATGATACGCATGTTGCCTCCCACACACGCCCGCTAGCTAATTCCCTTTAATTAACAGAAAACAATGTTACGAACTTTTTTTTAACATGTTAGTCGTTAAACTGTAAAAGAAACAATCGAAGTATGAAATAAGTAATCTAATTATAGCTTGCTGTAAATTGCAGCTCAGCAAGGCAAACAAACATTGGTGTAATTATTTTTAAAATTTTAATGTAATCTTTAAATAAATATATTAATGAAAGCTTTATCAATTATAATTATTATTACTAAAAACCTGTTATTTATTAATTGAATCTGTTTTTTTTTCGAATAAAATTTCTTATCGGAAACATTGTCAATGAACACTGAACGTGACGCTATCTAATTACGGATTTGTTTTACACGTGCTACGGGTTACGGCGTAGTACCTGACTACGTCGTAGACGCGTGGGTTTAAATGACGACTTGTCTCTACCGGTCTATTTTCACCCTTGTTAAATTAATTGAATAGTATAAACCCTTGTGATTATTTTAGTGCTTTTTTGCTGCTGGACAAAGCCCTCCTCGATTTTTTTACAAAACCTTTAAATATACGAAATTTCTACTGATCTCACCCAAATGAAAAATACTAATAATTAATGAATACTAAAGAAAAATACTATTAATTAATTAATACTAAAGATTTTTACTGCTGGACAAAGGCCTCCTCAATTTTTTTACAAAACCTTTTAAATTTGCGAGATTTCTACTGATCCCTTCCAAATCCAATAGTATTTTTACTTTTCCAAAATGAAAAATCTTTAAATATTTGTACTAACATCTCCATCGGTTACGAGTTTATTTTCTCAGCCAACAAATATTACATCGAGTGAACTGAGTGTACCAAACGAAGTGCATCATATTGAGTCACAAGCCCTCGAACGAGACCTAAACCGAATCTATTTCTGAACCCTCAGATATTCTATCTATAACTTCGCAAACATATTTTTACACATTGCAAAACTTCCAACCTTTTCATCTCAACCTTAGAACCTAAGACATAGGGTCCATATTCCCGTGCGTTTTGTACCAAGAGGTCGCTTGGGTGCTATGTGATTTATCTTGCGCGAACTCGAGTAGAATTTCTAATATTTGACATATGACGAGGATCGAAATATTTATTTTGCTTCATTGCATACGGTTGAAGAAATAAACGAAGTCGTGGGAAGTTGTTGAGAGGAATGTTTTTGTTTTCTTTGTGAGTCTAAGAACCCCTGCAGACTAGGTTATTATAACCTGTCGATAGTTTATTCAGAGTTTAGCTGTTCAATATATGTTCAATATTTGGTGGCTTTGTACTCATATTTCACGATTGGCATTATATACATCAAGGCAACCTCATTTTTTTTACTCGTTACTGTCTTTGTAATAAATGTAACTACTATTTTAGTATAACAGTTTTTATTATAACTGCATAGTAAACACAAATGTTCATACAAATATTAAAAATGAAAACAACGTTCACAAGAGTCATTGAAACTACACACCACAAACATCTCTCTTGATATTAAAAAATAACATCAACAATGCTCTACATGACTCACACAACCACACGAGTGTGTACACAGTACGTTTGTATGTGTTTGTGAGTGTAATTCGTTAGTCACGAGTACGAGCGAGTGGTAAAAGGCTTCGGTTTGGAAAACAGGAAAATTCCATCGCGAAAGTCTCCGCAGTTGGCCTCCGTGATGAATGATGCCCATCCACTAAAACATCGACTATTCGTTTTTAGTTTGTTTTTCGAACTCTACTGTGAACCTACACTAGTTCTGCTCGAGTCAGCTCTTGTTTATTACTAACGGTTCAGGACATTCAGGCTGGATTTTATAACAACTGATTCATAATTATTAGATACAAGCCAAACAATTACAATAAAACTCCCAAAAGTATCCATTTGTATCTCTAAGTGAATGTCAAAAATAACGTTAACATTGACATCAATTTTATCACCGTGACACCGAAATGATAAGACGAAACTCGTTATACTCAAAAGAGAGAATTCAACTGCTTTATGTCTCAAGCTTCCCACAAAGGCTCTTCAACATATTTTCATAATTAAAAAACTGGATGTCTTGGGATTGTGTCACCAAAGAGGCTTATACCCAGTTATACAGCGATCCGCCGAGTTAAAATGTCTTAGATTAAAGAATGGCTCTCTCAAACAAAAGATACTGGCACAAACCTACCTTCATTTCTCTCTGCCCTTTAAAAATTCGTTCAAACGACTCCGGAATGTTTCAGAGGCGTGTTTATGAGTGCCGACGTAATTATGCTAATGACTATGCTGCCAGAAACGAAGAAATTCAAGCGAGAAAATGCAAGGAAGTAAGAATAGTTCGAGTAAACAATAGGCACTGGGATCTGCATCGAGACTCTTCACAAAATGAATTTAATTGAAAGGAAAGCTTTCACCCTGATTGTAGAGCTAAATTCGTTTGACACCGAACGGGAAATATGTAAAGATGGGCCGAGACACAGTTTTAAAAATACGAGAGGATCAAATGCAAATGTATGCAAGAGGTTCAGTTGATTGTATGTTGTGCGATGCTGTTCTCGTGAATACATTACACAGTAATCGGTCAATCTTGATATTCAATTAGCCTTCGGTACAATGGACATGAGATATAATTATTCAGGTGCGAGCGAACTTAATGTTGCATAGTTTAAGTTAATAGCCTATATGTATTGGTACGAGTAAATATAATGTATTTTTTTTAATAATCTCACCTCAATTGAATGCTCAGTAACTTAACTACAACGAACAACTTAAGTAAATGACAACAACAACTTAAAACAACATACTTGTGTCGAAATATCTCGGATCTTGAATTATACAATTTACTGAATTATAAAGAACTTGCCAACTCCTTACATTACTCTAACAAACTTTTAAAACAGTTTAAAGTAATTACAAAAATGTTCCTCCTTCCCAACGGTATCTTATTCGAATTTAGAATCTGAATCCTTATTGATCGTTACCCTGCGCCTGAAGAAAGGGACGGGTAGCACTCTGCCATACGTTGGAAAAGGATGAATGTATTTTTGTCAATATAGCTCAGGCCCAATGAGAATATCTATGGCTGAAGGAGGTTGTTACGGGATTTCGATCCTCGAAGCAACTGGAGATGGCAAATTTTAATTGCTCTACTAGAATAGTAGTCATTTAAAAAATATTAATAAATTACAACATTGGCTGAAACAATACGCTTTAAATGATTTGTCAGAAAGTATTTAAGGTATCCCCAGGAATCATTGGCTTAAGTAAATAAATACCAAATGTATATAATTTTATTTGTAACACAATGCAAGAACCAGCTAATCAAGACCCTTTACCATGTCCTTTTTAAGTAGGCTCTACATTTAATATTAAGCGGTATACATTGCTTGTCTTTGAAGATTTGTTGCAGCTCATAATAGCCACTCTAAGCTCACTAAAAGCAGCTATTAATAACGCAGTAATGTATATCATAAATTGTTATGCGGTGAAACGCTCGTTACGTGCTTACATACTAAGTACCTAAATGTATAGGTTACCTAGGGCTATTGAGAAAGACGGTCGGAAACTTTTTCTCTTCACAGTAGTTAGCATACTCAATAATAAAAGGCTCCTTATTGGAACTATGATAAACTAGTAACGTAAAAAAAGTTTATATTTAAATATATAAACCTCTTTCACGTACTTTCGAAACGCTCTACAATAGCTCTTCAGAACTCTACAATTGTCACACGTACTAAAAATAAATCACTCTACTAATATCATCACTAATGTAACATTGTCATCGTATTAATCTTAATTATACAACTGTTACTCAACAGCCACTCACCGTGACATTTGACATGTCATGTTTAATTGAGCTGAATTGAAATTGCATTTGGCCGTTTAGAATAGAATAGAATACTATTTATGGTAGACAGTAGTTACAGCTATGAAAAGAAAACTATATACAGTAAGAGTACAATGGCGGTCTTATCGCTAATAGCGATATCTTCCAGACAAACTCTCTAGTCTCTTCAACCTTTGTTAACCATAGAGGCACATTCAGAAAAAAAGAAAAAGCCTGCAATCGAGAAAAATCTTCATGTTACATGTAGATATCTTACCTGCAATTTTTTATGATTTTCGACTATAGCCACTAAGAAATAGTAGACAGTTATTCCTAATATCTAGATATTGTTAATCCTAGGTACTCACCGCTTGTGACTTGAAGAGTAGTTGCGAAGAGACATAGGAGCGACAGCGACAGGCATCCGAGCGAGTTGAGCCAATATGCCGCGGCCATACTGTATCCTGGACATACACACACGACATTATTTATTTAGAAACCGACCTGCATCTCATTAGGGAGAACAAGGGTTAGCAAAATAAAATAAAATAATCTTCGCTTATCAGGCACAAGGACAAAAGCTGAAAAAAGGAAAGGCTTGATTGTAAAAATACGAATAATTAAAATTCTATTATCCTACATAATGTAATGTATTAAATTAAATACTTTTTGTTAACCATTATATTATTAATCAACAAGAATTAAATCCATTGATTTGAAATACTTAACCATGATAAAGCAAAGTTCTAATAAAATTCCTATTTCTTTTCAACAAACTTTCGCTCAGCGCCATCTAGCGGGCGGTGGGTGAACTAAATGATAAGGGATGGGAGCGCTTAGAAGCGACGCGGTTTGAACACACTCGAGCACGTCGCGAGTTAACTCCGTGATGTAACGTACAGCGCCTAGATGGCGTTAGTAGTAGAAAATTTCGAGCGGCCCTTACTAGTATCGCAATTTACTTAACAAATAATTAAACGATCAGATAATTTAAAGTAAGCAGTTTTAGTGGTAAATTTTACAGTATATTACTATCAATAACAGTATTAAATGACAACAATAACGGACTTAAACGCGTGTTTTTAAAGCTATCTATCTGCTTGCGAAAGCCTTCGTCCTTCTTCTAAATCTCTGTCTTTTGAATTATTTACTTTTTTAACTCGTATGAGTTAACTAACAAAAAAATAGTTATAAATAGTCAATTTACTAACAAGTAATCAAGAGAAAAGTAAGTAACAACAATTTATTTCCATACAAATTCCATTACAATTTAATGAACGGGCATTTTAAAGATCTTATATTATAAAATAACTTACCATATCGTCAGCATGTGTGTTTGCGACGCGGCCGTCCGCCCACCACAGATCACCTGCAACAGAAGCACGATAGATAAGGCTTTTACGTTAATGAAAAATATTTATTTTTTTCTAGTATAATCGGGCATCACACAAATGCGTGGAAAAAGATTGGAGAGGGTATGCCCTGTAGTGGGCAAATAATTGAAGAAAAAGAGTCGGTCACCCAATGCAACCATTTTATTTTTAAGTAATCTACTTTAACAGTAAAAAACTGAATTTTTGCATTGGAGTTTCGCAGACTTTCAAATTACGAGCATAAAGATACTCAGATTAAACCATGCGTGTGCTGCGCATATAATGACGTTTGTAAATATGGATGTGTAATGTAATGTTTTACCGTTCCTAAATTATACAAGGTTATTTCTGAACAAATTACTTTTTTTTAACGCAATACATTTAAAAAGTAGTATTCAAAGTCAAGTTATCAGTCAAACTATAAAAATTTAGAGTACAATTGCCTAAAATCCTTCAGAAATATGATCTAGTCAGACATATATTCTGCTCGTCCTCTCAAGAGATACTAGGAAGATGTTATACATATATTATTTGAAACGGAATAAAAATACCATCCAACGATAAAATACATTTTATTGGTTTCCTTTCCTCATAACGATGTCAATACGGTCTCTACTCATTGCGTAGCGTAGCACGTAGCGTCGTAGCTCCGGGCTACGAAGTGCCGTAGCTCGCGCTACGGTGTGTGGAAAGGCGAATATTGGCTGCATCGCCAAATCCTCTTGTATACAAGGAAATAAATCATGAGTTACAAAGTACCTGGATTCCTAGAAATATTGTTTCCGTGCTTTATTCAATAAACAAATATATTATAGGAAACAACATACAGAGAGCGTACATTTACTGTGTCACTACAAATATTGCTACTGTTTTAAGAAAAGATGCTAGAAATTATAGTAATCATTAAAAGTATGCGGTCTTTGTATTTTATAAATGTACTTGTTCGTAGAGACTTTCCTACACAATAACGATACTTTAAAAGCACCGTACTTCGCTAGAATTACTACAGAAATTGTTAGAAAGGCCTATTACAATACGTTATAAGTTGTTACGACATTCCCAACACCAATATGAGGTAGTAAAATTCAACGTGTCCCACATAAAAGGGAGAGCGATCTTATACGGAACCTCCTTCGAACATAATCCTCCTTTCGAACACCATACGTTCCCCTTATCGCGTACCTTTGCCTGAAGCACCTTAAAAATATACTCATAAAACAGTAGACGGGAAAATGTAAGAACATTTATTCCAATAAAACACTCATATAGAATTAAATCGATGAAACGTCCACACACAAAAATTGCAAGCTTTAAACACAGCTCTATTTAATGAATTATGAATCTTAGGGTATAGAAATAGAATTGAATTTCGTTTGCTATAAAATATTCGGTAAATTGTGCTCTCATTTCTTTTGGCGGAATTCGGTCGTGATAAAATTAGCGAACCCTCTGACTTGTGTCGCACTGTTTGATTGGGGAATATTCTATTGTCTCTATTCACTGAACGAAGCGGTATCGATTTGATGAAGGTTCCGTATGTACTTATGTATTTATTGCTAAAAGATGTTATGATGAGGAAATATTATCGTAAAAGGGAAACGTTTTTGGCAATGCGGAAAAATTTAGTAAATGGTAATTTGAAAATGAGGTTTTTAAACTGTCATTCTGGAAATATTGTCACAATGATAAGTAAAAATTGGTCAAGAAGTACAAGAAGTAGTTTACTGCTACATTTTATGCCTTCATATATATTATGATGTTTAATGATGGCTACGGATCTGTCTTAAGCCCTTGAAACATAAATATATTTAAAGATATAAGTCAAGTTATTGTAATTTTATTGCTCCTTGGCAGCCTCAATTTTTGCATATCTTCATCTTGAAAAGTCATACTCAATCAAATACATGCCTACAGTTATTTATGAACCCTCGAACACTTCACACCGTAACAGTAGTCTCTACGCCGTAGCACGCTTTACGGACACCGTTTCTTAAATATTTTTTTCTTAAATGTGTCTACTAGTCTTTGAAATAGTTAAAGATAGCAAACCTAGAATCACCAGTATACCTTAGTGTCATATTATTTCCCACCTTCATTTATGGCATATGCCCAAATTCATGGAAATGTGTACTTTCCTTTAACTGCATTAACGTAATCATCAAACAAAATATGCGGATAATACCAAAAATATTACTGTCAAAATACTTAATCTGGGTTCATATCAAAAACCGTAGACCGTACCGGCGTAATAATTACATTTTTACGTAAAATATAACGTGAATTCATTTAAAAATGTAGGCTGTTTCTTTGAGCGCAACCTGTTTTAATTATATTTGGCTTTGATGTGGGCCGGCGAAGGGATAATAGAGTAGCCACATAAATATCTGATAATGAAAAGAATTTATAAAGTACACGTGTGGGTAAAACGAGAGGTGCGAATAAATAGGAAAAGAGACATTAATCATTCTTTACAATTAAGTGAAAAAGTTGCGATGAGCTAATTAATTCTGAATTTTCATTTTTAAAACATCAGTTTGGTTTTCGTCATTGAATTATCAGAGTATTTTCGCCTCATTATCTTTCCAAAGGGTGTTTTGGGATTCGATAGTTAATTAAATATTTACATAATTAATTTTCCCACTTAGCTAATCATATACTTTTTTTTTCATATATAATTTTTACACTAAACTTACACGTTTTTTCTTCAAATCACTAAAACAGATTCCAGTAACTCTTACATAAACATCAATACTGCGAGTCAACATATTAACAGCCATCACATCAGGAAACAACTATTTACTGATACAACAATACGACAGTCCACCAAATCAATCGAAAAGAAAAATAGAGAGAGCATCGTAAAAGTAGAGTTCCCAATAAACACGACAATAAGGTGTTCGGTTAAGGGTAACTGCGCTTCCGCGATTGGAAGGCTCTGCTGGTTAATTAAAGTTGACCTAATCCGACGGTTAGGTCGAGCGCGGTATAAGGTTGTATACTATGTCTATGTCTAGCTAAGAGTGGTTTGTCTGTAGTGAATCTTTGGGTGTATGGGTAAGTATTATTGGTGTAGATGTAGGCAAGTTATATTTACTTGTAATTTAAAATCAGGAAATTCCGATTCTTTTAATCTGAATATCCAGTTAATAAGTAGTTATTAGTCATTAGTAATTTTATATCTGAGTGATCGTTGATTGTTGATTTGAGTGAGTCATTGAGTTGATTAAAAGATAAACAATCAAAAACCCTTTTATTTTTGTCTAGATACACATTCAATAATTTTAAATTAAGGAAATAACGGTTCGATTTACTATTCAATGCACCAATCAAAGTGCTACTTTACATTCAGATATCTACCAAACCTACCATCCAACTCTAAGACGTACAAAACCATAAAATCCAATGCTTTCTAACAATTAAAATCATACACCAATCGAATTCCAATTCAAACTCAATTCGTAATGACACTAAAAGAACTTATCCGAGTGCTCCTTAATCGAGAATCGCCAACTCGAGAGGAAAGGGGAATGGCAGGCGACCTTCCAAATTGGGTCAGCCAATGAGCCGCGAGTCCTTTCTCGAGTTTATTTTACAGCGACCTCTAGAGTTCCAACATAAAGTTATTCGCAACTGTAGTGCGGATGGAGTAGGATAGCGAAACGATGACCTTTACTGTCGCTTCAAATTTTGTTTTCATGTAGGTACCCGTAAATTATTTTGCATGCGTTGTTTTTACGTCGTTAGGGCCTAAAGCTAGTTATTAAATCATCAACGCACCTTCAACGTGAGTAAGGTAATGACAGAGTTAATTAAAAAGGAATAAAAATAAACTCATATGTCAACGATATATAAATTAATTTCAAAGTATAAAGTAGGTAATTATTTTTTAATATCGGTAATAATAAAACTAAACCATTTACCAACGCGCTCGTTATTTCAATCTATTTTTATAAAAAAAAAACATGTGAATTTTGTTCAGTTTATGGAAGTTGTAACACCGATAGAAATGTAAATATTTATTTAATCTTTTTATGTTTAAGGGTTGCGACAAAAGAGGCAGTATCGTTCCGTCTATTGTACGACACGTTTACGATAGTACCGCTATCTCTTTCACACGTTCGCGACATCGTAAAGATAAAGTGAAATAGAAGAATGCACCAAATATTGTTATTACTTATGCTTGAGATCGTAATATTTTATGAAAATTTGAATATTCCAGTATATCGAGACTTCAAAAAAAATGTTTATGCATGAACTTTCAGCTGTTCACACCTATGGTTCAGAGTTTCTTAAGAGAGAGAAGATATTTTCTATTTTGCTTAATCTAAATATCGAGGAGACAACAAAAATATTTGTCGCAGACGCGCTAAATTATTGGAAATGTAAAAAGCCGTTTGAAGGTCTAGCAAACTAAAGTGCAAACGAACGCGAGTGAAAAATAGACAAACGTGTCAAACAAGCTGCATAACTGTAAAAAAAATCTTAAGTTAAACCAAAAACTACATGTTTCTCAACTATAGTTGTACTTAGAGGCCCAGCAGTATCCGCACAATTATGACCAAATTCAACTCGCTGCAATAAATTCCCAAAATTAATATATCCTCTACAACGCTGCAATGTCCAATCTAAACATGCATAAGCTGAATTTCGTTCACATTCAACGCGACAAACAGTTAAATTAAATGGAAAACGCGACACGACACAAGACAGAACATTGAGAATGTAGAGTCCGTGTGGAGTCGGTGGAATTGTAGAGTATTGTCTATTACAATGCCGCGGACAAAGTGAAGTAGAGTATAACTCGGGAATTGTGCACGAAGCGGCTCCCTTTGCGGCATGCCTGTCCTAGTTGCATTTACACGTACAGTCACGAGCAAATATATGTACCTATACACGACCAAACAATCGAAGTTTAAGTCCTAGTGAAATGATTCATGAAATCGTGAAATTTTCTTCCAAATGAAACATTTTATGTTTAACTTACAATATCAGGAATATCCATGCTAGCTTCAGAAATTTCGCATAAGAAATCTACTGCAACTGTTTGGGCGTGTATACAATTGTATTGCTCGTGACTGTACATATGGTTTGAAACGAGTGGATTATAGACTATGAATACGGCTCTTGGTTTGAAGTTAGGCTTTATAATAACTTTTCAATAACGCATGGTGTGATCCAACGAGTTGCTTTATGGGCTATGAATAAGGCTCTTGCTTCCTAAGTCAGTGTAAGCTTTTACTTTACAATATTTTTAATGAAAAATGATGAAGACGTGGCTGATATTTAAGTATAATATGAATATCAGAATCACATTACCCTTTTTTAATGCAATACTAGTTGTAAAATAGTATAGTTACCATAGTTTCTTTCGGGATTTTTTAGTGGATTGAGTTCTCATATACGGACATAATATAGCATCATTTTTTGTTAGACTTATTTACGTACCCGTTCTAACAACACGTATAGAATATCCCAGTTTAAAATTAAATAATTAACATATACACCTCCTTTGATTAAACAGACAATTTTCTGAATTCCGTAACTTCTTCGCTAGCAAACGTAATTAAGACATTTCTAAAGCAAATGGAATAAAACGTTCTGCTTAGCATAAATAAATCAATACGGTATTACACACCTAAGAAACAAATTAGCATATTTTAATGATTCGCTGAAAACTTCTCCATTGTAATGCGAGTAATAATTGAAATCTGTACACTCGCGTACAGAAGTGCTCTGAAGTTAGAAGTGGGGGTATTACGTACGCTACACACACACACACATACACACACGTATGCATAACATGAGTGTGCTTCGATGATTCTTGGGGAACAGTCGACGACAAAAGTTGTTAAACATTTGTAATATGACATATATGTACGTTTATATGAAGATTAATATGATATACGCCTATGACATTTAATTGATTACGAATTACTTTTGCTACGAAGACCATAATTTCGAACCAAATATTCCAGTCTTATCTAATTATAAATTAAGCAATATCGAATGTATCTTCAAATAGAGAAGACTATCCAATTTATTTCTTTATTAGTATTTGCATAATTATAAACCTATACGTACTGCCCACAAACAATTTGCTTATGCAATATCAAAGGCGAGGTCACCTAAAATTAGCGCACACCCCGCGCAGGCTGCGACCGCTCGGGTTGTTAATCTTTCGTCAAATACCCTTTTTGTACAGCTGAGAAAAGGTCCACAATTCGACTGTAACCTTTTTGTGTTTGCTACCCCATATGTCCGCCATTTTAAAACTAATTTGGACGCAGTCCGGGGATCCTGATTTGATCAAGCACCAGTCAGATAGTTAAACTATTTAGAAAGGTAAATGGGTACCAATTTGCTACGTTTTTGTAGTAAGAAAAACATGGTAACAGAGAGAACAAAATATATGGACCTACTTACTGAATTTGTGCGTAGTCATGCTATTGTCACTCAAAGTTAATTATATCATCACCTAACCAAAAGAGTTTACACGTAATATAAATAAAAAGGGAAAATATCCAGACACAATATTCTTTTCCGAACCCCTAAGGTATCATATTCAAGAATTTCGTCAACAAATTAAGCCATGGGAAGCAAATTAGCCAGTCAACAAGTTAACGCAGTGTCGATTACAAGAGCACGTCGGAAGCACTTATACTGCGTCACTCAACATTTTTCCACTGAACCATTACGTCTACCATGAACCTTTATAGCAAGACTGTTACTAACGTGGAAGCGAGACAAGACTCTACAAAACGATAGCGGCATCTCGTTTCGACAACGGCAACAGTCTTAGTTTTAAAGCTTATAGTAAGGGGTTGGGAATCGGTTTCATTTGTTATCCGGTAACAAAATTATCTCCACTAGGTTTCACTTGACCAATCGTATCAAGAACATCATTAATTTGAACACCGTCTGGTTGTGACTCCAAACCCGTATACGTCACTCACGTGTCCACATTATCTATTATGTTGTTTGAAAGAGATCCATTGACGGATTTTGGTTGATGTTTTAGTTGATGAACATTTATGATGAAAAATACGTTGTGTTTTAGGATATTTGGTATTTTGTGGACCCTGAAACTTTTAATTCTTTGCTATGTTTTGGTATTAGAATAGGTAATTTTCGCATTTGATTTCTTTCTCAGATGTGTCGCAGATGTCGTTGTGATGCACTTCATAAAGAGATAAGTAACCCACAAACAGTTGTAGAATCTGAGTTTTGAGTGTAAAGTTGCCTATGTGCGTATTAAAAACTTTTACGCTTCTATAAATATTGATTCCTTAACAAATTGTGTATCCCTAAACTTTTACGTTTCTGAAGCTGCTATATTTTAATATTGTATTAGAAATCCCTCACGCCCTAATATTGATTGGTCAATCAACTAAGATGCAAATCATTCCAATACATAAAGATATTTTCATACTACGAGCACAAAGAGCTAACAAAATATAAGGATTACTCAACAAAAATAAGTGCAGAGTTGGCAAAAGGAGTCTCAATGCAAAACGGACAATGGACGGCCGGCAAACTGTCAACGTTTCACAACCCCGGCCACGTTATCTAAATGAAAAAAGATGATCATCACTTTGAGGAAGGCTGAGATGTTGTGATAAATATGTTCAAGCTGTTTACGACCAAAACAGATAACTAACTAGTATATTTTTTATTCACGCTAAAGATAAACTTGCATGATAATCTAGATTACTTTAATGTGGACTGTAGTTTTACTGTATTAACCATTATATTATATAATACTAGCTGTTTCCCGCGACTTCGTTCGCAAAAAAAAATAGGGATGCGAAAATAGATGTTGACCGATTCTCAGAACCACGGAATACGCATATAAAATATGGTAAAAATCGGCAAACTCGTTTCGGAGGAGTACGGTATCCAACAGTGTGACACGGGAATTTTACATGTAACATAATAATATCAGCCTATAAATGTCTCACTGCTGTGCATAGGCCTCTTCTCATAAAGGTAAGGTTTGATCATCATATTTAGCACACATTTACAAAAAGAGAACAGTAATTATGAAAGTCATTTTTCTCACGGATATGGCACGAAGATATGGTTTGATATCCTACCAACAAAAAATACATATGGGTTACAGAACACCATTACAACGTAGAAGTATATAGCCAGAAGGGGTAGTTACTACAGTGGTCCAGTAGAGTAGTCCAAATTAC